>PRKT01000557.1:250104-332899 GCA_003671525.1 Saccostrea glomerata | reverse complement strand
AGTTAAAATATCTTCCAAATGCAGTTTTCAGTTTTTCAAAATTCACTTCCGGTCGTCAGATATGTCCGATTTCCGCTTTTTTCAAAAAAGTTTTGTCCGAGTCATATCTCAGAAACGGTAAGAGATGAAGACACCAAACTTATATGAGTAATAGATCTTGATAAGTAGGCAAAACCAATCGGGTTAACATCGTCCGCCGTCACTTTCGGTCGTCACAGGAAGTGATCAAAGAAATCGGAAATTTCAACTTTTTCTTTTTTGAAACTTTTTTGCAGTACATTATATCATCTTATTCGTAGTTTCGAAATATGTCAGTCCCACCGGAAACAAAAACGACAACTTCCGGTTATAAGAGAAAAACTACATATTTTCAGTATTTTTCTTTCCCATAAATATTTTTTATAGATAAAGTATTTGTAATGATTTTTGGATATGTTATTTAGACTGCAAATGACTACAGTAACGTAAAATATCTTTGTAAAATTCACTTCCGGTCGCGTGATTTCCTGTCCTCAAAATGAGAAGTTATTATAGCTGTATCTCGGAAACGGTAAGAGATGAAGACACCAAACTTACAGGAGTGGTAGATATTGATGAGAAGTCAAAATCATACGGGTTAAGATTGTCCGCCGTCACTTCCGGTCGTCACAGGAAGTGATCAAAGAAATCGAAAATTTCAACTTTTCTTTTATGGAACGTTTATTGCATCACATTATAGCATCTTATTTGTAGTTTGAAATATATCAGTCCCACCGGAAACAAAAACGACAACTTTCGGTTATAAGCGAAAAACTACATAATTTGAGTATTTTCTTTCCAATATATATTTTTCATAGATAAAGTGTTTGCAACGGTTTTTGGATATGTTATTCAGACTGGAAATGTCTACAGTAACATCAACTATCTTTGTAAAATTCACTTCCGGTTCCATGTGATTTCCTGTCCTCAAAATGAGAAGTTATCATAGCTAGTTTTCGTAAACGGTAAGAGATTAAGACACCAAACTTTTACAAGTGGTAGATATTGATAAGAAGTCAAAATCATATGGGTTAAG
Organism: Saccostrea glomerata; assembly: GCA_003671525.1. Lineage (NCBI taxonomy): Eukaryota > Metazoa > Mollusca > Bivalvia > Ostreida > Ostreidae > Saccostrea > Saccostrea glomerata. Next base: position 331,845 of record PRKT01000557.1, on the reverse strand, counting down.
ATTGTCCGCCGTCACTTCCGGTCGTCACAGGAAGTGTTCCAAAAAATCAAAATTTTCAAATTTTCTTTTTTGAAACTTTTTTGGCATGAGATTATTAAAACTTGTTTGTGTTTTTAAAATATATCAGTCCCAGTGGAAACAAAAGCGTCAACTTCCGGTTATAAGAGAAAAACTGCATAATTTTTGTATTTTTCTTCCCCCTAAATATTTCTTATACATGACTATTTGTAACGATTTTTGGATATGTAATTCAGATATCAAATGTCTACAGGAAAATCAAAAATCTTTGCAAAATTGACTTCCAATTGCGTGATTTTCTGTCCTCAAAATGAGAAGTTATCATAGCTAGATCTCGTTAACGGTAAGAGATTAACATACAAAACCTGTAAGATTGTTAGATCTTGATGAGTACGCAGAATCACCGGGGATAAGATTGCCCGCCGTCACTTCCGGTCGTCAAAGGAAGTGATCAAAGAAAGTGAAAATACATCTTTTCTTTTCTGAAACTTTTTTTGCATCCTATTGTAGCATCTTATTTGTAGTTTCAAGATGTATCAGTACCACCGGTAAAAAAATGTAAACTTCCGGTTATAAGAGAAAAACTACGTAATTTGAGTATATTTCTTTCCCATAAATACTTTTTATAGATAAAGTATTTGTAATTATTTTTTTGAATATGTTATTCAGACTGCAAATGTCTACAGTAACTTCAAATATTTTTAAAAAATATTCACTTCCGGTCGCCTGATTTCCTGTCCTCAAAATGAGAAGTTATCATAGCTAGATCTCGTAAACGGTAAGAAATTAAAACACCAAACTTATAGCATTGGTAGATCTTGATGAATAGGCAAATCCATTTTGGTTAACATTTTCCGCCGTCACTTCCGGTTGTCACAGGAAGTGATGAAATAAATCAAATATTGAAACTTTTCTTTATAGAATCTTCTTAGTCAAACATTAAAGCATCTTATTTGTTGAAATATGTCAGTCCCACTAGAAACAAAAACAACAACTTCCGGTTATGAGAGAAAAACTACATAAATTTAGTATAATCATATCAAATAAATATCTTTTATAAAAAAAGTATTTAGAATGATTTTAGGACATTTTATTCAGACTTAAGTGTCTAGAGTAACCTCAAAAATATTTTTTTAATATTTACTTCCGGTCACGTGATTTCTTATCCTCAAAATGAGAAGTTAACATTACGAGACCTCTTAAACTGTTACTCTTATATGAATAATAACCATAAAGATTGGGCAACAGGTATAAGGTAAGATACGTCTGCTGCCACTTCCGGTCGTCAAAGGAAGTGATGAAAAAATAAAAATGATTTTTGTAAATGTTATTGAGACTTTAAATGTTTAAAGTAACATCAATAATCTTGGTAAGTTACACCTCCGGTCGTTCGTTTTCCTGAAATCAATTAAAATTCATATGCCTTTTTTAACATAGATAAAAGTTCATTCATGCAGATCAATAGAGGAGAACGGAAGACCTTCTTTGTTGCTTTAGCAACAAGAGTTTCTAGTTTTTGTCTTATTTTGTTATCATGGGATTAATTATAGTAAGTTCTCTAACATCTTGTCTGTTTTAAGGTAACTTGGTTATTATTATAAAAAATATATTTATACATGTATATGCATTCTATATACATTTCTGGCTCCTGGATTTATTGATGAAAGTATAATTCAGCACATGTGCTCTGCGTTAGACGTTGTTTTATTGATCGTTTCAGTTTACTTTGATTTACAAACTCAAGGAATTTTGAATGTTTTTCGTTATTTAAAAAATTCTTTGTCTTGCATATCAATATGAATATTATTTTGGTATCAAAAATACTTATATTATGAACAAAACTGAGATTTTACCTCCTATCGTTTTTTCATTATCTCATGAGTAAATACGTACTCAGATAAGATTTTACTTGAAGAAGCCATTTGCAGTTAACATTTTTTTTTAACAATCTTAATTGCCATTCCATGAGGTTTTGTGTAAGTTCAAGATTCTTTCTCCTTTTATGCAACAAATGAAAAGGTTTTGATTGCTCAAAGTCTAAAAATAATTATTATCAAAGAAAGGGGAAACCACTGCTTTGGTTTTACCTTGATAGTAATATTAGATTTTTAGCCCAGTTCAAGAGTAGAACTGATATATATCGGTCATTTAAAGAAGCTATAATCTTTTGTTGAAACACGACCTAAGCTGATAATTAATTTAATAATCACGGATATTGTCATTCTTTCTAAAAAAAAAAAGATCACGTGACGACATGTTTTGATGAGTCTAGTATATATAATGTTTCTTTAGAAAACAATCATCAAATTGGCGTTTCTCCCTACCAAGCTACAATATTATTCATTCTTTAAAAAACGATATTTATCAAAAGAAGAAAATGGAATACTATTTAATTATTTTCGTTTTATTTACATGTAGCTGTATTCAAACTGGCATTGTTCAGACGGAATTTTATAATTGGACATCAGATGTCGGTCCACATAAACAGAACATTATATGTCCAAATTCATGTATAACGGAAGAAATTAAAAATAGGTGTTGTGCTTGTGAAAGCAAACCAATTTGGGAGATTTTTTCGAATATATCATACAAATCATTATATATGGAATATCTGAATCCCACTGGCCATTGTAAAATTGTTACAAACGAAACGTTAACTGGATTCAAATGGATACTTCATCAGGGCGGAAGGATGACGCAATTGCCAAATAATATTTGTAGTTTTAGTGATATTCTGGTGACAGTGGACTTTCAAAGAAACAGACTTTCAAACATTGAAGGAATTAATTGCCTAAAGGCCTTGGATTCCTTAGATGTAAGTTATAATGACATTCAGTTCATTACAAAAACTACTTTCGAGAATATGCCAAACTTACGGATACTTAGAATGTCTCATACTGGCATCAAATCACTTGAACCTTACATATTTGAACTACAAAATACGGAGCTCTTTGTCATAGACTTATCACACAACCACTTTGATAATTTACACATCTCGAATATTTACCCGAAGAGAAGTGTTTTCTGCAACATTTCATTCGATGAATCAAACCTTACATTAACAGATGTTCCTGAATTCAAAATATCTGACCAAGAGAGTTACGGAGGTGGGGACATTATTTTTGGAACATGTAAAACAAACAAGCATCCCCTTTCTGTCATATTTAAGGAACCCTCGGAGATCAAAAAAGCTTATACATATAATCACACGGGGACTTTCTGGTTCTCAAAATTAACCATGCCCTGTGATTGCCACCTAGGAGAACTCCTCTTGTCAGAGAAGGAAATGTTCGAGAGATTTTATTACATTCCAAATAAAACACAGTATTTATGCCATTCTCCAGAAAATATGAAAGGTATAGATGTACTCACAACATTCAATAACACCTCAGTGTTTGATCAATTTATATGTCATAAAACAATTTTTTGTCCCGAGAAATGCACGTGTATTGAACAACCAAGTCAAATGCGAATGTTAGTAGACTGTTCCAATGCGAGTTTAACAAAAATTCCAGACATAGTTCCTCAAACCAATTATGATATCGAATTGAATTGCAGCAATAATAAAATAACCAGACTCACTTCTCCAAATGCTCTCAAACATCATTCTTATTTATCAAATATTACCCATCTGGACTTGTCTAAAAATGCAGTTGAAAATATCACAGGTGAATTTTTGAAGAAGCTAAATAATAGTCGTCTGAAATCTCTTCTTTTGCTGGATCATAAATCCCTTAAACTTCCGAGAGAATTTATAAACATTAGCGCAGATAAAGTTTGGTTTGGGATTAACAGTGTATTATGCGAATGCAAGGATTCCTGGATAGCCCCTTGGAGAAGATCTGTCCAAAATACATTGTCAAATCCTTTGTTTTGCATCGATGCAAATGGACTACGACAAGCAGCAGAAGAAGCTTTTTCGGATTGTTATGAAAATGAATTTGACCAAATTATTTTCAATCTCTTCCTTATACCTGTTGTCGTCTTAGTGACTGCGGCAGTTGCTATCTACTTTAGATATGATTTTGTAATTCTAAAGAATCGTCTTGTGGATCATAGGAAGAAAACGTACAACTATGATATTTTTATTTTGTCGGATGACTCAAATGTGGACGTCAATAAATTTGCAATTGACATTTTCCTCTATCTCAAAAAGGAGGGGTACAAATGTTTCTATCCCCCCGTTGACGAAGATGTAGGTGATGTTCGCCATATTCATTTAGACAAAGAAATAAAGTCATCCAGAAACATTCTTATTATCATTTCTAAACCTCTTCAAAATGACAACTTTGATGATCTTGCGTTTAGAATGAATCAGGCATGGAAACTGCTTTCCGAAAATCAGGTTGAAAACTTGCTTGTTGTTTTGTTTGATGGAAAAATAACATATGAAAAGTGGCGATTTCCATATATGAGAGCTCTGAAAAGGTTTAAAAGAGTTTTAAATGTATGTAGTAGAAAATACAACGTGAAAATGAAAATCAGCGAAATTTTGTCCCCACCCGAAGTTCGTACATCAATTTTCTTTACAGAACTACATAGATTGGGAGATTTAGAATGATAAATGTTCATTATACAACTGTCTTTTTACAGCACATTTATCAGGAATACAATTCATTCAATTACTAGAAAATCATAAATAGACCGAACGTTTAATTAACATAATTGAGTTTGTTTGTAAAGGAAAAAATGGTTTATTAAACATGCATATTATAAAGAATAAGTTATTTTACAAAGTCAAATTAAGTTGATTCTATAGGGATAAATAAACATAACATTTTTCGCCAGAAAATTAATATATATATAACTGTAAAAAGTAAAGTAGAAGATAAATTTTTGAAAAAAAAAATCTGTATAACTTTAGCTGTATAGTTTCCAGGGATGTTTTAAATTATTAATTATTCAATTTGATATCTTTGAAATTTCCTAAACTTAAGCCTCTAAAGAGAGAAAAGTTGAAAAACTAACTAGTGATATGTATTTTTGTATCTGAGTAAAGAAAAGTTGATTATGTTATTTCACTGTTTATTTTCATTTAATTTGTGATGATAATGAACATTATTGACTTTTTAGCTCACTTGAGCCAAAGGCTCAAGTGAGCTTTTCTGATCAAAATTTGTCCGGTCCGTTGTCTGTCGTTGTCGTCGTTGTCGTAAACTTTTCACATTTTCATCTTCTTCTCAAGAACCTAGGCCAATTTAAACCAAACTTGCTACAAAGTTTCCTTGGTTAAAGGGGATATTCAAGTTTGTTCAAATGAAGGGCCACACCCTTTTCCAAGGGGAGATAATTGTGAATTAGAGAAAAATTAATGGCATTTTTAAAAAATCTTCTCAAGAACCACTGGGCCAGGAAAGATGAAACTCATGTGGAATCATCCTCAAGTAGTGTAGATTCAAGTTTGTACAAATCATGACCCCCGGGTGTAGGATGGGGCTATATGGCCGATTAAAGTTTTACATAGGAATATATAGTGAAACCTTTTAAAATCTTCTTTTCAAGTACTTCATTGCCATGCTTAGTGATATTTATAGGGAATCATCCTCGGGTAGTGTAGATTCTAGTTTGTTCAAATCATGTCCCCTGGGGGGTTAAAATTCAAGCCCCCCCCCCTCAGTAAACTCTCAGTTCTGATCTCATATGTGCTTTTTCCTAGCAAATTGCTCAGGTGAGCGATGTGGCCCCTGGACCTCTTGTTTATGTGTTTGGTTTTCTTCAGCTAGAAAATAAAATAGATTTTCTAAAGTAAGCATTTTTGAAAAAAAAATTGTCAAGACTGTTCTCTTTATCAAAAGTGTTAAATAATGCATTGTACATCAAGGAATGTAATATAAACGCAACTGAATAAAGAATAACAATACCTGGCTTTATTTTCTAAATCTTTTTTTTCCCTTTTTCAAGAATCTCATCCCTTGGAATTTGCATATAATTCAAATATTACTAAGTTAAAAGAAAGCTTAATTGTAATTAACAACAAGCCCTCTTTACATAATTGAATTTAACTTTATAGTCGTTGGGCCTTTACTATTTGAGAATTTTTCACTTGTTTTGAGGCGTCGCCGTATTCCACTGAGAGTCTTCCAGTTAAGATTTATACTTCAATCTAAGGACCATTGAGCTGGGAGTTTGGAACAACCAAAATGATCAAAATTGGGACCAGGTGCCTTTTGAGGATGATATATCCTGTGGAGCGGTTACTCCAGTACACCTGTCGTCTGCTCCTTGTCATGATCGGATAAACGAAAACGTCAACAGATATTTTCTGAATAATAGCCAAACAATACGAATCTCAGCCAGTATTTGATTTATGATAAATTGTATTCGCTGATAAGGTTATTGTATACCAACCAACAAGCATGTCAAATGATGACTTGAAAAGAAAGTGTTGCTATCTCTGTTTTTGGAAACAGTTTGCTTCGTTATAGAAAGAGCATGCCCGTGCGTATCGAATCAACTGGGAAAAACGACCCATACGTCAAAATTTAGAATTGATACATCGTTCCTAAGCCCGAATCATGACTCAATACTTGAAAACAACATTAAAAAATCGGAAGTGCTCCTTGAAAAAGGCAAAAAATGACGTAGTAGAACTCACAGAGCATCTGTGAATGACAAATTTTATGTTGTACTCTAGAAGCCTATAGAAAACACTTTAGAATAATTGAGGTATCTCAGTTTATTTTTATGAACTTGTATATCACGGAAAAGATTACAAGCTTTGCTCTCTCAAAAGCTTATCTTATTAATATTACGATGAGATTCATTTTTGTTATTCAAGATCTAGAATGATTTCTTTTTTAATAAATGAAATTTGTAAAAATAATGTCTTACTCTGTCAACATTTAAAGAAAATAGCATGTAATGCTCAAATGAAGGATTAAAAATATGATAATCACGAGAACGAGTAAAATACCGTTATAAATAGTATATATAAATCAAAATTTTAGTTTAATCCGGATATCACTGGCTAGAAAGAAATTGGTTGGATTAGACAGTTACATGTAAAGTTTTCAAATTTTTAAACATCACAATCTGGAAAGAAGAATGATTGTTAAAATCGTATTTAATAAGGTTTTTCAAATACAAACATCTCGATTAGGCAAATTTTACTATAGTTCAAACGTCTTGGATCCAAATAATTTATCTTAAGCCAGTAGTTGTCCGCATGGCGCAGTGGTTAGAGCGTCTGCTCTAGAGTGTTGATCCTTACCTCACGGGTTCAAATCCTATTGTTGGACATTGAGACGAATCCTTCGGATGAGACCGTTTAAACCGAGGTCCCGTATCGCAGTAAGTGCTTGGCCGTTTAAGACCCATCAATGTCCAACTGCCCTCAGTGCCGATTAAATATGCAGATCTCCACCGGCAAATGGTGGTGTCTCCATCTGAGTGAAAAATTCTCAAGAGGGAATGAAGCATTATACTATCAATCAATCTTAAGCCAGTGTATCTTCAATTAAAGGTACTGAATTCCAAGGGAATAGCGTCGTAAATTGAACCTGCCTCCAATTAGATATTCTTTTGAAGTAAATCTATGATACATAAATTTTAAATAAACTTTCTCACATTAAATTAATGCACATATAGTATCAGATCACATACGGAATCAGTTACACAATAATCACGTTATTATTTAAATAAAAAAGATTGGATTTAATATTTTTATCAAATTGAGCGAATGTATGATATGAATAAGAGATATTTGCCGATAAATTGAAAAAATAAAATTATTTACTAAATATCAACTAAGGAAAATTGACTATGATGTTGTTTATGCCTCCTATGAGAAATATTAGCTTGATAGTGCAGTGAAAAATAATCAAAACACAGATATGCATTTTGTATCGATTATGTCATTTAATTCAGTGACATAAAGTTAAATTCTCAGAGCTTTTACTATTATGATGCATATTCCTTTTTATGTGTTTAATGAAATTTATTCACACTTTTACCTTAAAATTTTGAAGAATTATTATAGTAAGTCATCATATATTTCTTTTTTACAGTGCAGGTTGACGGATTACGTTAGGCAGTTTAAACAAAATAATAAATGAGTAATTTTGATTCTTACAATTGCATTCCTTCATTTGACCTACATGTATTATTGAATTGGTAAATAACGTGTCACTTATTATTCTTTTTTCATTCATGCAACGACCAATCAGAAGATTGAAAGATCCTTTGATCAAAGATTGCATTCCAATTTTAAATCAGATAAACCAAACATTCTGTGTGAACAATTGTACCTCGTGACTTGAGATATCATATTTCGACCCTTTTTAACACGATATGTCTTGCAAATAAGTTTCACCTTTAGTGAAAAAGAAACGAACTTCGCAAAATGTTAACAACTTGTAGGGAAAAAACCCAAAACAATTTGCTCATCCAATGAAATAAAAAACAAGTTTTTGATAAAGAAGTCCTACGGCCTAAAATATCTGAAATATTCTTAAAGTGTTATGAAGAAAATAATAAAATTATGCGAAATACCAGATATTCTGAGTACATATCATTTTTTATGTTTTTATCAATAATATTCTAAAGATATTTTTCCGTTTTGATTGATGGATAAGCAGGCTGTGGGGGGGGGGGATGCGTCTAATGAAATAATTCCTATACAAAGTAAATTTCGTAATGTTTGATCAATAAATTCATTAAACTTGTCTAAGTCAAATCGAAGTCATTACTTTTCTCGCGAATTATCACTAACAGCTTCAACTCGGCCAGCCGGCAATAGTCGCCTCCACTTGGACAGTTTGCAAAGTTATACGATAGAAAAGTTAAGATCATGACATTTATCATAGAGCTTGGTTATAAGATTACCATTAACGGCTTTTTCAAGTAAAATACCACTAACAGATTAAACTCGGCCGCCGGCAATAGTCGCCTCCACTTGGACAGTTTGCAAAGTTATACGATAGAAAGTTAAGATCATGACATATTTTTCATAGAGCTTGGTTGTAAGATTACCATTAACGGCTTTTTCAAGTAAAATATCCAAGTATGAATCAGTGTCAGACTCTGTAGTATCTCTATTTGAAGCTCAACAAGATATATCGTATCGATACAGGAATAAAAATAACCATTGTTAATTGACAATGCGTCGTCGATATATCTAAATGTTTAGTTGAAGGCCACAGCAAGTGTTTTCTTTTTTTCACGCGTAAGATTTTGCACAAATTCTGCATCATATGAATATAAAAATAGGTCTGCTTATAAGGGAGCGCAATTGCTACTCATGGAAATTCCAATAGATTTTTCGAATACCTGGTCTCCAAAAACCACATAGATACATGTATTGTAAATCAGAATATACCAATTATATATTGTTTATCTTTGCAAAAAAAACCCCCCCCCCCGTTCCGACACCTATGCATCACAATTGAAATCAACAAGTGACATCATCAGTGAACAAATTATTTCGTTAACTGCGATTGGGTCTTGAAAGATCGCGTCAAAGTTTATTTTCCGACTATGCTTTACTTGCATTATTCAATATTTTAATGAGCTACAAATCAGAATTGGAGAGGATCGTAAATTTTGACGTGGTTTGTGACGATTAGTTCGCCCTATTTTGAAAGAACACACGACTTCATTAACACGCGATTATTGAAAATTACTAAATGTTAAATTGTAAGTGTCATTCGGTAAGATTTACCAAACTGCATCTGAAGGTCCTTAGCGTGTTTCAGATTCTTGTTACGTGTAATTATCTTTTTTCAAAGCTTTACCGCCTAGGGAAAACGTTAACAAATAGCCGTATCACAAATGTTAGGCGTGCGTCAAGTTTTATTGTATAGGCGAGGTGTGAAGAAGGCGACTAAATAGGCAGATATTTCATAGAATGATTCAATTTGATTGGTTGAGAGATAAGATTTTAATTTTTTTAATGAAAGACGTTGCCACAGTCAGGTCACAAAATATTGAATGAAATCAAATTTGCCAGGGGTCCGACGGCAACGTGTCAACTCAGTACACCTAGCATTGCGATGTTGACATTACTTTAGTTCATGTATTTTAAATGTTGTGAAACTAATTCAGCGATCTTCGATATTCTATTCTGTTTTTCAATCTTTGAATTAATCTGTGCAAAAAAATACCATTTTAATTTTGCAGAATTCAGAAGAAGAGGGCTGCAATGTCTGTTAAGATAATTTGGATCCTCCTCCTTTCTGTCCTACTTTTGTGTGAAGTTTCGTCATCAAGCTGTGACGCTAGAAATAGTAATTAATTCTATACATGGCTCCTTTTTACGTTAAGCACTTTGTTTTCCCACAAAAAAGTTGGGTTGATATAAATATGATTATTTTAATAATTAGACCGTGGGTTTTTGTTAAGTGAACAAGATAACCTTGCATTTCCGCAGACTAATTGTACCTACTTTCGATAAATGAATATTCATAACAAGAGTGATCCATTGAACATGAGTGTACTGCTTTATAGCAACCTTCACCGACAATGGTGCGTCTCCATATCAGTGAAATAGTCTGGAGAGGGACGTTAAACAATATTCAATCAATCAATCTTCTCCGTTGCCCTGCTTTATGGATTGAGTCATTGTACCATGGTTTAAGAGAGTCCCCTTTGATGGTGATGGTTCGAAAGGGTGCTATGCTGTCCAGGACCACTTCCAATTTGAAGTCTATAGTACAATAACCTTTTTCAGCAAAAACAATCTATCAAAATTTAATGCTGAATGAGATTCGTATTGTTTGGCAATTATTATTCAGAAAATATCTGTTGACGTTTCCTTTTATCAGATCATGACAAGGAGCACACGACAGGTGTGTACTGGAGTGACCGGTCGACAGGAGATATCATCTTCCAAAGGCATCTGATCCGGAATCTGATCATTTGGGTCGTCTCAAACTCCCAGCTCAGTGGTCCTTAGTATCAAGTAGAAAGCTAGATTTAGAGCCTTTCAGTGGCATACGGCGACGCCTTATAACGAGTGAAAAATTTTCAAAGTAAAAGCTATTAACTTATATTCATTTATTCAATACTAAGTAATAAAAACAGGAATTTTGCATATGCGATATGACTGACGTCACAATAGCTGTATCAGCTCTGCAGGGCCGATATGGTTTTGCAGGGCTGATACGGATCAATATCACACCCTTAGCAAATAAAACCTCTAAAAACAGTACCTGTGTATGAACAAAATATTTTGGGAGTTGCATAATTCTCTCATTTTAACTTTTTGAACATTGTTGAATGTAAGGATAATCTAATTGAAAAATAATAGTTAATTTTCAAATTAGGAATCGGGGACATTTGAAATAGGAGTACATGTAGAAACAAACCCAAACCTTATGAAACAGGTACATTGTAAGAAGTCCGTGCATGAGTAGTACTTATTTTCTTCTCAACTTAATTTGTTCTATATTTTATTACTAAGCATGTAATAAACATAATAAAAACATACCCTCTTCCACATCACATCCTGTATCAGCCCTCGACCAATATTTTCAATAATATGCATTATTCTCTATATATTTACACATAGCATGCTGTTATTTACATTTATTCTGATTTTTAACTGTAATATATTTCAATGATTTGCAAATTCATAGGGGTGATATTCAAATGTATTTATATTCCTTGATACACAATGCTTTTGCTGAGGAGAACAGTCTTTACAAAGATTTTTCACAAATGCTTACTATAGGAAATATACTGTATTTTCTAGCTATAAAATAGAAGTTTTTATCATAATTGTACCAGAAACAGAACACACAAAAAGGTAAATTATATTCATCATCCATAAAATCAGAATAATCAGCTAGAAAATACATATCAAATTCTTCACAAACACTGATAGAGTTCACATGTCATCTATTGTATACATTTTTTACGTAAGAAACATACATTACTATGTTTAAAACTTTGCTGTCATTAGAGAAGTATACGAAATTTCAGAGAGATCAAATGGGAAAACATCCCTATAAACATTATAGGAACGCATTTTCATTTTTATTGATTTTTTTCAAAATTTATTTTCACTGTACATGTGCCTTTAAAGCTTTATATATTTTTTTATCTAATCTTATGGTTCTAATTTTTTTTCTCAAGTATCACGTGTATACAGAGAATGGCATCTCACTTCAAAAACGAAAATAATTTCCTTTTTTTAGGAGAAAAAATGTTTTGTTTACTCAGTATTTTATTCCTAAATTTAAGAGATAGCATCAACTTAATTAAACTTTGTAAAAACTGCTTATTCTTTTATAATATTCATGTCAAATTAAAAAAAATTTTCCTCGTCTTACCAATCTCCTTTATGTTAATTAAACGTTGTATTTATAATTTTCTAATGATTGAATGACTTATATTCCTATTAAATTTGTTGGAAAAAGACAGTTTTTATCAAATTTTATCATTCTAATTCTCCTAATTTATATAGTTCTGTAAAAGAAATACATGTACGAACTTCAGGTAGGGGCAAAGTTTCGCTGATTTTTCTTTTCACGTTGTATTTTCTACTACATACATTTAAAACTCGCTTAAACCTTCTCAGGGCTCTCATATATGGAAATCGCCACTTTTCTTCTTTTATGTTTCCGTCAAACAAAACAACAACCATGTTTTCAACCTGATTGTCGGAAAGCAGTTTCCATGCCTGATTCATTCCAAACGTAAGATCATCAAAGTTGTCATTTTTAAGAGGTTTAGATATGATAATAAGAATGTTTCTGGATGACTTTATTTTTTCGTCTAAATGAATATAGCGAACAACAGCCACATCTTCGTCAACGGGGGGATAGAAACATTGGTACCCCTCTTTTTTGAGATAGAGGAAAATATCAATTGCAAATTTATTGACTTCCACATTTGAGTAATCCGACAAAATAAAAACATCGTAAGTGTACTTCTTTTTCCTATGATCCACCAGACGATTCCTTAAAATCACAAAATCGAACCTAAAATAGATGACAACTGTAGCTGACACTAAGACGACAGTGGGTAGGAGGAAAAGGCTAAAAATAGTTTCATCAAATTCATTTTTATTACAATCCAAAAATGCCTTTTCTACTGGTTGTCTTTGTCCATTTGCATTGGTGCAGAACAAAGGGTTTGAAGATGAATTTCGTGCAGATGATCTCCAAAAGGCGATCCACGAATCCTTGCATTCGCATGATACACTGTTTTTGCCAAACCAGACTTTATCTGGGTCAATGCTTTTGAATTGTACTGGAAGTTTTATGAGTTTATGATCCAGCAAAAGAAGGGATTTGAGACGACTCGAGCTTTTATTGAACTTCTTCAGAAATGTATCTTCAATTGTTTTAACCTCATTTTTAGACAAGTCAAAAAGGGTAATATTTGATAAATATGAATGATCTTTGAGAGCATTTGGAGAAGTGAGCTTGGTTATTTTATTGTTGCTGCAATTCAGTTCGATATCATAATTGGTCTGAGGAACTATGTCTGGAATTTTTGTTAAATTCGAATTGGAACAGTCTACTAACATTCGCATTTGACTTGGTTGTTTAATACAGGTGCATCTCTCGGGACAAAAATTTGTTTCATGGCATATAAATTGATCAAACACTGAGATGTTATTGAATGTTTTGAGTACATCGATGCCTTTCATATTTTCTGGAGAAAGACATAAATACTGTGTTTTATTTGGAATGTAATAAAATCTCTCGAACATTTCCTTTTCTGACAAGAGGAGTTCTCCTAGGTGGCAATCACATGGCATGGTTAATTTTGAAAACGAGAAAGCCCCAGTGTGATTATATGTATAAGCTTTTTTGATCTCCGAGGATTCCTTAAAAATTACAGAAGCGGGATGTTTATTTGTTTTACATGTTCCAAAAATGATATCCCCACCTCCATAACTTTTTTGGTCAGATATTTTAAATTCTGGAACATCTAAAAAAGTCAGGTTTGATTCGTCGAATGAAATGTTGCAGAAAAGTCTTCTCTTCGGATAAATATTGGAGATGTGTATATTGTCAAAGTGGTTGTGCGATAAATCTATCACAAAGACCTCCGTATTTTGTAGTTCAAATATGTAAGGTTCAAGTGATTTGATGCCAGTATGAATAATGACATTTCATATAAAATCATTGTAAAAACTGCTTTTAAAAATATCATGATATTATCGTGATATTGCGGGAAAAAATCGTGATATATCGCGATACAAAATTTCTGGCGATACCCATCCCTATCTATCATCCATCAGCAATTAATGACTTTAAACAATAAACAGTTCTATGACAAGTAAAACTAAAGCCTTTTAAAATGATGAAACAAGAAAATTACTGTATCTTTCATTTTCTTCTATGAAGAATGAAAAGTAATTATTCTTCTCAAAGCTATATCACATAATTTTTGGAGGTGAGCGGTTGGGTAGTGGATGAAATATAGTGATGGTGGATGAGAAGTACACCAGTATTAGGGTCTGATGCCTTCATTGTAACACCATATAATTCTCTTTCAGTACATGTAAGCCTACCTTAAATGTAGCTGCTACATTAGTGAAGTTAGCTATGCCGCCTCCGATGATGAGGATTTTACCCTCGGGGTGGATCTCCGCTGTCATCAGAGACAGGATGGTCTTGGCGTATTCATAGGTCTGCTGCTCGCTGGGTGCTCCAGAGTACTCACCATAATTTGCCAGCTCCTTAGCTCCTCCCAAATCACATATTGTGTCACTGAAAATTAACAACAGTAATAATACCAGGACAATTAAACTTTGGCATCTTGAACACCGATATCTCAAGTAGATGTCAAAGTGCTTTGAAGATTTCAACCACATATTCTTTTACCCTCAATATCATGAATCCTTGAATATCTCTCAAAGTTTTTTCTTGGTCCTATCTAGTTTAAAAGTAATGAAATTTAACTATGAATCATAAATGTAATCATCCTAACACTATATTTCCATGTAACCATAATTCTCCATATATTGATCACATTAAAAGACTTACGCATATATGACAGAAGCTCCACCCCCTGCAACCATGGTCCAGATTCGACCAGATTTGTTCAGAACGGTCAGTTTTAGAGATGCCCCACTCTTAGCATCTAGTTCAGCAATGTATGCTTCCTAGAAAGAAAAAAAATTAAGTTTCTGTCATTGATGTATCTTTAAAAGAACTGTTACAGTAGTATTAATTAGGGGTTTAGGGGACGATTTGAAATAAAACATGGGTGTACACTTTTGTTTGACTTACTTCTGACACACGGAACAAACAACGTATTAATACTGACTTAAATTTTAAAAACTTGTGAGGAGAAACATTTTACTTATTGACAAATCCCAAGATCTTTTGAACTGTGAGAAATGATAACGTAGGAAAATTACATTCTTTTTAATAGCTAAATACACAGTCACGTCTCCAATTCTATTTCTTTCAAATACGACTTGTGCGTAAATTCTTGTGTATCTTATAAAAGCTTTCATGATTTTAAGTTAAAGAAGGAATTTAATCTCTATCAACGAGACAATGCACAGCAAAGCATAGAAAAAAATTAAAGGACATGGGTTCAAGTGTGGCCAGAAGTACTAATAATGATATTTATTCTCATGTTTCATATCGGGTTTCCAAACTTAGGAAACCCTCTGTTAAAAGGCAATATTTTCTTTAATATGTGATGGTATCTCCTTAATTTGGATGCCTCTGTCCTGAATAAAATCTTCCGGATTAGTGAATCCTCAAAAACCCTCTCATAGCAATTGTACAGTCATATTCATGGTATTGTGATATGCACATTCCACTATCAAAAAAATAAGGCATTGGAAAAGTTATATACCTTGTTTTATTGATTTAACTTTTTAAAGTTTTAAGGAATAATAAATAAATATACACAAAGTAAATTTATAAATGTGTGAAAATAGTTAATTCTATACTGAAATCTCATTTTTTAAAACGAAAATTTTTACTCGTCTTCTCTTTGGCGTGAGATTGCAGAAAATATGCAATATACACGTGCATACCCCAGAATAAGGAAATCCAAAAAATCGTGTATTCCTATCTAAAAAAATTATAATACACAGATTAAGGTATTTGTTTTAAAGATTTGTAAAATTTGGCTTTAAATATATTAATATTCAAAGACTGATTTGGTTACGGATTTTCCCCTTTTTCCCATCATGATAAGGAGCACACGATGGGTGTGATCGGTCGACGGGTGATGCTCACTCCTCCTTGACACCTGATCCCATCTTTGGTGTTTTTAGAGATCTGTGATTTTTCTGTTCGTGATCCATTATCTGTATTGTTCAACTTAATTTGAATATTTTTCGTTATCGCCATATTTCTTTAAACAATAAACAATTTCATGCAGAGCAAACACAGACACCTGAAAATGAGTTTGGATCGGTGGCCAGAGAGAAGGATGCATACCCTCTCGACTTTTCACATGACCCCGTGCTGCATGTCAGGATCAAGTATACAGAAAAGTACATGTACTTAGAAATTCAATGTTTACGAGGATTATGACCTTACAATTTTCACAGAAGATTCTTAAGTCAACACTTAAATTATAGATAGATTTTATAAGGTCATTGTTTTTTAATTGAAAGAAAGTCGCCTCGGTTTCGACAATGGTATGGAGACAACACTCTTGACTGACTGCATGATGAAATCAATTTGGAGGCATAAACCCAATTAGCCGCTGGAAATCATCAGCTGATATATACAAAATGTAAGTTAATATTAGTAATATGATTTTTCATTAATAATGAATTTCATAGATATTTTAGCATGATTTTCATTTTGTTTTCAAATACCGGTATCTAAATATAGAAAACTGTGAGTCAAAATCTAGACTTTATTTTTATTTGAATGAAATCTTTAGATATTCTGATTCTGTGTTGAATTAGAATGTTGATAAATTAAGCATTAAAAACGTATTGGGAGAATTGACAAGTAGTAGTCAAAAATTATCAAAAGAGGGGTAGTTGTTTATTGTTAAGGAAAATAATTTTGCAGTTGAAAGAAGCTAAATACATGTAGAGCTTACTTAGACTTGATTGGATATTGGTTATTAATCTGGATTCAGAGGTACTTTTGATTATAAAAGAGATTAGTTATTTTAAAAGTTTTAAATTTAGTACTCTGGATTTTTTCAGAATGAATGCCAAAACGTGAAATAATTAGATTTATTATCAGAAGAATCATTAACCCATTTTAAATTATTAAATTGGTCAGTAATTTAAATGACCTAAAGTGTATAGAGAGGAAACAATCGTCGTATGAGGACTCAAACTGTATCATCATTCATCTAGGTTAAAATTTATAGTTAGGTTCCATTCTATATATAAATATATAATTGTTTGAAAGATAGATATTATCAATTTAGTTTTGATTGGTTGTTTAATTAGATAGATGGTTGTTTAATTAAACAGATGGTCTTTTCAACAAAACAGAATAGGAAGGGGATGTACCCACTCTGATTTTACCCAATATTATTTTAAGATAATTAAAAGAAAATGTAAAAACCAGGGATTTTATTGTGTATTTCTACAACCTGGTTTAAAAATGTGACCTTGTAGCAGTCAAGGTAGCAAAATATATTATATATAACATTAAAGAAAAAAAAATGAGATCTAATAAAAAAAAAATATGATTTATAACTGATTTCTATCAATTTAAAAATTTTCATCTTAATTTGATAATCAAACCTTTCTAAGTACTAATAACAAGTAAGGTAAATCACGTATAATGAGAGTAATCAGTAGCATCAGTACTGTATATTACATGACACTAGAGCAAAACACGCATGAAAAAAAGATTTTGGATCCGTTGACGCGGAAGAAGAAATATCTCTATCATATGCTCTTTGTATTTATCGGGTGAATGGATTGACATGTGGCAATAGTCAGACATATTACAAAAATGAACAACCTATTGTATGAAGTATGTTATTCAAACTCAAACGATAATTTGTATTTGCAAACGAAATCATTATAGTGCTAATGTCCATAAACTTTATGAATTAAATATCGAAATTACGAGAATATACCAAAATCAACATTCTACAAACTCACGACTTTTCAACTTTATACTCCACCAATACCCATGATAAATTAAAGTCAAGGCCTTCTTTATATCATCGCCAGCTGCTTTTTCAATAAATGTGAACTCAAAAATTTATTTTCCTTGTCTTTGATCATTTGCAAAATTATGTTGTTAAAAAATTCTTATTGAATTCACAAGTACTTTGAAGTAGACATCAAAGAGATGCTTAAATTTCTGCTTGACAATATCTGAAAGAAAAAATTGTCCAAAATCGTGAAAATAAAAAAAAGCGCTTGCTGTGGCCCTCAACTCGACATTTAAATATACCGACGACGTATTGTCAATTGACAACGGTTATTTCCATTCTTGTGTTGGTACGATATATCCCGGTGAGCTTGAGATAAAAGATATCATAGAGTCTGACACATCTGTTTCATATTTGGATACTAGTACTGGTATTTTACTTGAAAAAGACGTTAAGGGTAATCTAACAACCAAGCTCCATGATAAACGTGATGACTGTAACTTTTCTATCGTCACTTCCCTTACTTATGCAGCAATATACATTCATCACATGCATACGGAGTGTATATATCTCACTTTTTCAATCGTCAACTTCACTACTTATTCGGCAATACGCCTTCATCACCTACATACGGGGTTTATATATCTCAGCTGATTCGATATACACAAGAGCATGTTTTATGTATGTATAATTTCTAAAGCGAGTGAGATTATTGAGAAATGAGTCGATGAAACAAAAATATCAACAGTCTCGTTAAAAATCATCATTTCGTTAGTTGCTTATTCCAAAGAATACGTAAGGGAAGTTGACGATTGAAAAGTTAAAGTCATCACGTGCACGATTATCATTTAGCTGGTTTGTTAGATTT
This sequence comes from Saccostrea glomerata, assembly GCA_003671525.1. Taxonomy (NCBI): domain Eukaryota; kingdom Metazoa; phylum Mollusca; class Bivalvia; order Ostreida; family Ostreidae; genus Saccostrea; species Saccostrea glomerata. The sequence continues at coordinate 312,959 of PRKT01000557.1, read as the reverse complement.
CCCTTACATGCATTCTCTATTAATTAAGATCAACGGTAACTGCATGTTGTAAGTCAGATGAACTTGGTTCTACATATAATCTGGAATATCAAGAGAGATAACTCTTCACGATTTAAGAAGATTTTGAATTCATTGTTACTTCCCTTTATGCAGTAAAGATACAAATTTTAGTATCAACTGTAGTATCATTTGTCATAAAAAATGAAAATGGTGACTAATGCCAATTAAGGACAAGTGAATTACTAGCAGGTGTTAATGTAGCAATCAAGCACAATTAAAGCTCTTAAGAGGACCTGCTTAAGACAATTTTATCAAGGGAGCAGAAACAGAAAGTAGTTATAATCTCTAAAAATTCTAAAATACTATCTATCGGCAAAATATCTGGGAGGGGGACAAGCTCTCCATGTGAAAGTTAATATTTATCAACAATTTCCACATTGTTTGTTCATTGTAAAATTAAAATAACCTTTTCACAGCATTCTTTTTATTCAGGAAAAGTACGCAAGAGTTACATATCACTGTGTCAGGGCTCCTGCGTAGTAGTGCGAGGTGTCTTTATGACTTGAGCTCAATTTTATAAATGAGAAGTTATTTTTAGAAACACTAGTCTTTTATATGAATGATCATGGAATTTATCTAACGCTTGTCTTATTTGACCAATCAGATTCATTTTCAATAAGTCTGGATTATTGATTCATAAAGTCAATCAAATCACATGTTATTTAACCCACCAATAATAAAACTTATTTTTGTCTAGCGTTTGATGCTAAGGGTGTTTCTTGAATAAGTGTTGGAATGTTTAAATAAACACGGAAAACATAATGGTAAATGACAGTCTTTTTAAAAAAAACGTACTTTAGAACAATGAACAATTGAAAGCAGATGCAGTAAATTAATCCCATAAATAAATCAAAATAATTTTACGATGATTTATCGAATCAGATGAATTTTGTTTAACTTTGCAATCATTCGAATTGTTGAAAAATTGCGAAAAAAATGTGCTAATTGACGTAAAAAAAAAACAATGCTGAAGGTTCCCTTTTTCATTTTGGTGAAATGTTGGAGAAAATATGTTTGTAGTACTGTCAGGCTGAGTTGATAAATTTTAGGTCGTGTTTCTATTGGATTCTGATGCAGGTTCGATTAAAGTCTGAAGATAACAAACTTTTGAGTCAAATGAGACAATGCAGTTTGGGTGCAGTGTAAACACAAACCTTTATAACCATCAGAGATGGGATTAGGTGGCTGTAGGATTAGCAACCATTGTCTACCAGTCATGTTCACCTATATGTACTACTTGTTAGGATCGGGCATGTGAAAAAATAACATAAACAATTCATAGTGAAAGTAATTATCAAACAATTTGTATAAAATCGTCAATAGATTTTATTGACAAAACTTTAATTTTTATTTACTGACATGGTCAATTTATCAACAACAGTGTCTGAAAAATGATGGCTATGACTGAGATGGTTGATATCAATGAACTGTTAAATTGTTTATTCAAAACCTTTCCTCGTTTATAACATAATTATTGCGTTTCAACTCAATATTGGGAGACATGACATAAAATGCAGAAGAAAAGGGTATTTTGCTACATAAATGAGGGGAACGTACAAAAGAAATGAAAGTAAAATCATCACTTTTATCGGAATTGGTTTTTTATGTTACATGTAACAGTATTTTTTTCTTAAACAAATATGCAAATATGAACCATCCGTTTCAAACTCTAGAGTATTTTTATTGTAATTTCGAGTTTTAAAATATGAATATATAAAAAAAAAAACACTGAACGGAAAAGGTCGTCTTTATATTTAATTGTCAATTTGAAGGTCACAGCAAGAATCTTATTTTTCATTTAGAAGTTTTTGAATTCTTCTTAGGAATAAAAAATAAGAGGGAGAGACAAGAACCCATGAAGATTCAAACCGGTTAGTACACAGATCTTGTCCATCAGAAATTTAATGATATCTGCTTCGCTATACTTCTGTGGATAACCAGAATGTTAAATTTCGTAATGCATAAATCTTGCAAATGACCGAAGGAGAGTTCCACTTTTAAAACAAATAAATGAATAATGACTGTATAGTGAGAAATGCTAATGCATAAAAAGTTGGTAATTAATCATGTTTATGTCCTTTGTGTTTTTTTTATTTTGAAAATATTTTCAATAAGTTCAATTTATTTTTTTAAACATAAGAAACATTTAGAAGCAAAAATCCAAGAAAAAAATTAAAAACAATATGCAGATTTTTTTTTAAATCAATTTTGTATTTTATGTAAATTAACCATTATGAGAACATATTTGATCAAGCATATTGTAGATAAGTAAATGCATCTCGCATTGTTATGAAAACCATGTCTTTAACCATGTTGTATAAATTTTGCATGGAATTGCATTTTTATATTCAACGTGCAATAACGCGTAAGCCATTATGGAAATGAATTCATGACTTTTGTTATGGCACGATGAACGTCCAAAATGCACTATTCAATGTGAATATACCTTCTCTTTTAAAATAACGTACAATTTTACGTAGATTGATAAATGGTTTTAAATACATGTACATTATGCTTTTTTTCAATGCTAACTATTGAACATCTATAGCTAAATCATAAATCGTCACTGTTCAACGTGTTCCTTCATAAGACACCTTACACGGTTTCCAACGTTTGTTACGTCAAAGTAACACTGCAGGTAAAGTGCGAATCGAGAAAACTTTGGTTTCAAACACCATCTACTATTGGTTTACATCAATGAGGCAGTTTATGTCAACTAAACGATCAGAAATGATAGAACGTCTGATTAAGACGTAATGATAAATATTCAGTATAGTTTTATGCATTAGAATTACTTGTTGGTTGAATACATTTAAGGAGCAATCCAGTAACTGCTTTAGATTACACCCATTCAAGGTATTTTACTGAATCTATTCATATTTGCTTTTTACGTGTTTAACAAGATCTACACTACTTTATTCCGTGTTAGAAGTGATATGAGTATATACTGCATGAATCATTTATGATTCCCCTTGTATTAAATATTTCACAAGACTAAAACTTTTGATGCAATAAAAAGTTTTCTGAAAACAGCGCGAATATGGCTGCTGTATGTGCGACTCTTGGCGTCTGTAATTGCTACGTTTGGCTTCTGTTCTGTTTCATAAGGTGCAGTTTTAAATTATTTGCTGTCATCGTATTGCTTTTTTATACCATATCACTCTTTAAAGGTTTTAAACAAAAGAACATAACCAAAAAACACAATATTCGTAAGAAGAATTGATGGAACATTTTGTATTGCTTCTAGAAAAAATCAAGAATAATTATACACTACAAAACTAGTATTCTCTTCATGCAAGTTTGAATAATTTCATATTATTCACGTTAAGTAATATAAACTCTCAGAGACGTAAACCAGTCGGCGCATTTATACAAATAAAAAGTCGCCAGTGTCAAAATTTTACACACCAGTTGTAGCACCTACATAATGAATTTGCTAGTTATTGGCAAATTCCAGGGAAATAATTCATTTAAAGCACATTTTTTGTGTTCATGGCATTAAATAACGTTGAATTAAAGTTGAATTTATCAACTTATATGTCCAATTAGTTCTGTAGTACTTTATGCATCATTCTTATGCGACTACGTGAAAAACACTATGTTAATAGCCATTTACATGTAATTTTTCGATATTGAGCCCTTTTCGGGTATGAAAGCAATCCAATTACTTAACTATCTAATAAATTTCCTTTGTAGAAAGTGATCTTTATTTTGTTATATCAAAAAATATGAATTTAACTAGATAATTCACAGGTGCCAATAGTAGCTGGTGTCCGAAACCAAGATTTTCTCGATTCGCATTTTACCAGCAGTGAAAATTATCACTGTGATATTTTGACTCTCTCGTCTCTGTGCTCTTGTATTTTCAATGCCAATTTTTTCTAAACATAAAACCAGACATTCTGCTTGGCGATTAAAATATATCAAGGATAATGCAGAGGCTAACGAAGGTTATTAGAAATTTGCGCACCTGTCGCTGTGTATACTTATACAGTATTCTTAGTAAAATTTCAAATATTAAACGATTAATTATCTGTCGCCAGAATCAGTTTCATTTCATAATGATTGGAATTTCTGGCGAAGCTGCCATCTACTTTTGATAAATCTTATTTATCCAAATGAGTGTTATAGATTAAAAATGTGTAGGAATCACAAGATTATAAACTTATAGAAATATTTTGAAAAGGTGAAAACCTTTAAAAACCTCTAATACTTCATGTTACAAAAGAAAGTTGTCTAGTTCTAATGTTTCTTCCTCATGTACATGTATATGTAACGTACCGATTTCAGCTTAGACAATGTACTATACTCAAATTGAATATTTTATCAAAAACTTCTAATATTGTCCCCAATTCATCAAAATGAACATTTTTATCAGCATGAATTCCACATGCACGTACATACTTTCTTGAACATCAATCAATCATTGATTTACAGAAGTGACATTTCGAACTGACATTATTATAATTTTAGTGTAATATTTCACATATTCAAAACGTATTGATATCAATGACATAAAATAAATGCAACACCCATCAGTAATTCCTTCAGGTTTGTAATATTCCCCTGAAAATTCATAGCAACTTTTTTGTTCTTAATTTGTTTTCCGTTTTCCTTAGATAAAAATCCTCTTTTATCTTCATTTATGAATGAACTTGAAGCAAGACAAATATCCAGTCTTGAAGGCAGGTATTTACATTTGATTTTTTTTCAAATTATTTTTTATCATTCTTAACTTTCAACAGGCCAAAAGGTAATTTTAAAATTATACAATTGCATTGAATTTCAATTTTCTGTAGATATTTCTGTTAGAAATAATTAAAATCAATAAGAGAAATGATTTTCTTTACTATTTGAATGTAATCTTTTGTTTGTGAGGAGAAGACCTTTTTAAATAATCTGTAACTTGTTTACAGAGTGTTAATACTTTTGAATGTTGTTTTTATTTAAATGGCACTTGTCATAACATTCTAATTAATTGCACTTTTTTAACAATAGGTAAATTTCGTGAAAGAAAAGACAGAAGAGCCTCGCCCTTCTTCTAATGCAAGGTTTTTTATAATTAATATTTCAAATTGCTGACCACACATGCATGCGTGTAAAATAATTATTTAAGATGCATTCTTCTGAGACGCCCTATGGAAAATGTTTAACATTACGATTTGGGATGTTAATAAAATTAATTATAGCAGTTTTGACATCATAACACAAGTTCTTCAGATATTGATAAAACAAAATAATTGAAAAAAGTGTCATTTATCGACACATAGATCATATTTTGTGGTTGTTTTGATGGGCGTGGATATAAACGTTTAACACATTATTAATTATTACATCAAAATATGTTACTCTGTCTGTTAAACATGTCTTCAATGCGACAAAGGCATAAGATATAATGATGTCTTAGGTTTACCACATACACAACCCGATCATTGTTTAAATATCAAAGACAAAAACCTGTATTCGAAGGACTATACCTAAGATACAAGATACATGAGATGAATGAAAAAAGCCTTTGGTTTATTGTAGACATTGTGAAATCCAGGACTCGGTACAATAAGCTGGAGCCGTTGCATGGTAATGAAAGTAGGCCCCGACCCTGACTGCGGAGTAAAATATCTCGGCGGAATGCTGGCAATTAATGAGACGTTTCTTTCCAGTGCAAGTAGCCATCATATGGTTCAAGAAAAGTTTGTCACATGCAGCCCGATCGAAGCCAAATCTGTGTCCCTATTTATTATATAAAAAAGAATATGCATTTGAATAGATAAAATACCGATATTATCTTTTGATTATAATATAAAAATAATAAACAGTAGTTGCATTTATTTTTTATCAATATTAACTTCAAAAGGTAAGTAAATTTTCTAATTTAAAAGTAACTTTCTTACCCTTATTTGGTGTTATCTGCATTTATGAATGAAGTTTTGAAATTTTTACTTATAACATTGATAAGATTGATGTCTGCAATTCAAATTAAACTTTAACATTTTATTCAAATTTTTACTTTTCCATTATCTTTTAGAATTTTTTTTCGTATAGGAAAACAGTTCATTTTCTCATGAAAGAACATGTAAGATTATGAATTTCTTCATTAGTATCGTCATATACGTATATAATTGAATACTTGAAGTCAAAAAGCAGTGTATTTTGAATCTTTTTCAAAAGTACCAGTAGAATTACATAAAAGTAACGAGTGAAACGACACATATTGACATTAGATGAATATGAAAAAAAATTAAATTCATTTTCAAGTATAAAAAACTTAATTAAAATCTTACACAATCATAGCAGACATCGTGCTTATTGCAGGAAGGTGTAAATTGTGCCTCGTAATCAAAATGGAGAAGTGGAACACTGCATCCATCCACCGCTCCTGCGGGAGCATTGTCCATACATACGTCACTTCCGGAAATTTCCAAAACAGCTACCACATACAACACAATCAGATTAATAATGCCCTACAATTAAGATAATGCATTTGATACTTAATGTGAAAGAAAAAAGAAATTTTCATTTAGGTATATATGCTGCTTTTCTTTACATACATAAGAAAAAAATAGAATATGTCTTTGTTAAAACTCTTCAGATCTTCATTACTTTCAATGTTTATACTTTTGTTTTTATTCCTCCATGTTTGAGCTCTAGAGGTTATAATCTTCATATCACACACCTACTTATCAGACGAAATGTCATTGTATTTACAGCACTAGGAAACCTACGGAGACAGATTAAAAAATTGCAGGCATATTTCGTAATTTGCGTCATCAACGATATATACATTTATTAGATTTTCATGTAAAAGAATGCGTGAATTATGATATCTACATGTCCTTTAATCGTTTTAAGTAGATTTTCCTATTTTTCTGCATTTGTAATTGATAATATCATATACTAATTAAAAATAAGGATAAAAGCATGATAGAAATCAATTAAGAGTCAATCATACCCCTTTATTAGATATTCGAATGAATTTTCCCTTTAGCTTCTCAAAATTGAATACATATAATAATGCTGAGTTTATCTTAATTATTAAGGAAAACTAAATAAATTCTAAGTAAATCTTTAAAAATTGCCAATACATTCTTATTTAAATAGTACTGTATAATTTGTATACCTTTCTGATTTTTTATGATTTATCATGGCATTGTTTTTCACTTAGGACCCTGTGGATTAGAAGAATTATTTTTGAGACCTATTTTCTGCAGGGTTAATTAGGTATTGGAATTCACGTGCCACGATTTAAAATTAATTAAGGGATCCGACAGATCGACTTACCTGCATGATTTAGCCAAATCCTCTTATAGTATTGAATGATATATCTTATACCATATCTTATCAAAATAAATCGAGTGTATAAAATGTCCATTTCCTAAGTCTTATTCCGGTGACTCTAGTACAAGTCACGCAATAGATTCGTCAGAATGATAGAGCGTAATGTGACCGTGGATCACCAGTTAATGTCCACAGACCGTTATCAATATTTATTGCATCCGTCTTTCAAAGTTTTGAGATACATTAAATAGATATACATAGAAAATGAGTTGAGTTCAATTTTGAACGGGTCTTTGAGTCTGCAGGTCATTTTGTCACAAATATCCGATATCTGTTTAAGTGTATCACAGTTTTCAATTTAGTTTATCAATAACTCTTATTTACAGATAAGTGTCATTAGAAACGATAAATGATCATATGCTTTGAAAAGAAAAGTGGGTTCATTCCGTATATGTAGCTTTCAGTTGGATGAAAAAGAACATTAACAGTTTTTAGTTGAAAATTAAAATGATATATCTTCAGTATGATGGCATTGCATCCATCACTTTGAAATTGAATTTCAAACCTTTTTCAAGGTTACCTGAAAATATGAAAAATGTCTTTAATTAAAGAAACATTAATATTCTGACAAAAATATAATTGGGTAATTGATCACATTAATGTTAACCAAGTTCCAATTTTTTTAAAAATTGATAAAAAAGAAATGGTGACCTTCTTGATCAGACATTTAAAGTCCTAACAAAAATCCTCTGGTGATAGATAGTGTATAAAGACACGATCAGTACATTTCGGTGTTCAAATAATTTACAACCATTCATGAAAACTCTGTAAAAACATTTATTAACTCATGCAACTTAAAAAATAAAAAGCGTGTTTATTTTTAAGACTTTTTTTCTGGAATTTGCTCTGAATATGAAAGATATTATTCATAAAAGTACATATTATTGTTTAAACTAGATATATAACATTTTAACGAATACATGTAGGAACGGTAGTTTTGAATTGTCATGACATTTCACAGACCAAAGATTATCATCACAATCTTTGACTAATCTAGATAACTATATGTTTGATCAGTCCATCTTATCTGTTTTAAGAATCAGATTTTTTTTGCAATTCAACAATAACACCCAGTCAAACCTCTTGTCAACAACTCGTAAACAGTCTTTATGTAACTAACGGAAAATCTGCGCTTTAAAAGACATATTTACAATAAAACCTTTCATCGCGTACTTTTAACACAGAAAACAAACCGGGACATCTACAGGGAAGAATGTTAAGCCCATTGTTCTTTACAACAGAGACTGAAGGTTTTTGTGTATTAGCTTTTAAGTGGTTAAGAATGTAATCTGATTTAGAGGAGTCCATTGACATCTATATAGCTTGCTGATTGTTAAAGAACACCTCAGAACCCGCGACACACGTTTGAGAAACACACGACAAGGAATTTTGTTCCTGTAAATTTAAGCTTCGACAATGGAATTTATGTCCGCTACCGACAGAGTTAACGCTGCATTTGCTACTTTGCAGTCTGAGTTGGTGAGGGATAATGTATACATTTATTACCTGTATTCACTGTTTAGAAAAATACAACTGTTTAAATCTTTTTATTATCTTGTTTACTCATTTGATAAAGTTATACCAAGATAAGAAATAAGATATTGTTTAGTTTTCATTATTTTTAAAGCTATTTATCAATCATTGATCCAAACAAATGGTGTAATGTTCAAAAGAGTTAACGGAAATTGCTAGATGTTTCAGTCATTGAAAACTTGACTAAAACAATTTATTTTTGATTTTTGGTTCAAAGTTCTAATTTATACTCAAATTCTTTTCAGAGAGAAATCAGAACACAAGACATCAGTCTGATGAAGCAGCTACTGAGTATCAACGATTCCATCCAGAATCTGTCCAAGAAAAGGAGCGATAAGTCACGCGCCAGGAGGATGACACGAAAAATCTCCCGCAAACCAGCACTGGCGGAAATCACAGACGAGGACCAAACATACAGCAGGAAGGACGAGATCAAACTCCTGACCAACATCAAACTATGGAAATACTCCCAGTCAGACGAATCTAGCTCGGGATCAGAGTCAGAAATTTTGTCTGACTAGAAAGTGCCTCAACTGATTCCATCATACCTCATTTGACGAAGGTCTCTCTAAAAGCTGATGCATCAAGTACCGCACTTTCTCGACAAATCAGTTTTAGAGGCACATAGACCGAATTAAGAACAATCTTCATCAGACTCTGACGTTTTGTTTTTCTCTCGTCGCCTTTCATTGATAAAAGTAGGGTTTTGTAATGAAGGACGATGACAGAGCCAGGCAATAGTAGCGAGAGTTGCTGTTACTCTGAATGGTTTATTGTCTTTTAATGGATGTTTGTTTATTTGTTTGTTCCTGTGTGTTTATAAATGCTTGCAAGAATTCTTTGTATAAATCTTTTTTGTCAGATGTATATTTGTGTTGATTTCGACGAAGTCTTTAGACGGATTCAAATATTTCTTGTTTTGTGCAATGTTAAATCTTTTTAAATGTAATTTTCTTGCCTTTTTCATGTTTTTGGAGAAAAATGTTTAAAAATAGGTTCGATATTTTCTTATGTTGTACTCTTTAAAAGTATTTAAAGAACATTCTTCTTAGTTATATAAATTTTAAAGAAATCAAGTTTTGCTTGATAATGTTCAATCTAATTGAATTTATGTTTTAAACGTGTTGCACAACAAACATCAAATTTTGTGAGCGCATGTTTTGGGTCCATTGTACGATTCTGTATATGTGTTTGTGTTTTGCTGCATGTAATATGTTTGTCCACAACTTTAACCTTGACCTATGACCAAGCTTTAAAAAGTTCAGTTATGGGTCAAAGTTAAAACCCTTTTTTTAATTAAAGTAATGCATAAAGCCTACAAGTTTATTGGCTAGTTTCGGTTATTAATCATACAGAACACTTTTGTCAAGTGTCAAAAAATATTAAGAAATATTATTGTTTTCATAATTATTTTTTTATCACAAAATATCTTTAGAAAAAGAAATCAACATTGATTTTGATCATATCTATTTTTATGAAAATTCAAAATCTATCAAAAAGATTACTGAACTATTATCATTATTATAAGATCTTTGTTAAAAACTTTGGAAATAAAGATATTAAAATTTGTATGTTTTTTCATTCTTCGTAAAATGTAACATTAGTTTGTAACAGCCTTCAAGGTTAAATAGTTATTTTTTTAAATGTTGGATTGGACCAACTAAACTAGTCTTATCACATACATGTACCACAGACTTTTCTTCAGAAGGACGTGTATAAGTAAGAGATGAAGTACAATTGTAGTACATATAAGTTTATATTCGATGAATAATTTGAGTTGCAAACAAAACACGAGATACTTTGAAGAAGTACAGTTTTAAAAATAATCCTGACATACGTTATAATTAAAATTTTAGCAAATATGACTATGACCTAAAACAGAAAATTAGATTTATGCGTTTTATTTGCGAAAATATAATTTTGAAATTTAAAGGACAAAAAAAATGTACGATATGTCAACAATAAAATTCGCTAGACAGCATGCAACCTATTTTCATTCATACTATGATGGGAAAACATAATTGATAAATAGAAAACTTGTTTCATGCTGACAAGGATGAATAAATATAATCATTTTGTGTGGGCATTTCCTTTGCTGAACATGAACAAAATTAAAAAGTTGTAAGTTTAGCATTCATTGTCATAAAATGCGTTTTTATTCCATCTAAAATTACGCAAAATTATTAATAACTTTGCACTTTTGTACCACGTGCACAGCTTGGTCGCGACTACCCACCCTATGAGTTTCTCTTTTATGTATGTTTAATGAAAATGACCTCTGGTAGTTCAAAATAAATCTAAGATAAAAAATAAAGTAAAAACAAAAATAAACTGCATACACTTTTTTTTTTATTTTAATATTTATCTTTTGATACTTCTTAACTTAGAGCTTACCTTTTCACAAAAAGAAATATTTTCTTAATTGATATTTATATAGATTTAACTGCAGTGAATGGTGGAGCCGGAATATCTTTTTAATGATTGCTTTAATTGTTATTCATTTTTAAAATAATTTTCAGAATCATTAAAAAAAATAGAAATTAAACTTTTTTAAATTGGTAAAGTTTATTGTTTCATGAATCTACGGTTATTTTGACTGCACTCATATTGGGAAAAATGGATTGTTGAGCTTCTTGCATACAATGACAAACTTTAAGATATCCTTAGGAAATTGTCTCTGTATGCAAGACACAGGATTATTATTCGTCTTACCATTACCATTTAAAGAGATTTAAAAGTTTGGTTTTTTTTTCGACAAGACAGCGTTCGTTATAAATTTAGAAAAGAAAAAAAAATCACGCAGTTAAAAATACAATTCGCTAATTTTATTGTTACATGCATACATGTACATGTACATGTATATTTTACAATTTTGATGCCATTTAAAAACTCTTCAATTGTTTTACTAAGAATGTTAAAAAATATAAACATTTATTCTTACCGAAAACTATTAAATGAAACACATTATAGCTAAAAACAATATTATTGTGTTTTGTAGATTACATTTTGTTGATTTTCCATATATTACACAAGTTTTACGACTTGTTCCTGTAGATTTGTATATGTTACAAATATCATTGAAATAATTTTTCTCATGTATTTCTACAAATCGGCTACAGAGTTTTGGATTTAAATGTTTTTAGTTTTCTGTACTTTTTTCATAGTTGTAATGGTATTGTAATTTTTTGGTAACAATGTTTTTCCAGTATCATTTCAAGTTAACATTGCATTATTTCAAAACTTGAATTCCCTAATTATCCTTGTAACTTTGAAAACAGTTAAATATGGATAAGAACTTTTAATGCAGAAACTTTGTTTGCGGAACGCCACATTTCCCTATTTCAATCTGCATTGTTTTCAAATAATGTAAAGCTGTAAACATGATATTGATATTCTTTATAATATTCAGGCATTTTTTTTATTTTTTATAAAGTGTTTTTGAATCAATTTTAAAACAATGAAGGGTCCTGATCATTATTTTCCGTTATTATACTCAATGAAAAAAGGTTTTGAAGACCATTTGCCTTCAAGACATCACTTCGTTGACTGGAATATTGAAAAGGTATATAAGACAGAAAGGTTATTTTGAAGAAATTTATTCTAAAAAATGAATTTTGAATGTATATTTGAGATGCAGACGCACAATCAAAACCCTGTTCCTATGAAATACAGTTATTATAATTAGCTTTTACATCAAATACAATATTTTAACATCGTTTCTTCTGCAACCATAACATTTTGTTCATGTTGTATTTCTTGTTTATTTATCACATCCAATTGAAGGACAAAGAGCATAATAGATTTTTGGCATATTGCCTCTTATTTTATTTTCACGCTTCTTTAATATATTAAAAAAGCACAATGGATTTGAGAATTTAGTTCCCTCTTTGCATTTTCTCCAACTTTCTGCACAATCTTCTACAGAATTTATATTCAAAATGACCACCTGTTGCTAGATGAAAGTTTTGAGTTTGTGTAAAAAGAATTTGTAAATGATTGCTTTTTGATATTAATCGTATTAACATCACAAGTCTCCAGATAGACATTAAACGAAAGAAAGAGAGGATCAAGAAATCTTCAATGAATGTTTTTTAAAAGTATATATCCGAGGTCTATGCCTATAAGCTTAAGGTTTGTTAAAATTTAAAGAAGTTCGAGAAAACAAACAGTGAATACCTGTATAAAAAAATAAAGGATTTTGGACTTCAGCATTTAATACGACAGAATACATGTTTTATCAAAAAGAGTGAATACTACTAATATCCACGACAACTTTTTCCTTATTTCGGAATTCAAGTTTGAGAAATATCATGTCTCTAGAAACAATATAGTTAAATACTTGTAATAGTGTTGTAAATGTAACGATGCGTTGCAATATTATTTTGAGTTAACCTTATTTCGAAAATTATGTTTCCAAATTAAACTTGTAAATTTAAGGAGAAACCAATGGCTTTTTTTCAAGATTTTTGTCAATCAGTAATATATGGAGAAGAACTTTAAATGCTGATACTTTGTTTTCGATTCGCCACATTTCTCTATTTCAATCTACATTTTCTTCAATGATGTAAATCTGTAAACATTACAGCTGTATGTTCTATATATTTCAATGCTCAAATACTTGTACAAAATTTCCTTTATACATAAATAATGGATATACAGATGTTATGAGAAAATAATTACTATAGTCATTAAATCTGATTTCTTTTTTTACCATTATTTATTTATTTTTATTTTAACAATTTTTTTTAAATTAATGAACAAATCCAACATGTTTTACGCTTTAAATAAAAATGATACAAATGATCTCTATCTTTTATTGTTGTGCGTCGGGATTTACAACGTTTCAAAAAAATATTATTGACTTATTTGTCAAGTTCAATATAAAATTACACCTTACAATGAAATATTGTTAATATCTTGGCACACAAAAAATTTTCGTGCTTACATATTTGTGCTGTAAATAAGAATTGTTTATCAACCAAAGTTAAGGTGTATATAAGTCACGTTGTAATAAATTTAATCAAGAAAGACAACTTCAACATCGTCGTACAGTGCGCAAAATTAATAAAGGAAATATTTATTTGTCCTTAAAACGTTTTGTCATGACAATCAATCAGCCTAATTAAAATCAGTCCATGACAAAACATTTTTATATTGTCAATGCGTGACATATTTAAGAGAAAAGTTTAGGAAGTCCACATGCTAATTGTTAAGTGTAACACCCTTCACTTGGGGAACCAATGTGTTACTGAAAATGTATCGCTGGTTTTTAACCTTCCCTTTTCTGACATGTAATCTGCATGTAACAGTGCTGCGTCATGATAGAAATTCTAGATCGTGTTGCTTTGTTTGAAAAACTACAGTACGCTTGAGTATTTTAAAATTCACTTTTCAGTGTTCCTTTTTAATGAATTGAAGACATAAAATAGAAGTTGCAGGATGCAAATTATAAATTTAAGCAGAATACATGTATAGGGAAATATATTGACTTAAAACTAGATACTGAATTTTTTTGGTGCTTTTTATAACTTGAAAAGGATATTTTCCAGCGTAAGATTATTAATGATAGGGTGATTTTTTTTTCTTTTTTACATGTAATGTAGTATTGTTATTGAGAAACACATTTTCACTCAACCCTTAGAATTAAATGGCAAACCATAATAAAATTTTCACTCTACCCTAAGTATATAATAAAAATATTATTTAGAAATAAAACTTTATATTAGGAAAACGAAATCATGTTAACACGTATAATGCTAACGCTTCATGCAAATACCGTTTATGTTAAAAAAGTGAAACAACCATGATAATTTTTTGATAATTGAGACTTTTCATTATGATAATTCAAAATAATTAACAAGGAATTGCACCAATAATCAAAAGAATAAGATAACGACCTAATTATTGAGTGCGATATCCTTCGTATCAAGACATTTATCATGGTTGTCAACCACAGATAAAACAGTGGGCGGAGTAAGGCTGCGATATGAATGGTCTATTGGCTGAGCACCGTGTCAACAAGACACATAGATCTATAAAAGTAGCAGAGACTGTTGACAAGGTAAGTGTTTCACGTTACCTGCATTGGAATTTAATATTTCTTTCATTTATTTCTAAAGTATTTTGAAAATGGATGCAAGTACATCAGAGGAAAGAATTACTTTAGCATTAGCCGCATTGAAATCGGATCTGGTAGGAAATATTTTTATTTCCATTCTGCCGAAATAACTGTGTTTATGCTTTCTTTATATGTTAATAATTGTTTTTTTTAATTTTAACAGATGGACATGCGAAGTCAGGATGTACAACTAATGAAGCAACTGATTGCCATTAACACGACTATTAGCTCAATGTCGAGTGGAAGACGATCTGGTTTTGCAGTCCATAGGAGCGCAAGTTTCAGTGTCATAAACAAACCTAATCAAGAGCCATTCCAAACAAGACGATGCTCAGACAGCGCATGCAATACCAGGAAAGTGCTTACTAGACACAACAGTGAACCAGTTCCGTCGCCAAGAGGTTCCTTAAACTCAAGTCTAGAAGGTAACTTGCAATATTTTCTTCGAACAAAGAGGTCAACATTTTAAAAAGATTTGTTCTACGCCAACAACCCGACTCTTGTTTTTATATATTGGATTTTCCTTCCAGATATTGATAGCAGCTATGAGGACCTTGTTGGTTTAGAAGACAGTGACAATGAGACCCCCTCTCCATCTCCACAGAGGGCTTTATCCTCCCGACAGTCTCTGCGAAAGTCCTCCCTTTTCTTCATGAGACCCCTACCGGAAGAACCCGACCTTGATGATAAGAAATATCATGGAATACTTATGAAGAATATTAAATTATGGAAATACTCACAGGATTCCTTAGAAAGTGCATACAGCACGGGAGATTGACTATCATTTCCTGGCGCCATTTTATGACGTAAAACAAGGTTTTGCAGAACCCGTCTGCATCCATAAGAGGAAACGGTGATAGCAATAATTAGTGCTTTATGCGCCTAACACGTAGTGTCGCTAATGCAGAAGGTCAATTAGAAGTGCCCCTGTCTCATACATCACAGACTAATCTGTCTCCAATGATGGCACCGACTCTGAAATCAAGTGACAAAGCTGTACATTTCCTGCTTCGTTATGTAATACAGCTTGGTGAAAGAATCTGAAAACTGGATTTTGATCGCTACAAATGTTATGTGAAAATTTTGTTGGCTAACATAACAACGAAAGGCATTCCATGGTATATGTGTATAGATACTCCGTTCGGAGATGATTGCTAGGAAGAATAAAATGACTGAAAAGAAATGTTATTTGAATATTATATAAAGTACAGTTAGTTGATTTTTTTACCTTGTTAATAAAAAATTTGAAGCCATATTTATCTGTTTCTTTATATTCTCGGACAGAAACAATTCATTATTTGGTGGCATTTACGTTTTTGGGGTACTGAGTACTAAGTACTTTGGCGAAAGACCTGTTGAACTGAATTTCAAATGGTTACAAATGTAAGTGCCACAAAAACTGTAGAATATGCTATTTTCATCATATTTGCATTTTCTAGAAGAAATGCTTGCTTGTGTGGTGAACATGAAATAATTAAATCTTTTTTTATATTTGTTTAGTTTTTTGTTAAATGAAATGCTTGCGTTTATAAAGGAATTGTTCCATGAACTCTATGTGAACATGAAATGTTTTTTTTAATATTTTAATTAGTTGTTTGTTAAATGACTTCGAAAAGCCAACAATACATCAATCTTAAACCTATAATTGGCATGTATGGTCTTTAAGCAGTGAGAAATAAAGTATAAGTGTCATGCAAAATCAAAATATGTCTATGATAAAGAACATGTGGCGATATAGAACTGTAATCAATTAAAAAAAATTACAAAAAATACAAATCTGTTAACAGGGCTAAATACAATGATCTCTCCATCCTCGGAATTCCAGAGTTGAAATCAGATGTCTAAGAGGAGAAAGCATCCCCTGTCAAATTATCACACCTGCCGTTAACACTATGTATTAATTAGTAGACGGAATATTGCTTTGTCACATTTATCATAAAACAAAGGCTTTATAATTACAAAAGGTATGAATAATGTCAGCAAAAAATACATATACGACCAGATAACATGTATTATTCGCTAATCTAAAGACTCATCTATCACTTAATTTTACGAGTATTGACTTTCAGTCTTGGAATCCCTAGATTTAATCATGTTTCTTGCTTTTTGATAGATAAAGAACACCGAGACTGTTTCTAGCACATTATCTAAAGAATAAACTCCAAGACCAACAACTGAGAACAGACGAAAGTCAAAATTACAAATTAATATAACTTTTGAAATAGTTTTGATAATTCAATAAAATTTTCATCATAATTGAGAATCTCAATCTTTATCACATTACCATTACCATTGTTTAAAGCAAATATATTAAACAAAACTCAAGATATTCAAAATCTTAATTTTGACTTAAGTCTGTCTCGGTTCATCGTCTTAGACCCACGTCACATATCATACACAAAAAGTTAACATTCTACAGACTGTTACTAAAGTTCTGACAGTTGTATATAGCAGGAAGCATATAAGTTATTCCTAAATAATTATGTTAATTACACCAATATACGCCAACCATTCGAACGTGCAAACAATTCATACCAAAAACGCAGGGTCTCTAGAATTCCAATAAAAGGATTGAGAAGTTGAATTTATTATCTTAGCTTGTGAAACGGCTTGTGGCTTTTCTACAATTTGTCTAGAAATGAAGAATGCTAAGGAATAAGTGATAAAATTTGAGTTATCCAATACGACTTGTTTATATTATTTCTGAGGAAATTTGCCTTTCAAAATAAATAAGTGTTCGTATAACCAACCAAATTACTTTATTTTTGTGTTGGATGAAATAGTCTATCAAAAGATGCACAAATACAATAACAAAGTTGAAAATAACTGACAGTGAACTACAAGCACTACAAATATTTCATATGCTATGTAAAGACTTTTATTAGATATACATTTGCAATTTTAAAAAAAAATAATGAAATAAAGCGTTAAGAAAAATACACACAACATTTTACAATAAATCTAATTGACATTTCTTCAATCATTTAAGAATGAATTCAAATTATCTATGTATTTCTAAAGTACGCCTGTATTAATTTTCTTTACTCTTACGAAAGCCTCTAATTGTAAAAGGACAATATTTCTTCTGAAGGTACAAATTTGTCTTACCCATAAACAACACTTTAAATACTGTTTAATGTGATGATTGTTAGAATTTGATAACATCTGATCAACAGACTAAGAATTTGTGTAATCAAGGTGTCATGTACTTTTTGCACGTTCTCGTATTCTTCAAATTGTCAACGGTAGGTACAGATAATATATAGATTTTTAACATAATCATAAAGGTACTATCTAGTCATCACCATTATATCTTCAATTAGCTTAGAATAATTATATCTTATTATCAGTAGACTTCAGGTTACATATGTAACCTAACGTTCTGTCTGATTACAAAAAAAGAGTTATCAAACCCGACTTCTTATCTGGATCCTTGCAGACATGAACAGTACAAAATAAACATTTAACCGATAAATAATGTGATTGCATATATATCTTTGTAGAGCTTATGTACAAATATGAGTAAATAAAAGAATACTCAGAACATATTTAATACCACTATTCCCACATAAAATTCAAATATGGTGCAGACTTTTCTATAATTGGGTATAAATAGGTAGAAACAAATCGATTTTTCAATAATGTTACAATGCTACCAACTTCTTGACATTGTCTAGATGTGCAGATGAAGAGCACATCTACTTAATATAATATAAGGACTCACTTTTGACTTGAAGAAGTGCCTAAAACAACACCAGTAGTACTTAGAAATTAAATTTGATCATTATTTTGTTCCCACTAAGTCTGTTTGATTGTAGACAACAAGACTACAATGACAAAACTCTAGACTACATCCACTTTACCCAGACAGCTGAGAAAATGGCCACCCTAACTAAAAAAAACATCAGGGAAACAGAAAACAGTCGTGTGAATTACACAATTACAACTGTTGTGAGAGTGTTTGCAAAATCTTAAAAGTCTTTTTTAAGTGCATTGTGCTTTCAGAATAAAATCAAGTCAATTACGTTGTGTATAATATTGTAATCATGAGAGACAATCTCTAAAATGTACGACTTTCAACTACACTTTTACAGACACAATGTTTTATAAAAATTGCTAATTTTGATGAACACTTGACATTCATCATAAAATATGTATACTAGTAGTATACTTCTCGATTTATCACTGTTGAGCTTAATGATTAAAAACATATATCAAATGTTATTTAAATAAACATAGATTGTATCTGTTTGAAAATTCAAAACAAAACGAAAATAAAAATTAAGCATGTTAAGAAAACATCTTCAGCTTCACATCTATATAACGTTGTCACTTTATGACATATAATCAACATTAGTATTTAATGTTTTAAAACATTTCCTTGTTTTAATTGAATGCATAATTATTCTTATGATTATAATTATGATAACCTACTTTACCGGCATATTACGAATGCGAAAAGTAGTAGCCTACTGAACTCAAAGAAAGATATTGAGTTAATTGATATCAGAACAGTCACTAGAAACCATACCATGTAAACTCTTTTGCAAGAAAAAAAATATTCTTTTTAACTAAAAAATGGCAATTATAATAAAACGTGTAAAAACAATTTCCAAGTGATATTTCTGTTAGCTAATACATTATTTTTTGAAACGATTCCAAAACACTTACAAGTAACATCACCACATGGTCCTTCATGAACTATCAAGATAACAAACCGTTATCAAGCTAAAAATTCCATTGGAAATACTTAATATACCAATTCCGAGGAGAGAATCACGAGCATTTTTTAAAAACTTCAGAGGTGGGATTAGGTACCATAAAGAAGTGAGTAATCTCCTGCCACTCGTTCACACATACCATCTGCTCCTTGTTATTAATTATACAAATAGTAAAATGTTAAAATTTCAGTGTAAAATGATGGCCTTAAAATTTGCCAAATGTTTTATCTAAAAGAGACTTTAAGAATCTTTTATCATCAACGTTTTTTATATACTTGTAACTTACCTCGTTTCAGAAATTGATTTCATGTAGAGCATGTTCTTTAAGTTCATGTAGCACATGTTCTAGCTTGGAGAACTAACCTTGACATGCGCAATGGTATATCAAAGCATAAAATCGGTAAGTTAACGTTAGGAAAAATGATGATTGACTAGACACCATCATATTGAATAGTTTTTATGCATTACAGTATCCGTAGACAATGCAGTTTGTGAATAATGTCCTAGCAATTGCTTTAATAAACCTTCTGCCTGGTGCCAGGTGTATTTGCAAACACAGACCAGGTCATTGTATCGACTAAAGATTTTGCAAGTTATTAACTTTATATGAGATAGTTCATACCCTTGTGTCATCATTTTATTTATCAGAAGCTTATAATTACCTCGCTTAAAATTGTTCCTTCGTAATGTATTGCGTATCAGATACAATTAAACACATATTATTTGCTATTTACAGGTAATAATGGAACACCTATGGAGATAATGAAAAAAGGAAGGTTTACGACGGAGAAATTGAAAACTCCACTGTTATCACAAAGTTCAGAAAAAACAAAAGAAAATCTGTCATAGTCTTAAAGTTGCATCTTTGAACGCTGCCATTTAGATTTCTCGTGGCAAAAAGGTCACCTTAGCCACAATAAGAGTAAGAAACGGCGCCATATATATCATTGTGTAATTGTTTATTTTTTATTAATGAGCATTTTAGCTATTAAAAGAATTCATCGGATGTAACCTTGATCTACATGTTAAGATTTCTGTCAAGTGGCCATAATACCGGTGATAAATGTTAAGTAACAGTAATGTATTTCTGATCGGATTTCAACGTGATGATTGTTTCAATGAAGACAAAACACTTTTTATAAATCCCCTTATTTAACACATTTTATGGCTTTTTCGTAATATCATTAATTGGCAATTGTTTTTTTTTTCTTTAAAAGTAGGTTACAGTATTCATTGTCATTATCATTCATCAGAAATTATAACAGAAAATTTTAAATTAAAATAACTTTATACGTTTCCAATAAATTAAGATTTACTATTTGTTTCTGAATACACTTGAAATTTCACTGCCAAAAACATTTTATATGTCGTTTACAGAATCAACTGTAATATTTAAACAATGTTAACGTATTTCCATAGATAATCAAAGAAAATAAATACCAGGTATGATGAGGATTCTATCGTATATACATTTATTTCTCTTTCAGTCTTCAAGATTATTGATTACAATGTACAAGGAAAACAGTAAATATTCTAACAAACCTTTTTTCTTTACTCCTTACAAAAAATTACAGCAGTGAAGGAGAAACTTCAGGAGTACTGTAAATATATTTACTTAATAACAGGTGTAAATCATATATAAATACTTATAAACTCAAAGGAATGTTTAGAAAATTTGAATAACATCATAACGTACACTTTTGTACAAATATTCTAGTAGATTATTTAAAAGTATATGCTTTTTCACATCATAGACATCTGCTTTTCCAATAACAATGGATTTCATAAATAAATCTACCTTGTCATTGGTCATTTGCAAAATCGTTTTGTTAAAAACTACCTAATTGTACACACAAGTACTCTAAAGTTGATACTAAAATTATTCTTGAGTTTTTGTCTCGTTTTCGTGGATCAGGTCTGCCAACAATCTTTTTGGAAATCCTCTTGATATCATTGTGCCTCGTTATAATTGAAATTTATGCAAACCTTGTCTTTGAGAAAAAAAAGGGACACACTTGCCTTACCCTTTATCCGACGTTTCGATGTGTCACGTCTTTTCAAATAGCAAACTTTCTCTTCATTTATATGTCGACTCGATATATGCAACTGAAATTGAAATTAATAATAGCACAGTGTCTATCACATATGATTCATAATGATATGTTTTATTAGAAATCGACGAAACCTAACAAAAAAGCTCTATCAAAAAACGATGATGACTTCAACTTTTCAATCGTCAAATTCCCTTACTTACTAGTATGTAGCAATAAACCCTTATCACCAACATATGCAATTTGCAGTTATTCGATAAGCAAGAACGAGCTTTTTGTAGGAAAACTTCTTAAACGAGGCAAGCTACTGACAAACAAGTTTATGTAATAAAGAAATCAACAGTATAGTTTAAAGTTATCAATTCGCAAGTTGATGGTCGATTTAACGACAATATCAGCAAATACATCCTATCATTAAGTCAAATGCTGGCTGACGTTTTTCACAGTGAGTGTTAGGAAATTCTGTCTACGGTCTTTTCCTTTTTTTCTCCGCTCTCCGTGACCAATCGACAAAGGATGCTCACTCCTATATGGCACCTTGTTTTTAGTAGTCTGTGTTTGCTCTACTCCAGAATTATATTGTTTAAATGGACCTAGAGTCTGAGAAATATTTGATATCCCCATATTTATTTAAACATCAGAAACAAATTAACAAATCATCAATTCCCGGAATGCAGCAAACGATTTCAAAAATCAAATGGTAACTTTTATTCAATTATGCAAAAATGCAAACTTTAAACAAAGACACGGCACCTAAACTACGATTTGATATGCAGTGTCAAAACCTGCATACACTTTAATATTCATCTAGTGCAATTATTCAATGCAAATATAATATATTGTGAATTTATTAATGAAAACATTATAAAGAATTCATTTCTTTATTGTTCGTAAAAATAATAATAAACAAACAGTGTTTTAAATATTTTTATACAGATATGTTTCAATGTATGTCGGAAATCCGGGTCACAGTTGGTTTTCTTTCATCTTTTCAATTAACGATAACAATCGAGTTATCTTTCCAATTAACAAGGACAATAAGTTATTCATTCCGATACATGCCATAAAAAGATATCCTACACAAATGATTTTATGTTATATTAAAACACTTCATCAAGGCAGCGTTTGTGTTGGAATGTTTATATATAATGATTGTCATACAGGAAAGTTTGATGTTATGCAGTCAATTGATTATAGCCTATCTGAGGCAGTCCTGGAGGCATCTAGTGGAGGTCTATTGACTTTATCACCTGCTTTGTACAGTTTTTTACTTTAAGGGGACAATTTTAGATGCGTGTGTCTTCTTAAATAACCATTGTATTGATTATATCGACCTTAAGAATTTCGGTCTAAGTAGAGAATGAAAGCTGAAATGAAAATATAATCTTGTAAGACTTCAAGGGGTTATATCAAATAGATTTGTTTTATTTCTGTATAAAAGGAATATCTAGTCTGAGAGACTCCTTACTTTAACTTTCAAACCTGGATATTCTATTTTCATAGTGTCCACAATGTCTTTCGTTTTACTCATATCTAACTTAAAGGTTGTTCTCAACTATGCAACATCGTTTTTTTTTTATTATACCACATTAAGCTTTAGAAATGTTAATCAAAATATAAATAACAGTGTGTGATGCTATTCACGTTGATGGTAAGATGTAAATATACTTTTCCTTGGTATTTTTAATTTGGGCAAAAACAGTCAGTTAATGTCTGCAAATACTGGTCCATATTAACGAACACCTTGAGTATGATTTAATAAATAGAGAATTCCTCAAACAAGTCTGAGAGTAACAAAAACAGTCTTGAACTTAATAATATTTTCAAATTAGATTAAATAGTAAGTTAACATAACTTCTCCTGTTTTCCATCTACTAAAATAAGTATACAAATCTATATTTTCTTTATCAAAATAATTGAAAGTATGGATTCACTTCTATATAAAAATTTCTAAAGTGTATATAAAACCTTCCAAATCTCATTGTTTAGAAAGTTTTATCTTACAGACTTCTACATGTCCTTTAACTCAGAATATTTAAGATACCTTTTCGACATCGGCGACAACTTAATTTGGCGTGAGTGCAGGATCATTATCTTGTAATCTGTAACCCAAAATAAGCAAGAACCAGACTAAATGGAATGAAAATTGTATTTACGTCCAGTAGTGCAAATTTAGCTTATTCTAATAGTGGCTGATTCTGTTCCTCGCCTGATGAGAAAATAAACCTGTTGACGTGAGATTGTTCACATCTTATTCTTTTCAATAAATGGAATGTTCCATATGATCTCCAAAATTCGAAATTGACACACACATTTTTGTTTGAAAACATTTCGATGTGGGATGCGATATAATTATGGACAAAAGAACAGACAATAAAATTAGACGAAAAAAATGCATATAGAGTAAATTTCTTTTGCAGAAGACTTTAACTGAATACGCTAAGTTAAAAAAAGGTTGAAAGTCCACCTTAAGACGCAGCAAATAATTTCTAGGCAAGTAAGCAAAAATAGAAGCTATATTTCAATTTAATTTTCGCTCTAGGCATTCTGTGTGGGTTAAATATTAAAAACGAAGTATTTAATTTTCTATTTAAATAAACAAATACATTATTTTAACCACAAAATTTGAGTAATTTATATTTCAAGTAATTAGATAATTAGGCCCCTGATTTCTATAAATGACACTAATTACAATTTGTATGTAAAATATCGACCAATATTTCATCATTCATGTCTACAGTTCTGCTATTATTGCTATATTGGATATGTATCCCCTCCAAAACATACACAAATAAGAACCATCAAATTAAGATATGTTCTGAGGTTTTAACAAATTTTCGTGATTTGTTTTCTAGTACATGTATAAGACATTTCACCTCCACTTTTCCCCCTCGGTAAAAAAAAAAATTTGGATCCGTGCATGAATTAGTAGCAGGTAATTGATCACTTTTAAACAAGATCATATAATTACACGTATATTATATGTTCGAGGTTACTGAAAAAGGAATTTTATAGAATAGATATGTTATCATGCTTTCTGAATGGTTGTCTGGTCGTTATTTGGTCTGCCATTATCAACGAGCATGTATCTAAATCGAATGTATACATGATATCGATATTGTTAACCCACATCTACTAATCAGAACATTAAATAACCAAAACGAAATTAATTGTCATTCTAATTACAAACATGTGATTAATTTGTTTATAAATTGATAACCTATCAAACGCTATCTTTTTTTATGCTTTCTTAATGCTTAAAACATTGCATGTCGAAAACAAGAAACACAGCTATCAAAAGAATGTTAGTTGAAAAGATAAAGCTAAATACATTTTATTTCATTCATGAATTTGTAAATTTTCTATCAATGTTAGAATTCTTTCCTAAAAAGATCCTTTACAGGTGACCGGCATGGCAACGCTTGTTTTGAAGTTTATAAGATTTGAAACGGAATGTTGTCAACTATTACCTGTGGTTTGTGGTTTATTTAACACACAGATACGAACCTTCATGTTCTGCTACACAGGTACATGAATATTATGTTATACAAAAGTTCTCTAAATTCCAGAATGTTAAGGTCAAAAAGTTTCCGGTCATTTCGTGAGGTATTTTTTAAATTTATATATATAAAATAATTAATAGTCGTTAAATGCTTTTCTAATTACTTAATATTTTTGTTTTGTAATTTATTCCGGAAAAATGGTTTATCTATGCATAGAGACAGAATTCAGAGAAATATAATAACTGTTATTCATACTGAAACATGTGAAAACACCAAGTCGAATTTGTTAATAAAAATTATAAATTATTTATTCATAAGGCATTAGAATATATAGGACCCTGCAGGGATTTTTTCAATTCATTCGCATGAAATATGGAGATAACAAACTGTATGTTAGAAGAAAAAATCCATTCAAACAATACCAAGCATGAGCAGAACAATTACAGACCTTAAAACATATATATATATTATTATAACAGTAACTTGATCCGAAAGGTCGTATCACGTCGAGTTGACAGGCGCGGATCATCAGATCTAACGAGACGCGAAGCGTCGAGTTTGATCTGATGATCCGCGCCTGTCAACGAGACGTGATACGGCTCTTCGGATCAAGTTACTGTTATAATGATAAATTTATTATATACCCCCTCATAACTAGCAAAATATAGCAAAAGAAAACTTTAGAGATCAATTGCATAACATTTATCCATAAAACAAAGCATAATAACAAGGGACTTTTTAACGCGCAAGAAAAATAACGTCATATTTCTGCGTACTACGTCATCAGTTTCAGAGAGTGGTGATATGGATTCAGAAAACAACATGTTGGTGATCCGGAAAATCGGATCACGACGTCACGTGATAGCGTAAATTCAACAGTAAAATTGGGTGATACACATTAGGTATATAATAAAAGATGGGATCAGGTAGTATGCTGAAGTAAGCATTTCCTACCAACTAGTTACACCTGAAGCGTGCTCTTTGTCATTGAAAACAGAAAATTTCCTAAAAATTTAGTTTATAATGGTCTAATAATTCGTATGAAAAACTCTCGTAACCATTTAATGATATTTTGCTGACATTGTATCGACCATAGAACATGAGAAATATTGACTTTGAACAAAACAATACGTAGAAAGCATAAACTGTTTATACAATTGTTTCATCATTTTGATAATGGCCTATTGCCGCATCAGTAAGGAAAAATTCAACGATTGAAAAGTTGAAGCCATCATGTTTATCACACAGCTTTCTTGTAAGATTTACTATTAACTTCTTTTTCTAGTAAAATATCTAAATACGAAACAGATGCGTTCTACTCTAATGATTTCAAGTTCACAAGGATACAGCATGTCGAAATATGAATAACGATATTGTTAATTGAAAATATTCTGTCGATATATCTAAATGTCAACTTGGCTAAAGCAATTTTTTCTCCTCAATTATAAGACTTCGAATAAATTCTTTTTTTAAGAATACAAAAAGGAAATCTTATAACTGGACGCAAATAAAACCCAATGGAATTCCGACAGACTGTTTAAAGACATTGTCTTCAAACAGTCACTTGTAATCAGATACTTAGACATATATGTAAGTTCTTGTGTGAAGATTCAGAATGTTTATTAAATTTAAGTCTGCAAATGACCAATGACTATGTACTTGGTATATCTAAGAGTTCCATTTTTATTGAAAACGCTGCTGTCAAATTGAATGATCTCAAAAAGCCAGGAATTTAATACATGTGTATCGTGAGAAAGTCGTACGTTTTGACGTTATTTGTTTTTTGCAAAAGAAGATGGGTGAACAAGGCGGGCAGAATGCCTATAGCGTCAGATATGAAGAAATCATATTCAATATGTGAATTGAGTTTTTTAAATTAACTTCTCATTATTGAAATTTATGAAATTATTAGAGAAATACCTTTTCTGAGAAAAAAAATCTCGTAAAAATATTTTCTTTTATAAAAAATATTAGATGGTAATCGTGGGATTCGAACACTAGCAATAAAAATCCGAAGAATCACACTGATTTGTGATTGAGAGTAACGCGCTAACCACTGCATGTGCTATACAGCTCATGATGATTCTGGGCATTTAAATAATGTTTGTGATATGACCCTTGACTTACGGGACTTAAAGTGTTTCTATGAAAGATGCGAATGTTTTGTCATAAAAGTGTACTTTTAAGGTATAGTGGGTCTTCCCTCCATTTTTTTGTAAACCAAAAATTGTATATTTTATTGCTAACTTTTAGGACCATCTTTCCAAAAAATGGAGCGAAGACCCACTCATATTGAAAAATGTTGTTTAAGTATGCGAAATTGAGCGTTTTTCTTCTTTTTAGTGTGTGTATGCTTTTTCATAGGCAAATATTTTCAGTCTTTCTGAGATTTTTGTAAATTATAGAAATTTTACATTAAATATACTTTATCATTAGATAAAATATTAAATGAAATTAAGATATAATTGATATTTAATTTTTCACTTCTTATCTGTCGCACTATAGGCACTTCGCCCGCCTTATCCGCCCATCTTCTTTGTGGTTTCAAATGGAAACGTTTATGTATCTTCATCTGATTTACACCACTTCTCAAATACAATATTGTTGTATAGTAATCCTGAAATGTTTCTTTAAATGTTTTTGAATTATAGTAGTGAAGAGTAAAGGGTGAGACGTGGTAGAACATTTACTGGAACTCCCGGTGTTTCTTTGTTTGCTCGTGTAAGGATTTTAAATTCATGAAATTTTGGAATCAAGTATATGTAAAGTAATTCAACTTCATTTGAAAATATTTGAAATATTTTAACAAATGATTTTGAAGAGTTTTCGCCGTTGAGAGAGAGCTTTTGGTACATGTTGGATTACCACTTGCAGCATCATATCAGGCTTAAAAACTTACGCCTTTTCAACTTTATACAGAACCATTCCCCTCGATAAATTCAGGTCCAAGCTTTTTGATATCATTGACAGCTGCTTTTAAAAAAAAAATAGAACTCGTAACTTTATTTACCTGGTCGCTTGTCATTTGCAAAATAATTTTGTTAAAACACATTCTGATTGCACATACAAGTACTCTGAAGTTGACATCAAAGTAAAAAGATGCTTGAGTTTCTGATTGACAATTTTAAAATTTCTATGTGGTTTTTGGAGACCAAGTCTAATAAAGACTTAAAAAAAGACAAGATTGTTAACTGATACCTGTACATATACCTAATATATAATTTTTTTTCACTTCTGAATTACTGAACACATGCAGAAAGATAGATTTTATTTATTGTAATGCGAGATTTTTACATCTATTTGATACTTTTTATCCATGTGTTTGTTTTTCGTTTTTTTTTTTTTGACAAAGTGTCATCGTATATATTCTTTTCATGTTTGGTCTTTTGCCTGGCGTAATCCTCCACAGAATGAATAATATTTATGAAATTATATGACATCATTTGAAAGATTTTTCCTTGCCTAAACTTTGGACCTTTTAAAATAAGTGTTTTAGGGTCCTCGTTATTAACTATATTAACGTCACCAGTGATGACTTGTCCATGCAGAAGGACTATAGTTAGAGGGTTAAGAAAATGAAATGTCGGTGGATTATGTTTCAGATGTTCGATATCTACATGTAGGCCGATTGAGTTTTCAGGCAATGAATACGGAGCAATAGGCAATGCTTATAAGAAGTAATACAAGGTGTGGACTCTAGAAATATGGATTATAATGCAAGACGGGGCCCTTTTGTGGTAATGATGCTTAATACCGGGTATATTAATTGAATCAATTTTGGATCCTAAATTGTTGGAATGTTGAAGTTTAAGGAAAAATGAATAAAAAATAATTTTGATATTTTGTCACTTGTACATGCAAGAACAGGACATATGAGAGAAAATCCATTTATACAATTAGTAGTTATAAATTTGGTATCAAAAGTTAAGAAATCAGAAGCTTTTAGGACCCATTAGAATATACATTACTGATATCTCAATGTTCAGTTTCAGGCAATAATCTTTAACCCTGTGGTTCAAGATCTCACAAATCCCTTTAGCCTTGAATATATTTGACATTTTTCGCACATCCTTTAAATTCTTACTTTTATTTATCTTGTCTTGAACCGTTACAGACAATACCATCTTTGTATAAGAGTTCATGGACAACTTGTTTATATGATCGCTTACAAAAGAGACAAAATGACCTTTTCAGTCATCGTAACGGTACCGTATATCTACATGTATGACTGTTGACACGTTGTTTTGACGTGGAAGGGTTTATGTTTGTCTAAGACTAGTGTCATTTAAAGAAAATAACGTACTATCGGGTCATCTTTTTGTCAACTGGCACAGGTAGAAAAATATTCAAAGTGTGATAACTCATACAGAAAAAAACTTCAGAGTTTCTCGAGATTTTAGGGCTATGACCTTTAAATAGAGCTCATTTAGAACTTCTGTGTACTTAAAAATGCGTAAAAAATTATTAAATTATACAGTCTATAATCATTATTTGTGTGCAGTTTGTATCCTGGAATTAAAGGAGAGAGAAATATATAACGTTCACAGTATACTGTTAAAATAAAGTCCAATGTATAACCAACTTTTCAAGACTTGTACTAGCAGAGCATTTTCTGGATCCTGTATGTATCTTTTTTGTAAGGACTTTCCCGAAAAGCATGCATGGAATTTACGATTTTGGGAAAAGTAAATGCACGTGTGTCCGATGAAATATATGGAGATACGAACAATTTTCAAGCTCAAAAGTCCATATACATGTAACAATACAAACCATGAAGGAGCAGAGTAAACGCGAACCTCCAAAACATCAGAGGTGGGATCATGTGCCATGGAGGAGTGAGCGTTCCCTGTCGACCGTTACACCAGCCGCTTGCCCCTCGTCATGATCGGGAAATAACGGGAAAAATCATTGTGTCAATAATGGCCTAACAATTGAAAAACGTTGGTCAGCATTTGACTTAATTAATGATAGAGTGTATATGCTGACAAAGTCATTGTACATATCGACCATAGATGTTACGAACTTACTATTCATAAGCGAGACTGCTGAAATTCTTGTTTAATCAACTTGTTTGTAAATAACTTATCTCGTTTTAGAAATTGTTCATACGTATAGTATACTCATATGTATCGAATCAACTCTAAGATATAAACCTAGAAACATGCAGGTGGTTTAAGGTATTAGGCTTGTATATTGCTGCATAAGTAAAGGAAGTTGATGATTGAAAAGTTAGTCATCACGTTTATCATAGAGCTTGTTTTTAAGATTGCCATTTCATCTTTTTCCAGTAAAATATCCAAATATGAAGCAGATGTGTCAGGCTATATTGTATCTTTAAATTTAGGCTCAGCAGTACATAACTTATCATAATTGACATAATGGAAAATTAATATTTAAGCGTTGTTATATAAATTGACTATACGTCGTCGATATACATATATATATATATGTCGAGTTGAATTTCACAGCAAGTATTCTCTTTACACATATAAGATTTTGCACAAATTCTGCTTCATGTATATGAATACATAAATAGGTGTGCTTATAACAGGGCGCAAATGATACCCATGGCGATTCCAATATAACTACGTGTTTTTCCTTATATCAGCATGCAAAACGAAGAATGTAATAATCAAAAGATGCATTATGAAATGGCATTTTCAATACACATGTATTTCAGATATTGAGCTGATTTTTGGTGTACAGTGCGTGGCGATCCAGTTATCAATCAATTTTTCATTTTGTTCCGCTTCAACGGTTTTTGACAAAATTATTGGGTTAGTTTGAAGGTCCCTGATTATGGAATTTTAAATTCAATTAAGTGTGTTTAAACATTAATGAAAGGAGATTTAGTGAGATGGTGATCATAGGGCGTTCAAAAATATTCCTACAAGTGAAAAGTAGACATTCATGGAATTGAATTATGTCTCTGCTTGAATGAAAAGAAAATATCTGAAAACAATAAGACATTTAATTTTCTTATAAATTCTGTTAATCTTTCAAACTTCAAAGATTCAAAACGTAAGTGGGGAAAAAATAAAAGAGGGGGGTTAGCAAATATTAAAAAAAAAAATGTCGATTTACATCGGGCTCGTTATCTTTATGAAGAATTGTAAACTTCCGGTAAGGTGACATGGATCATTCGATACTCGGATGATCTTGCAATATATCAACATTCTTCTTTAGTCACTTCACCTCTGGTAAGGAGAAATTCGTTTTTGTATCTGCTTCTATATGCTTATTGATTTTAAACAAAGTATTGATAAGAGTGAGGCTACCTTCCAGCATTTGGACACGAGCACGCTGTTCCACCGTGGTGTTCCTTTCATTTCACTGCATGCTGCACATGTCCACACAACAGGATATTTGCCACTGTCACTATCATTTTCAAATGTGTTTATGACTAGAATTTGGTAAAATTATCATGAAATACCTAAATGATATATTGCAACATTAGAAAATTTCCCTTTAGACATACATGCCAACTTTTGAAAATTCCCATGGGGGATTTAGCGCGTGACGACAATTTTCAAAGCTTTAAATTCGCGACATTTTGTCGTGAAATTAAATGATTATGAAATGATCTTTTTTTGAAAATTTATAATATTGATATCACTTATCAATAAAACTTAAGGATTAATTTAACACAAAAAATAATGTTTTTCTTTCCAAAATTGAAATATTTTTGCTAAAATAGGTGCCTCTCTCACTAAAGAAGGGGTATTTAGTTACATTTGTAAACAACATTTTTTTTTCTATCAGAACACAATTTAGTGAAAAAATTGAAAATTGTACAACTTTTAAATCATTTTTTTTCAAAGGCTAAAAATATATGAGGTATTGATACTGTAAAGTCCTGTTTCTAGAAACATTTTTGAGATTTTTTATTTATATTTCAATTAATTAGAAATTCTAATAAGATATTAAATTTACAGAAATTTATACCACGTATCCAAAATAAAATTATTTTTTTACAGTCATGAAATTTGTCAGGCTTGATGGTGCCATGTGGGTATTTCCTTAAGTCATGCACATACCTAACATATTACTTTTGGGAGAAGGGAGGGAAAAGAAATTCTAATTGACATACACTTGATTGTTTCATCTTAAATTTTTAATAATATTTTAACTGGCAAACTTTACAATATTATTTTTCATTATAGGTAGATAAAATCAGCAGCTATGCTTTATTAGTTTTCTACTTTCGTTTTCAAAAAACGATCTCTTTGGATTCCGACTTTATGGTTTGATTTGCATTTTATTGTCTTTAATTTATGTTTTTAATAAAATGACTAACAATTATCTTGTTAATCTATGTGTTTCACCTTGCATACCCTTTAAAACTGACAAGATAATCCCCTAATTGCCCCAAGCTCTAGGCTTCTTGCACCAGTGGACAACTTCGTGCGTTCAAGCGTGAAGTGATTTCCTGTGGGTAATTAACACCATGAAACTTATCTGTGTGCATTGAATAAACAAGTCTGACATTGTTACCCCGATTGTCAAAATTCAGCAGTAGGGAAACTTTTAGAATCGGAAATTTTGGTGATTTTTTTTTCAAATCGGGAAATAAGGGCAATTTTGCTCTCCCGATCGGGATAGCGGGATGAAAGGGTAAAATCGGGAGGATCCCGCCTAAATCGGGAAAGTTGGCATGTATGTTTAGAGTTCTTCATTTGGGCCTTGGTTTCGTTTATAAGTTAGACTTCATTTGATAATTATGCATTGTTTTTAGGAATAACTGTTTGATTCTTTGGTTTTATGATGTGATCAATAGAGTAGCTTGCATGATTATTCGGTGTTTATGCATAAAATTATCATGCAAGCGAACAGATTGATTGATTGATCGTGACAGTTTGTCCTTATTTTTACATGATCTTGATTCAGCAAATTCACATGCTACAAGCTCCACTTCCGTTTCTATTTGTCCCACACATGATTGAACAGCCCCTATCGATGAACCATTAGATTTATGTAGAATTAAAGTATTTTTACTATAAGCAATTAAATTGAATTTTATCTCAGACAAAAACATACTAGTAAATACTTTTTGGGCATTTCATACATTTTGTGTCTTAATTTCTGTCTTATATAGTGACTGATAGGTACTGTTCTGTTTAGATATTCTTTTCTTGTTTGAAAGATCCATCTTTAAATTAAAATTATGTTGTTTTATGGACTTGGTTAAAGAATAGAAATCATTCAGTGTATATTAAAAATATAGCAAAATAAACATGGGCAATAAAAATCTTAAGTTGGTCTATAAAGTATGAACAATTTAGTTCTGATTGTTAACATGGCCTCTTAATTGAAAGAAAGAAAAAAAATGATGAAAATGGCTTCAGTTTTAATCTATATGCAGATATGATTAAGATCAACAGGCATGCATGTATAATCTCAAAAATGTTTATAATGAATTTGGTAGTTATTTTCAGTGCTAATCCTTCCGAGCAGGTTCTCTCTGATTTGCTGTATTGCAACTTTTGGACATATTTTAACTGTGGTGAGGGCTTGCCCTGAGACAAAGTTGGATTATTCTGTCTAATCTAGCTGCAGTTTAACTTTTTATAGGCTTAAAATTATATCATCATTGAAAATTTGAGTATGTTTGCATTAACAACATTAAACTACAGTTAAATCACTTTTTTTGTAGGGATGTATTTTTCTTTAGGTATGAAAAGATGACCACTAGATGAATTGATGTCATCTACAAAATGTAAAAAATTCAACATAAATTAATTAGAAGCACTTGTTTGCCTATGATATACTAAACCCATGAAGCTATAAGTTTAATTCAATTAAGCCTAAAATATTTCCCTTTGAAAATAATTGTTTTTACTTGCAGTGACATCTTCTGGAATCTTCTTGATTTATGACACTGTCATTTTTCATCGTTTATTTTATTTTTCTCACGCATGCTGTATTGTATTGTATTGTACATAATTTATGTTTGTATTTTCTCTATACTGTTGTGCATTTTAAGAGAATAAACTATTGAATTGGAATAATATACTATTCACAAACTTTATGTCTTAAAATATTACTTATATAACCTTGGAAAACAATTTCGAATGAATTATACCTCTCAAAATAAATTCTTCAATTATTTCTTCTCAGAGAAAACATATCTCTATGAAGTTCAATGAGAGTGCTATTATAGATAAAACCATAAATCTATTCCTTTGTCACTTAAGTTGCTTGATCACAATCTATTTTTCAAAGAAAATCAATACATGATAGGGATAGCACTGGCCTAACTGAGATAAACTATCAGGGTGTCGGACCGACTGTGCCTAATAAATCCACCAGTTGTCCATATGGTGACCATCATTTGAAAATTCAATACTGATGATGATAACCCTTAATTTTTGTAATTAATATCTTACTGAAAATAAATTAGCTGACTTGAAGAGTTTGTCAGTGTTTGCATTGTAGAAGAGATAGGGAGTTGTGTAATTGGGCCAGTTACATCAACATTCTCCCAATACCTTGATCCTGGATCAATACCCCTCAGAGGGCTACTCTGTAACTCTAAGTGGGATTCTCTATCAATAGACTAGTGTGCTAAACAGCTAAGACAGGAAAATCAGTTGCCTTGATCCATCTCACTGATACTGTCACTAAGCTGTGAAGTTCTATTTGAAGCAGGTCTTTACTCCTTTTTGTGAGTATATATGTATGCTAGACTTATTACAATATATTTACATTTTTAAAAAAAGATTTGTATTAATTAACATTGTACATGCTTTAACTGCATTTTTCCAATTCTGATAAATTTTCTTTTGCTGTGAAGTAAAAGAAATTCTAACAATGAAATATTGTGTTTCCATGCAAGATGCCTCAAAATCAGCATCATTTGGTTGTAAATCTTCATATCCCAGCAGTTGTGTTTGAAAAGTTAGGTTTAGGATTTGTTGAATCAATAAAGAAAGAGTTTTATTTTTGTCGTAAGACAGAAATTGATTCCTTTTGTTTTATGTCTCTGAATGCCTGTACTAGCTCCCACACTGGAGATGTATGGATTAATTGATTGAATGGGGTTTAAGCATAAAATTTATCAATAGCCATTACACTATATTAAGTTATGAGGATGTCATTATCAAATTAAGTTTAATTATTAATGTTAATCAATTCCTAGGTTTGATAACTTATTAAATTATTTATTTTGATTTGAAATATTTATTAAACACAGGGTAAGAATGTTCTAGTGGTAATGTCACAATAATTTGTAATTTCATAGCACATATCCCATTTGAAAATTGATGCTTTTCATTATATAAATTAAATGATTTATGTGTCCTTCATGATATATTGAAAAAAAGGTCAATGATAATGATCTTATTATTCATTTGATCAAACATTGTTCAATAAAATCCTTGAAAAGTTCATTTTGATGATTAATGCTTGCTATTAGAAGATATATATCATATGGAAACCATTATTGTCCTTGACTCCTTGAAACACTTCAATGTACTGTTACAGTAGTAATATACATGTATGCATGTGCTTTGGTTGCATTTTGTACATGTATGGAAGGACATTGCAATGACATAGAAATGCATTGTGTGTGTTTTACATACAATATCTTTGACCAAGTACATGAATAATACAGGTCATAAGTTCATTTAGTTGTGCCTTAAATCAAATAATTTCCTGTGATCTTTAAGTTTGTTGACTTTGTTGTAAATCTCAGACAGGTACTTTGTATTTTGTGTGATCTATGCAGGTTGGACACTTAATTACCCGTTGTCTTATATTTAGAAAAAGGTCAGTGATAAATTCTTTTAAATGTGAATTGAATATTTTGTAAATTGTAGTCATTAAAAAAAAAAAAAACTTATTTCTGTGTAATAAAAAAAAAAAAAAGTTTAATACAAGTACAGTAGTTTTCTTTCGGTAGAGAAAATGCATTTAATTTGGCTACTTCAGGGTTGTACATGTAAAAGCTCTTATCAGTTTCCTTTACAAGGAAGTCCTTCATTTATAACCATGCATGCCTATTATTCTAAGAATTCACAATTTCTTTGTATTCAGTTTGAGACACGTACATCCCAGAAATTGGATAGCAGCACCTTTGTAAATAAATATAGCTTATGTGTGCTACGATTTAAATCTCTACGTAGGTTTGACAGTCCACAATGTCAGCTAAAGCTATATATGAAGTCAAAGGAAAAGAGCTGCTGAACAAATATTTGACCGATGAAGCTGTGAAAAATAGGTATGCTGTTGTCACGGAAACTGTAAACTGGGACACACTGACCACAAACAACCCCTGGCTCCTCACAGAGGTAGGTCAAGCAGAACTCTCTAGCAGCTCGGTCAATGTAAGTAACAGGAAGTTATATAGGGCTGGATTATCTATGACACATGTACTTTAAAAAGTTTTACTCAGTTTATATCCCCCACTGAAATCTTTACTTACTTGCATTTTATATAAAACTTTCAAGGTGTACCATAGATTCAAAAAAGGGAAAAATAGTTAGTATATATAAAAATGAATATTAAAAGAAAAATTAATGAATGTCTGGTTAATTTGCTTTATTTAGAAATGTCTTTATCAGGTGATTAAGACAAATGAAATATATGTGCTGGGGTATCTTAATTGTTTTCTTAAAAATTCAAAATATTTTCTAGCAATACAGGTATGTATATAATTTATTCAGCTTCAGCCTTTATTGTTCTTTTTCATTTAATAGAAATTAGTTGTGAAACCTGATCAGCTGATCAAGCGACGTGGAAAGTTAGGATTAATCAAGGCAGGGGTGGATCTAGAAGGAGTGAAGGAATGGTTAAAGAACAAACTGGGCAAAGACTTTGAGGTAATGAACTCTGACTGTAAATTAGGAACATAGAAACATATGCAGTATATTTTTAATAGTCTTTTGTTTACAGTAAATTACTAAATCATAATTGTATAAATTTACTTGACAAATTGCAGTCTTTGCAAAAAAAGAAAAATTGCCACAGGACATTCAGACAGACAGTTAACACAATTTCACAGGACCAAACGAATTTTCACTGTTCCAAAACTTTTATCATATAATTATCATAACAATGTAACTTCATAACATATGAATCAACAAGAAAACATTGATGTAACCATCAATTGTCGCCCGAGAAATATTTAAAATAAACAATGGAAATGAGTCTTGATCATCAAACCGATTCAATATGTGTGAAAAGGCATGCGTCTAATTGATGGAGACAATTAATAGTCGCGAATATTTTGAAATAACAGTCGGATAAAAATCAAACAAAAACGATGCTATTTTTAACTTGATCAATTCCTCAAGTAAATGTTGGCTGCATAAAATATAAATTGAAGTTAGACACATGCATCACCTATATATTCAAATATATATTAATTTCAATTTTAGAATATTTTAGAATATAAAACACAAACAGTGCAGAGTACGTTTTTATGCGAGAACTAAAATTCGATGTTCTAAAAATGGGACCTGTTGTTTTTTCGATAGTAAATGATAAGCACCTTTATATATTAAATATGAAAAACATATATATTTTTACAGATTTATTTTCTGGAAGTAAATATATCATGTATCTTATAATTCATAAAGGGAAAGAACATTCTTATTAACACTCTTTTTAATGTTTAGAAAACCTTTAATTCTGAATAACTACTCCCTACCCAATTCCCATACACCAACACTTAAACTTATATGTACAGTAAAATTCGTTTAGTACAAACACGGATATAGCGAATTCACGGATATAGCGAAGTTTTTCTGAGTCCCCGGCAAAATTCTTAACAAATCCTTGAAAAATATTACGGTTATAACGAATTCTGATAAAACGAATTTACGGATATAGTGAACTGATTTTGGGTCCTGTTGAATTTAAATATAATGAAATTTACATCTTTTATAACGAACTTTC
The DNA here is from genome assembly GCA_003671525.1 of Saccostrea glomerata. Taxonomy (NCBI): domain Eukaryota; kingdom Metazoa; phylum Mollusca; class Bivalvia; order Ostreida; family Ostreidae; genus Saccostrea; species Saccostrea glomerata. Next base: position 274,741 of record PRKT01000557.1, on the reverse strand, counting down.
AAAGATATCAAAATTTGATAAATTAAACCGACTTATTTTTGTTCTTGGAATTGTATATATAATTCAATTAAAACCTTAGTTATTGAAGGTTTGTTTTGTAATATTTGCTTCCCTAACATATTTGGTAGTAATACTTGAAGGCAACCATGTATATTGCGAATTCGCTTTAAATGGTTTTACGAATTCGTTATACGGTTATAAAGAATTATGGATATAGCAAATTTAAGTCACAGGTCCCTAGGACTTTGCTATAACCGAGTTTTACTGTATAGAGCAGCCCGGTCCTCCGGGCTGCAATAAACAGATAACACATTAAAATATTAACTGAAATGTTTCTTTTGCTTCCATGGTATTGTCCCATTGAAAATATTTTAGAGACATTGTGACGGAAGTAGTTTTTAAAACAATCACAATCAACAAAACGTTTTTAATAATGTGTTTTGGTATTAGTTAAAACATCTGTATAATGAAATAGGAAATATATAATTTAAATCTCAACTAAAAAAAACCTCTGACAAACGGACCAATTTTACTAGTTAGTGCATAGGACCAATAAGATTTTCACCTGTTTTGTCCGACGGACTGGTGCTTTTGGGATAGACTGTGACAAATAGTGAAATAAAAATACATGTACCACATAAGTTGTAACATAATAAGCTAGATATAATATGCAGGTTTAATATGTAGGTACATGAACATATTAAAACAAGATGTGTATGTGATGCCCCATATGTCAGTTTATAGCGAGGGTTTGAAGTTTCTCATATGCAAGTCAAACTCCAAGGTCAAGGTCAAAAGTTTAAAATTGCTTGTATCCGCCAGAAAGATTATACCTGTGAACATGGTGAAGTATGAAATCCCTTAAGGCTAGAACTAATTATTTGAAAGTTATGACCAAAGTTCCAAAGTTTAAGAAGTTATTTGTTTCAAAGTGGGTCAAACTCTAAGATCTAGGTCAAAAGGTCAAAATATTTTTATCCTTTGAAAGGTCTTGTCACAATGAATACATATGTGAATTATGAAAGCCCTAGCACTAGCTAACTGTTCAAAAGTGCAGTGTTAAAGTTTGAAAAATTTTGGTAAAAGTACTGTAAACGTACTTTTTTCGACGGGGTCATAATTCCGCGGAATCTCAATTTCCCTTTAATCCGTGGGTAGAAAATTACGCGGATTTCTTAAACTGTCACTATGTGCCTTGCATTTATATTAAGTACGCTTGGATAAATTTCCGCGGAAAATGTGTGACCACGTACATAGCGTAAATTAATACCACGCGGAAAAAAAGTACTTCAGAACTACAGTATTTTAAACTCAGAGATCAATTTGGAAAAAAGGTCAAATTTGGTGGTACATACCTAAGAAAGTTCTTGTCACAAGGAATAATTCTTTAAAACATGAAAATTATAGCTCCATCCACTTAAAAGTTATAGGCGAGGTTAAACAGGTTTTTGGGGAAAATGGATAAAACAGACAGATGGACAAACACAAAATATAAGGAATTCTAAGTTTGTTTTACTTCACAATAAGAGTATCAAATAATTGACCAATAATTGACCATTTTAATTAATAGTTCAAAAGGTCTCACACCCAACCTAATTTCATCTTTATTCATGACTATATAATGTCAAGACAGTTCCATCGGATTTTTCCTACACGTTTTAGAACTGATTGATCACTTTAGGAAAGTCTTGAACATTGATGTAGTTGTTACAGGAATATACATTGCATGGGGAATGGTACAGGGATTGATTTTTGGGGGTAGGCTAATAGCAAAAGCCTTGATTAGGGATGTTTACTGAAGTGATTTGAAGCCCAAATATAAGATTAGCTCCACAAAATGAAAACTCGTATCAGAATGAAAAAGATTCTTGTTAGAAAATCAATATGGAGACTCTGAGATTGTTGTAATGGAAAAATTTTGTACTTCTTATCTGCACAATAAATAAGTTGTAAAATTAATGTTACATGTACCATCACATTGATATTTTTTTTTTTTTAGAGTTTATTCATATCGGGTGGCTTGGTATTTGATTGTACATACATGTATTGGTGTCCCTGACACATATAAAAGTTTTCAAATGTCCCTCAGCTATAGCTTATCTGGATAAAAAGATTAGTATTATTTAGCCTTGACTGATTCACACTTTAGATAGCTTGACCTTACCTGGTACTAGTGTTACCTGTGTGTTTGTTTTTTAATACCAAGGAGTCAGTTCAGGTGATGTTTACCTGTACATATGCTGAGTCAACAAAAATCAGCTCTTGTCCACACTATACCTAGCATTTGATGATTTGTCCATCATGGCCATTTGAGTGTTAGGAACATGATGAAATTAAGTGATTTTAGGGAAAGATTTACATGCTTAAAATATTTACTGCAGTTTATATTAATGATTAATTTTTCAACAACAAACAATATTTTGAAGTGTAATATTAAAGATTTACTGTAAGAAATTTTGTTCAAAAAACAAGTTCTCAGTATGACCATACATGTATGTACATGTATGGCATCGAATCAGTTTAAAACAATTAATTAGAAACTTCAACATACATGTCTGAAAAAAAAAAAAACCTTGAACAGATAAAATTGATAAATTTGTCATATTGTATCATATAAGTATTGTTTTTTATAGTCTTATTTTGATTATTGCAGATTGGTGCAGCTAAAGGGAAACTTAAACACTTTGTTATTGAACCATTTGTGAAACATGAACAGGTAATAACATTTCTGATGCAAAGAATGTCCACAACTACTTTTACATTATTCCTATATATTAATTGATAAATTAAAATTGTAAACCAATCCGATGAATCGAGTCACAGTGAGGAGTAAAAAGAGTTTATAGAATGAACTAAAATGTTACACGTTCAGCATATTTACATATTTATATGCATGGTGTATGTATAAAACTTAAATTCTAGTCATGCAGACATTATTTTTTCCAATATAAAATAGCAGATAAAATTCAATTTTGATTTATTTATTGTTGTATATTTTTATTTTTAGAGTGAGGAATTTTACCTTTGTATATATTCCTCCAGACACAGTGATACGATACTATTTCATCATGAAGGGGGGATAGACATAGGTGATGTGGATTCAAAGGTATAAAGACTATTACGTCTTGGTCACTTGACATATATTTGACTAGGATATAAATATAATGATTTCAAATGAATTTAATTTAATTTTAATTCAAATTTAATAGAATTCAAAACATTCATTCTAATTATAAAATAATATCTCCTTTATATATTGTACCTCTACTAGAATAATTCAGTTTTGCAAACTTTCATCTGGTCATATATAGATATTACATGTACCGGTAGTTGAAGACATTTTATGTACCATTTCAGGCAGTAAAACTAGACATTCCTGTGCTTGGAGAACTCACAGACTCTGATATCAAATCCAAACTGTTGTCTAAAGCCCCCACAGCAGCCAGAGAGTGAGTAAATAATTTCTTTTAAGCTTGATGCACTGTAAGAGTTACTGCCCTTTAATTGTGTATGGTAACAGATATTTAAACAGTGCTACATGATGCAAGATAATTTTTCAATTCCTTCAGAAAATTATGAAGCTATGATTTATCTTGAAGCTCATTAAGCTTTAACTATAATATCCATTTTCTTTTATATTGAAGTACAGTATTTTTGTAGAGTACACGTTGTATCTAGTAAAATGACATAATGTTGATATGTATTAACACTAACTCTCTTTTTAGACCCTTAACAAAGTTTATCAAGGCTCTTTACACTGAATACAGAAATTTATATTTTACCTACTTAGAAATTAACCCATTAGGTAAGTCAATTTCTTTTCCTTCCTCACAAATGAATCTCAAAAGGAAAAAAAGTGAAAAAAAAAGTTTGAATTCAGAATTTTTTTTCTGTCAATGAATGAATGAATTTTGTAGAGCCTTACCGTCTACATGTAGAATAAAATTGGTTTCAGAATATAATTCATTAATATCCTATAATTATGAAATTGTGGTCATGGGACTACATATGTGTTACTTTTTACCTGACAGTGTTCACTGGAGGCAGAATCTACATCCTGGACCTGGCCGCTAAGATTGACCAGTGTGCAGAGTATCTCTGTAAATCTCTGTGGGGAGATCTGGAATTCCCTCCACCATTTGGAAGGGATGCTCTGCCAGAAGTAAGTCAAACAAAAGTGTACACCCATGTTTTATTTCAAATCGTCCCCTAAACCCCTAATTAATACTACTGTAACAGTTCTTTTAAAGATACATCAATGACAGAAACTTAATTTTTTTTCTTTCTAGGAAGCATACATTGCTGAACTAGATGCTAAGAGTGGGGCATCTCTAAAACTGACCGTTCTGAACAAATCTGGTCGAATCTGGACCATGGTTGCAGGGGGTGGAGCTTCTGTCATATATGCGTAAGTCTTTTAATGTGATCAATATATGGAGAATTATGGTTACATGGAAATATAGTGTTAGGATGATTACATTTATGATTCATAGTTAAATTTCATTACTTTTAAACTAGATAGGACCAAGAAAAAACTTTGAGAGATATTCAAGGATTCATGATATTGAGGGTAAAAGAATATGTGGTTGAAATCTTCAAAGCACTTTGACATCTACTTGAGATATCCGTGTTCAAGATGCCAAAGTTTAATTGTCCTGGTATTATTATTGTTGTTAATTTTCAGTGACACAATATGTGATTTGGGAGGAGCTAAGGAGCTGGCAAATTATGGTGAGTACTCTGGAGCACCCAGCGAGCAGCAGACCTATGAATACGCCAAGACCATCCTGTCTCTGATGACAGCGGAGATCCACCCCGAGGGTAAAATCCTCATCATCGGAGGCGGCATAGCTAACTTCACTAATGTAGCAGCTACATTTAAGGTAGGCTTACATGTACTGAAAGAGAATTATATGGTGTTACAATGAAGGCATCAGACCCTAATACTGGTGTACTTCTCATCCACCATCACTATATTTCATCCACTACCCAACCGCTCACCTCCAAAAATTATGTGATATAGCTTTGAGAAGAATAATTACTTTTCATTCTTCATAGAAGAAAATGAAAGATACAGTAATTTTCTTGTTTCATCATTTTAAAAGGCTTTAGTTTTACTTGTCATAGAACTGTTTATTGTTTAAAGTCATTAATTGCTGATGGATGATAGATAGGGATGGGTATCGCCAGAAATTTTGTATCGCGATATATCACGATTTTTTCCCGCAATATCACGATAATATCATGATATTTTTAAAAGCAGTTTTTACAATGATTTTATATGAAATGTCATTATTTTTCTAAAAAATATGCTAGAAAAACAAAATTTTACGTTCTTGAAATTTTTATGTATATAAAATCAATTATGTTTGGACGGTAAGATGCCGTTCTTTTAAATTTTTATAACATTTTTTATACTTTCTGCAATTGTAATTTGAAAGATTGAACAAATAAATGAATAATTTCTGGACTTTATAATATGTACCTAAAAACCGGTATTTAGGTCTCCGTATCACGATACGTATCACGCAACAAAATATCGCGATATACCGGTATACCGATAAAATCGCACATCCCTAATGATAGATATTAAGTCCGCTGTTTTTTCAGGGCATTGTTAGAGCTCTAAGAGAATACCAACAGAAGCTGATAGAAGGCAATGTGACTGTGTACGTCAGGAGGGCAGGGCCAAACTACCAGGAGGGGCTCAGGATCATGAGAGAACTGGGTGTGTAAAATGGAAGAATGTTTTAAAAAAATATTTGTTTACTTCAAATTTTATTGAGCTTGAAACATTTTCTTGTTTAAAAAAAAGGTTTCTTTACTAAATTTGAACATTTCTGATAATATTTTTGTATGCCTGCATTACTTTGCAATAACTATTTAATATTTGTTTTTGCATTCTATTTAAACAATGATTGTTTGTTAAATGTTTTCTATTTTTATCACAGGAAATACCCTGGGAATTCCAATCCATGTATTCGGTCCAGAAACCCATATGACAGCTATTGTCAGTATGGCTCTGGGAAAAAGAGAGATTCCATTAACACCACGGCCCATGAACACCACTGCCAACTTTTTGTTGCCGACTGGAGGGGTAGGTATATCTAAAGCATGTATTAATGTTCATTGTTTTTGCTTTATACTACATGTATCAGAGCATGCCATTGCTTAACACCAGTTTTGTCAGGAATTTAAAATATTACTGATGTGTGGTTTTTTTTATACAAATGTAATCAGAACTTTCCATGGCATTAGCAGGAAATGCATATAAGTATTAGCCATTCTAGCCCATTTAAAACCTCAAATATGAAAATGATTTTGATTATGAAATATTTCAATTAGTGAACATTTATTTTTTTTCAAATTTACAGGTTGTTCAGGTAATATTGAGCACTTTGATATTGTGATTAGTATAGCTGTATTAGTGTAACTTGTATGCAATATACATGTACTATGGGAAAATCCAGTGTAACAAATTTACTAACATTTTTTCTACTCTTTTTAAAGAGAAAGGCACCTGCATTCCACCAAAAGAACAGTCATTTAACACTACATATGTACACTTAATTGTAAAAACAGTAAACATTGGTATATTATTATAATTATATAAACCATATAATAAACTTCAAAGAATAATTAGGGCCCCGCAAGGATTTGCGGGTGCCCTATAGTAATCACTCTGTCTGTCCGTCTGTCCGTCTGTCTTTCTTCCGTCCACAAATTTTCTGTTTTTTCCTAATAACTTTTTTTATGGTTGCCCAATTAAGATCAAATTTGGTATGGTAGTTCAATAGGCAGAAAGACATATTTTGATGCTAAGTTTGTTTCTTTGTGTCCCCTGGTTTGGAGCTGGGGTGGTGGGGTATATTCCTTAACTTTATATAAGAATGCTTTGGCAAAGAGAGATAACTGCTGAAGATGTTTCCATTGTAAACTGAATGCTGCTATGAGTCCCTTGGGATTAATTAGCTTTCCTCCTGAAGAAAATCCAAAGCATTATCTTTATCTGTCACATTGAGATTAATTACCACCTCTGTCTGCAAATGAAGTTTGTTTTGAAGTTCAGTCAATTTGGAATGCTATGAACACTGTAATGTGGATTTAGATATAAATGTTTATACTTTATTTTGGTTAAAATACCTACACAGTAAGTAATGATTTCATTGAATTCTAAAAACAAGAAATAGTTTAAAGAAGACATATCTTTTATTTTTACTTTTTTTTCCCTTTATGTAAATTCAAGAACAATATTTATTTTTAAGGTAGTTGGATTAAAAAAACCATTTTGATATTAATACTGAAAAAGTCCTTATTGTAACTTTAGAAGAAAATGATGAGAGAGGTACATTTAATCCCTTGGGTTTAATTATCTAGCCTGCTGAAGAAAATTTATCTGTCATTTTAAGATTAATGAAAACCTTTGTCTGCAACTGCTGTTTGTTTTGAAGTTAAGGTCAAGCCTTCATGATACATGTATTTGCATTCATTGAAGACTGGCATTTTATATAACACTAACACAAACTTCATTATTGTTTATATATACATTCAATGTTAGGTTGTTCTTTACTGCCTAATGTAAATATACAAGGATATTATTTACAGGCTTTGGGGTATTCAGGAATTATGTTGAAAATTTTAAGAATACAGTTGCTGTTGCTTATTTCTTCATATATTTTTTAATTATTCCGTAAGCTGCATCCTTATAATTCCACCCCATGGCGGGGCCCTTACTGACTGGTCAGTTTTCTAGTTGCTGCATGTGTCTGTTTGCATGTAGATTTTTTTTCTTACATTTGCTTATTAAGACATTCATGACAACATGTATGAAGATTTCCATATAAAATCTTCATATTTCTGCCCCTTCAGATGCTGCATGCATGTTAACTTGCTGACTTGATGCAATCTAAAAATTATGTTGAATATTTCTCTTCCCTAAAATTTATCTTGTATTGCATTTAAATTCAATACATGCCGGCTTTGACACACCTGGGTCATGTAATTTTAAAAGACCTTATAACATATATATAAGTTATAGCTAAAGTGCACAAGACATGTATAAAATGTGATAAATGGAATATTTTAATTTCATTTTTGACATCATCACACTGTTTGTGGTATGGTTTGATGTACCTTTCACGGTTTACGTAATATTTCAGGCTCCCTCATTTTACTGCCAGCAGGGGATGTCTATGGGGGTAAAGTTTTGGTGTTGTATTTTGAGCATGCAAAGATTGCAATTCCTTTTTTTCTCCCATTTTTCATAATTGAAAATGCAGCATTTATAGTTTCTTTTGCAAGATGAGTTTCCAAGAATAATGATCCTGGGTTTCTAGTGACTGCTGAAAGGCAATGCAATGTTAGTGTATGAGTTTATATTGTGTTGATTTCTTCTCTTTACAGTATTTCTATTGCATTGCTTCCAATTTATAGACAAAACCAATTCTCAAAAACTTTTTATATATTTAAATTTTGTAGTCTTAGAAAAGTGAATATGAAATTTTGTCTGTCTGTGTCACTTTTCTCTTATGCTCTGAGTGATGTTCCCATTTCATTACTTGTAAGAATGTATTTGAGAAAAAATATTGACCAAGGAATCCATCTAATTTCTCATCTTTTAAGCAGATCGAGAGAAAAAAAAATGAGAACTGGTCATTTAAATATTTATGGACCTTTTACACCAGTCCTATGTTGTTTAAAAAAATCAAATTATAGAAGTACATTCTTACCTTATGTATATAAAAATATAGGTACATGTACATGTATATATATTACATTAATTTCTTTTTCTTGGCTTTCTAAATTCAGTGTAATATACATGTACTATTTATCCTGACACATGTACTCCATATTGCAATAATGCTCAATATGACATGTAAATTGGTTGTTGCTCATATTCAAGTCGTTGAATGATGTGTTGTACAGTAATACAGTAAACATTTACTTATGTTTGAATTGTAAGACTAGATATTTTTGTTAGAAACAATTTTCTTGCACACTTCACACAATACTCTAATACAGATACAGCCAACAATACAATAGTACAGTGTATTTAAATTTATAACAGTTATCTAGAAAATGTATACATGCAAGTAAAAATCTTGGGATTAAAACATGGTTTTCAGATATGCATGCTCTTCAAAATACTTCCAAAGGCCATTCAGCATCTCAAGTATACAAGACACTGTATTTTGAGATAACTACATTTTTTCAGGCCTCTCCTTCAACTAGCAGAAGAGGATCAGTTAATGAATCCACACCAAAATCTGAGGTCAAGGTCACTGTTCAAGGTGAAGGTCATAAGGCAACATCAAAGTCTGAGAGTACCCAGCCCCTGTTTACAGAGAAGACACAGTGTATAATCTGGGGAATGCAGCAGAGAGCTGTACAGGGGATGCTGGATTTTGATTACGTCTGCTCCAGGCGAGACCCTTCAGTGGTGGCCATGATTTATCCATTTACGTAAGTGGATAACTGTCAAGGTCAATTTTCTTGGATTTTATTCATAGTCAAGTGTTTCATGTCACTTAATATGCTGAATGTTTATAGAGGTACATGATTGTAAACTTGTTTTGTATATATTAACAGGGGAGATCACAAACAGAAGTTTTACTGGGGACATAAAGAAATCCTTGTTCCAGGTAAATTAATTTAAATTTATATGTTTATGGGATACAGACAATCCTGAGTTTTTGCACTAATGTATAATTTGTTACATATTAATTTTATTGGTAGAAGTTTAATAATGTTATGATGGGTATTGTTTTATAGTGTACAAGAACATGGCTGATGCTATGAAGAAGCACCCTCAGGCAGATGTCCTCATCAGCTTTGCTTCACTAAGGTCAGCTTTTGAGAGCACCATGGAAACTTTGAGATACCCACAGGTATTGTCTAAAGCTTAGAGAATTTTAGCAATTCAAATCATATTCTTAGTTGATTGCTAAATTTCTGAAGTGGAATAACATAAAAAGGATAAGTGCTAATGCAAAGTTTTCTGTTGAAATTATGAGGAAAAATAAGATTCATACTTAACTTTTTAGCGTTGGAATTAAGAATATCAAATCAGATGAATTGCAAAGATATTTTATTTCTTATCTAGATTCGTACTATTGCCATTATTGCTGAGGGTATTCCAGAAAACCTAACAAGACAGATCATTAAAGAAGCTGACGAGAAAGGAGTGTTTGTCATAGGACCTGCCACAGTAAGTTATAACTTAGTCTTCTGAGAAAAGCATAATTCGCAACAAAATAACATTATAAAGGAAGGTACCCACTCAGATTTTACCCATGTGATAGCTTTAAGCCTCTAATTTGCACAGATTATTGATATATCATCGTAAATCTATAATGTAGGTAGGTGGCGTGAAACCTGGATGTTTTAAAATTGGTAATACTGGAGGAATGTTAGACAACATCCTGGCATCTAAGCTCTTCAGACCTGGAAGGTAAGAACAAAATAACGGGAGGGGGATTAATGCATATATACATGTAGGTAAAAGGATGCTGAGTATCTACATGAAAAAACGATCTTTATTGCTCCCTTACAAAATATTTAGATATTGTTGATTGTGCTTTGTAATCAGAAATTAGATATAACTGAATTCTTTTTTTCCACTGGAAATTCCAAGTATTTGTAATTCATTGTCTTTTTTGCAGTGTTGCGTATGTATCTAGATCAGGAGGCATGTCAAATGAATTAAATAACATCATCTCCCTAAATGCTAATGGTGTATATGAGGGGATAGCCATTGGGGGTGACCGATACCCGGGCACGACTTTCATGGACCATATACTAAGATACCAAGATGACCCAAAAGTCAAAATGATTGTATTACTAGGAGAGGTAACTCTGTCACTTTAATTATTTAATTCAGAGCTGGGCAATTGTGAACAACACAAACTGAAGGGAGAAAATCTACACTTCATACATTTGTGTAACCTAGCTTTTCCAGATATATTGTTGCATTTTTAAATTATTTTTTGCAATATCTTATCAAAAAAGTTTACATGTATGACTGATCATATAATATTTAAATTGGATGTGATAAATTAATATAGTATTAGATATGATACTGATAATTGATAACAGGTAGGTGGTACAGAGGAATACCACATAGTGAGCGCTATGAAGAGTGGACGTATAAACAAACCTCTGGTGGCCTGGTGTATAGGAACATGTGCCAAAATGTTTACATCTGATGTAAGTTTTAATTTAATGTACTTTCAAACCTCTTTTATTGGATTAATTATTGTGTTTTAATGCTGCAAACAAAATTATCCTCCAAAAATATGTAATACAAAAAGCATCTTCAAATTTTTTTCCATTTTATAACAGGTGCAGTTTGGCCATGCAGGTGCTTGTGCTAATGCAGAGGCAGAAACGGCCTCAGCTAAAAACCAAGCTCTAACAGAGGCTAAGGCTTATGTTCCTAGAAGTTTTGATGAATTGGGCACTCTCATTAAGTAAGAACATGCCAAAATAAATGAATTCTCATGATAATTATTTTAAAAAGAAAAAATAATTCATATATTTTTTGGTTATAAGTGAAATTAAAACACATTCATGGATGATCTTGAGCACGTACACATACCATTTCTCTGGTGTTTTCTACTACTTTGTCATGCCATCCTCTGTATATTCAGTCCACAAAGGCATTATGTTATGATTTAAAGATAATACTATGATACTTGTTTTGCTCAGAGAAGTTTATGACAAGCTGGTAGAGAATGGGACCATTGTACCAGAACCAGAGAGGCCTCCACCTACAGTACCAATGGACTTCACTTGGGCAAGAGTAAGTTATTGTCTTGTAGAACATTGTACCGTATAAGTGGAAATTTTAGCGAGACGCAAATTTAGCGATTTGTCCTTAATAACTGGTAATCAATTTTTAGCGAGATGTTATTTTAGCGATTTTAAAATGCATATTAAAGAAGCTATTACAAATAAAACACAATTAATTTTTAGCGGTATTTAATTTAAGCGATATCAGCACCCTCGCTAATAATTCCAAAATTAAATCCTTGCTAAAAATTCTACTTATACAGTATAAGCACCATTGCTACCATTCTTATACTTCTATAGATGGAATGATAGTTGAATATCTTTTGATTCACCTATAAAGAGAAGTTAGAGAAGAGTCTTGTTTAATATGTAAAATAATCTAGGAACGAAAGTACCCTATATGCATCCTTTTTTTTTGCAGGAGCTTGGGTTGATCAGGAAACCTGCTTCCTTTATGACCAGTATCTGTGATGAGCGAGGACAAGAACTGTTGTATGCTGGGATACCAATCACGGACATATTTAAAGAAGATATGGGTATCGGAGGTGTGCTTAGTTTGCTGTGGTTCCAGAGAAGGTTTGTAGTAAGATCATATAGTTAAATATTTGTATTTAGGAAAAGAGATTTTATTAGCATGTCAAAGAGGAATATCTCAAGCACTGTATTTACAAAGACTATAAAGAGTTTACATTGCTGTACAATGTTTAGCACAACTATTTTAAGTTACAGAAATTAAAGGGTAAAAAACATTGAGCAAAATTAGTGATTTTCTATTAATAACATAATACACTGTATTATATTTGTTGCTCAGGGCACAATAATTATGATTTTCAAAATGAATTAACTTTGTGATTATAAATGAAGCTATGAATTAGATTTTATTACTTTTATCTGATATTTGTTCCATATCTTATTCCCAGATTACCAAAATATGCCACAAAGTTCATAGAGATGTGTTTGATGGTGACAGCTGACCATGGACCGGCCGTGTCAGGGGCTCATAACACCATCGTGTGTGCTCGAGCAGGCAAAGACCTGGTCTCCTGTCTAGCCTCTGGTCTCCTCACCATTGTAAGCTCAATCTATGCTTGAATATAATCTGACGAAGAAAAATTTAAAAAAATCTTTAATGTGTTCTGGATATATGAATTGGATTCATTTAAGTTCTTTAAAACATCACTAAATTTTAGTAGAAATGAATTGAATGTGTTGAAAACTTACCTGGTAATAAAAAAAAATTCTTTGATAAATTTGAATAGACTTAAAAAATGCCACTTTCCTTACAGGGAGATAGATTTGGAGGGGCCCTGGATGCAGCAGCCAAACAGTTCTCTGATGCCTATACCAGTGATATGATACCAATGGAGTTTGTCAACAAAATGAGAAAGGAGGGAAAACTTATCATGGGGATAGGTCACAGGGTCAAATCAGTAAGTAAGGATAGGTCACAGGGTCAAATCAGTAAGTAAAGATAGGTCATAGGGTCAGATCGGTAAGTAAAGAAAGGTCTGCTCATAGGGTCAGATCAGTAAGTAAGGATAGGTCAGAAAGTCAAATCAGTAAGAAAAGATAGGTCACAGGGTCATATCAGTAAGTAACGATAGGTCACAGGGCCAACTCATAAAGTAACATTATGTCACAGGGTCAAATCAGTAAAATTAAGGAAAATTAAGGATAATCACAGGATTTTTTGCAATATTTAGTTTGCCTTTTTTATCCAGATCAATAATCCTGACATGAGAGTGGTGATACTTAAGGAGTACGCCCAGAAGAACTTCCCCGCTACACCTCTACTGGACTACGCTATAGAAGTGGAGAAAATTACAACTTCTAAGGTAATATCAGAAAATAATCATGGTGGATTTAATGAAGCATTGAGTGATCTAAGTTTGTTATTTTCATTAAGAACCTGTAGCATGCATGCATGCAAGTTGAATCATATGAAAATGGGAAGGGGGATGAATCCTTTTACTGGTGCATAATTTCTCCTCCTCTTAACACTTATTTTCATCACATGTCTTGATAAATAAACTCTATTTATGGTACATCATCTGGTTTGATTGAATAAATGTTATCTTTTCTTTCAGAATATTTGTGCCACTACATGGAATGACTGTTGTATTCTTTATATTTAGATCTTTCAGTGTAACAAGATTTTAATGAGTTTTTGTTTTTTAATTATCTAGAAACCTAACCTAATCCTGAATGTAGATGGTTTTATTGGAGTGGCATTTGTTGATCTGTTGAACAATTGTGGATGTTTTACTGGTGAGGAGGCCAGGGAATTGATTGATGTCGGGGCCCTCAATGGGTTATTTGTACTCGGTCGTAGCATGGGATTTATTGGTAAGTGTGATAACCTATAACCCCATAATTATGCATACATGTATATTTAAAAACTACTGAGTGATATTTACTGTAAATCATTTTTATTCGAAAGAACTTTGATTATTTTTGTGTAATTATGCGAGACAGTGTGCTCATGAAAATTTAATTCTCACATATAATAGTATTCCTTAGGATTATATAAAGCAAAAACAATAATTCATGAAAATTTTGTCTCGCTTATCAATTAAGAATCAATGACTACCGGTATCTTGTGAAAAAATTTGGTGATCTACTGTAGCTTAATTTGACATTTTATTTTGTTATTGTACCTCTTAAATTTACCAGTTATAAAAATTCACAACTTGTTTTTTTTAAGGTCATTTCCTGGACCAGAAACGACTAAAGCAGGGATTGTACCGACATCCTTGGGACGATATCTCCTATGTTATGCCAGAGACTATGGGATTAATGGGGGAGGATACAGATAAAATCTAGAGACCTTCAGACCTGTCAGTACTAGAGAGTTGTGTCCAGGGCGGGCCTTGAACAATCCAAACTGATGTGATCTCATATGAGGGACTGAATATTAGTTTACAAAATGCTTACTAGATGAAACTGTTGGGGAAATACTTCGTAGCCATTGAAAATATTGTAGTTGTAATCTGTTCATTTGTTGTGGACATAATCAATTTTTGTGATATAAAATCATTAATGTGCTAGAAAGTAGTACAAAGGTTAGGATGGGAGCAGTATTTTTGTTATAAAATAGCCTGTACATGTATTTATGTAGGGTGAAATACATTTGATTCCTTGAAAGAAACATGCATATAGTTGACCATTATTTCATACATGTATGAGCACTGCATTATTTATTTCTGTGCAATAGTTGCTATCATTTAAGAATGCTTGATGTAAGTTGGTGAAGTTTTTGTTTGAATCTTATGCAACAAGTAAATGTCTCCTTTGTTAGAGAATGCATTAATTTTAAACATATTTGATTTAAAGTTAGTGAGCATCCGTTTATTTTTTCTTCCTCTGTTACATTTTGGTTTTTACTGTGGCCATATTATGAGATGTCTCATTTCACATTTGATTACATTCTATGGGAGTACTTATAAATGTACGTGATATGGGAGTACTAAATTATTTATGTAGTGCCTGTCGGTCAGTGTGTTGTTTAAGCTGTTTAAGTTTGCAGTGTGAAAGTTTTCTGTTATTCATTTTTCTGATTTTGATTCATTTCTTGAGCTTCCTTATAAGGGATTACATGTATTACCTTTTAGAAGTACTCCATGTATTTAATTATGTATTTTATTAATATTACATATGTAAATTTATTATTTAAAAAAAACATTAAGCTGTATGTTTCCTTCACAATTTTCTTATTCTAATCTCAGTTGTTAATGGTTGCTTTGTTGTTTTAATAATTCTAAGGAAGGTGGGGTTGAGATTATTAAAATGTATACAGTGGACCTTCAGATATCCGGACACTTCAGTATCCGGACGATTTTTCATCGTAACAAAATTTTTAAATGTTATTTTGTCTTGTTTAACTGGTGATTTAGGTATCCAGACACTTCATATATCCGGACAAATTAACTGGGAACCAAAGCGTCCATATAAATGAGGCTCTACTGTACACATGTATGTACATGTCATATATGATATATTGTTACCATATGCTTGTACTGTATACAAAAAAATAATGTGTGAACTTCTTTATTGTTTATATATGTTTAAAGTAGTAAATTATTTTGTTACTGAATCTCCTCTCTTACATATGTACAAAAGATATATACTACATTTATTACTTGAACTAAAGCTTGATTCTAGAAATTGAAATCCAGTTGGCAAATAAGAATTTTCATGTCTCATCTAAAATGTTGGTAGAATACTTAAGTTAAATTGTATCGTAATTTGAGTAGAAATCATTATCAACATTAGTTAGCCTCTTGTGCATTTGATGTTACACTGAGATACAAAAAAGTTTATGGTGCAATTTAAATGGGACTATGACTCTAAATTATGAATAAGTTTTCATTTTCATTTCAGAGGTTCTGTTTATAGAAAATCCATGTAAAACATATCCATTTTGTATTTTGTCTTAAATTAGTAAGTTACTAATGAGTTGTAATTTATCATTGATTTGCATATCAAATATGTCTGCTGATAAAATATGAATATATTAAAGAAATTAAACAAAACAAAAGCATTGGTATGGAAGTTATCTGGTTCTTGGAGGTCTTTTGGAACATTTTACATGTACGTGTAATTTTTTGTAATCTAAATCCAGTTTTCATCCATCTTGCAAGATGAGAACTGATTGTACATGTAAGGTTGAAAGAGTCACAGGAATTCCGCAGATTTAGTAAATTTTATGCATGCACTTTTCTTATTTATATCCAAATTGTCATTAATTTTCAAGCACTTTTTGTTTTAGAAAGCTTGTCCAACTATCAAGTTTACAAATTTTATTCACTACTACACTGTATCAGATAATCTTATAAATGAACATCTCACCTGAGCTGAAAGTGTAAGTGAGCTTTTCTATTCCCCGAAATTCACCCTTCTGTCTGTCCATCCGTAAACGCTTCACATTTACGACTTCTCAAGAACCAATGGGCATATTTAAAAAATCTTCAATCCAAGAACCACTGGGCCAGAAAAGCTGAAATTTAGGTGGAAGCTTACCTGGATAGAGTAGATTCTATTGTTCGATTGTTCATATAATGACCCCCCTGGGGTAGGGTGACTCCTACTCCAGCATGCTAGAGGTTCACGGCGAGATACTTTTGACTTGGCGCCGCGTAACCTCTAGCATCCATTGTAAAAATTCTCGCCGCTGAAACCCCAAGTGGAAAAAATTATTTTATTAAGAAATAAGGCTTTGTATATTAACGAATGGTACAAAATAATAATATACTCAATATTTACGATAAAACTTACGCTTAAAACATTGTTAACCTTTCGTATTAGCAATAAATCCATTATTTTTTAAATCGAAGCAGAAATTGAAACAAGTCGTCTGTTTAAAATTCGGAAATGGAATTCAGAAAATCTGACGAAACGAAAACAGTGTAATGCATCGAAAATTTCGTTTTCTGACAAGCAATCCGCAAAATTAATGTGAAGTCAAATCGAAAGTACTTCTGGTGACAAATTGGAATAATGACAATTTTCATTAATTAACAATAATGCACACTGAATAAAATGGATTTTATTATTTAAGAACTGATTGTACATGTAAGGTTGAAAGAGTCACAGGAATTCCGCAGATTTAGTAAATTTTATGCATGCACTTTTCTTATTTATATCCAAATTGTCATTAATTTTCAAGCACTTCTTGTTTTAGAAAGCTTGTCCAACTATCAAGTTTACAAATTTTATTCACTACTACACTGTATCAGATAATCTTATAAATGAACATCTCACCTGAGCTGAAAGTGTAAGTGAGCTTTTCTATTCCCCGAAATTCACCCTTCTGTCTGTCCATCCGTAAACGCTTCACATTTACGACTTCTCAAGAACCAATGGGCATATTTAAACCAAAATTTGTACAAGGCGTCCGTAGTAACAGGGGAATATAAATTGTTAACATAATAGGCCATGCCCATTTTACAAGGAGTTAATAACCAAGAAGAGACAAAAATATGATGGGGTCATTAAAAAATCTTCAATCCAAGAACCACTGGGCCAGAAAAGCTGAAATTTAGGTGGAAGCTTACCTGGATAGAGTAGATTCTAGATTGTTCATATAATGACCCCCCTGGGGTAGGGTGACTCCACAATAAGTATGAAAAGGACGAATTCTGGTAAAGAACTGTAGGCCTTATAAGATGCATGTAATTGGGTATTTTGGCCCATGGGCCTCTTGTATCAGTAGAAGTATCTAGTCCATCCCTTAAAATCAGCTTTTTAATGAAAAAAAAATGTTTAGTAGAATACATTTCTATATTAAGATCCATTTTAATATGAAGACCCATTATATAAGATTTTTATCGGCTTTCAATATTGATTTAGCTGGAGAATGTTGAAGTATGTTTTGTTTACTGTAGATTTTAAGTTTAAAAGTAAATTCTAATTTGGAGACAGGTAGTACCTATATATGTTAGTATTACCTCCTTGATAAGTGGTGTTTTACTTAAGTAAATAAATAGGATTCAAATATCAATATTAGCTTTCCTTTCAATGGGCTTATATCCCGACATCTACAAAAAGCATGAATCAGGATAGAGAGACCCATTCATAAAAATAAAGATTTATTTGTGCAAGGAGACATAATATCTTATTGATAACAGGTTTTACTTGTAGGAATTGACTTGACAAGAGCATATACTGAAAGATTTCTGTCCAACCTCTGTTAGCCCTGTTGATATGTCTGGTAAATGATATTTAAGGAGTTCCCTAGTGATTTCCTATTTTAGCTTAGAAGTGAATAGTTCTTTTGTAACAAGAATCCAAGAATGCATTACCTTATATGTAATAATGACGGCTCAGAGAAGCTATTTTAGAAAATCATGTTTTACTTTAAAAAATCTTCCTTCACATCACTTCTAGAGATTCGGGATCTTATCATTGTCTAACATTAATTTTGATTTAACTTTTTATTGTAAGTTTGATAGCTATACATGTATTGGCTGGCACTAAAAAAAAGTCTTCATACATTTACAAAATTAATATGAATTTACCTGTCAGGAACGTGCGAATGCGTTTTTTTTCTAGCAAATTTCTTATACATGTATCTAATGATTGTCTTTTTGCGCTTTCAAGGAAAGAAATTTAAAAAAAAATTCTTACTATACTTTTTTTTATAAGGATTACTATTTTAGAATGGAGGTTCTATTTCTTTGTGAAATTTCGTCCTAATTCAATAATGATTTTCTTTCCCCTCATGTACTTGTCCGTTCTGTATGCTATTTGCTTGAATTTCATTTCAAGCTTCATTTTTTGTTTGAAAAATGAAATCATTGAAAAAAAAGTACGCTACAACTTCTCCATTTAATTAAAATATATTTTATTTAGAAATAAATCGTAGTTCCAGATTCAGTATTTGGTTTTATATGTATATAAATTGAGGCCACGTACTATATTAAGTATAGTATGCAAATGTCATGGTGATACATACCCAGAAAGTTAGAGTAGCTGAATACACAGAACATTCATGATAGCATGCAATGCAGCGTGGTTAGTTACCAAAGATGTTAAGGTTATAAAAAGTTTCTTAAAATAAGGTAATATTTGTTTTTTACTTAGTTTTTACTTATCTGATAAGGGTAGTGTAAATACAGAGATGGAAAGTCAATATTTACTTTCCTTTCGGTAAGCTTATTCAGACAGAATACTTAGATATCACAGATAATAAACCCATTCATAAAATTTGTTCTGTCTGTGCATAAAGTTGAAGCCGACGCTAAACAAGGGGTTTAAAGACAGCCTTGAAAGGACCACAGAATGATAAATTTTTCTGTCCGACGTGCATGCACGTGCATGTTTATCAGTCTGACAAGTAAGGAATTATCATGGACTTTCCCAAAAATTTCCTGAATCGACCTAGGTCAAAATGAAATGTAGGTTATTATTACTCATATAAAAAAATCACAGCATATAGCTCCTAATGAGTCATAAGTATACATTTGGGGGGGGAATTAAGATATTGTATAAGTGGAAATTTTAGAGAGAAGCAAATTTAGCGATTTGTCCTCAAAATGCTATCTCAGCACCCTTCCTAATAACAGTGTTTGAAATAACCGTCCGCCCGACCGGCCCATGCAGGCGCACAAATTTTGTCACGGGCGAACAGATTTGCAAGTATTGACGACTGGTTGGACGTAAAAAAATTTTCTTAAATTAAAATTAAGATATTTGATTAAACTATCTCACATCAACTAATACTACTGGTAGCAAAATGTAACAAGCAAATGGGTAGAATTCATCAGCCTACATGTATAAGTTCGGTATGGAATATATGGTGATCTGGCCCCATTTACATAATTGCTAAAACGAATTTTTAAAAGATAATTAATTTTTAAGGGTAGTACATTTTTGGCAGGGCTGACAACTTTCACTAGCAGTCAGCCCTGGATGTCTAGCTAATTTTAAAGTGAGTTTCAACCACTGCTAATAAGGCCAAAAATAAATACACACTAATATTCTGCTCATACGGGTATTTTATTTCGTTTCCAATGAATTTCCAAATTCCATCAAAGTAAATATATAAAAAAAAATTCAATTAATCTCATCTTATCTCAGGGGATGGGTTAGAATTCATTATTGTAAATTTCAGGATCCGCCCTTTCCTAACTTTATTACCGGTATTACCTATATCCTCCTTTCCTCTAACATTTTTATAGTCATATCAACTTATCATAAACGGTTTTTGTAAAACTGTATAAAAAAAGAGGAAAAAATATAGCATTATGACGTTTTTTAAAAAGACTGCATTAAAATTCAAAGCACACACTAATCAGCTTTATGATTTCTATGTACATAAATCATGCATGTATGATTTTCATTCAAGGTGAAATTAAATATCCTTCACTTACACACAGGGCGTGTAAGCAGCAAACATGCCTTTGAGCTAAGACTTTGGGTGGAGCATTCTTTTTCATGTCGTTCCTTACAGTTGTTATCTTTGTTTAATTTAATCTTGTAAAATATATAATTTTGCAGCGAATTTGTACCTGATAACCTTCTTTAAACTGTTAAAAGACAAAAAAAAAAGACATCCGATATATTTGAGCGCTATAATACATGTATGTTTGTTTTGGTACCTAAATATAGTTTGTAAAATGATTTTAAACCAGAAAAATGTAAATTTACACAAAATGTTTTCTCTTTATTTCTCTTTCAATCTCGAGATCTCTTAGTCTGCATGCTTGCATGGAATTTGCAAAATGTTAAAGCATGTCGTATGAACTTGTGATCTCTTAAAAGTGTCATTTTTTGTTATCTATGATATTTGAGAAGAAGAAAAAAAAGAACGTGTTTGGTCACCGTCTTGCATGCATAGTTTTTACAATAATAAATATGATCTAATTTACATAAATATTTTGAATAATTGAATAAAATAATTAAATAAAATATAAAGACATGAAAAAAAAAAAAATGAAGCCGTTTCGATTGTTCATGTTACATTTTAATCTTATTTCTTATTAGATTTTTTCCTGTTCATTTTATTTGTTTAAAACATTTTCTTCGCTTACGAAGGCACCTAGCTCAAACATGGATGGTGCCCATCCCTCCTTTCCGAGAATTTTTATTAGATAGTCATAAGATACTTTAATGAGAATTCATGAATTCAGTCTTATTTATAATCATTAACCTTCTCATACCGCTACATGTAAAATTTCGATTTCTGATATCTTATACATGTATATGAAATTGAAATCGAAATATAGATTTATGTTGCATGTATCTACTTTAATTACCCATCACAGGCACTTAAATTGTTTCTGTAATTTTTTTTAACCGCTGTATAGTAATAATTAAATTATTTTTTTTTTATTTCTAGAAATTTCATAACAGAAACAAATAATGTGCTTGTGATTCCTCTTAAACTTATTAATCATAATTGTGTCTTAAATTTTTTTAAAGATAGTTTTCATTCCCCGGATGCCTATGTAATCTAAGTGTAATCTAAGACCAACAGAGGGCGATCCGCTCCCAACGATGAAGGCGACGGAATGAGCCGAGGTTTACCGAATGCAATCTAATTGAATAAGAGGTCACGTGACTTCTATCTACTCGTCTTTGCTCTGAATGGATTAAAACTTACCGTTTTCATGAATCCTCGGTAGTATAGTGGTGAGTATCCCCGCCTGTCACGCGGGAGACCGGGGTTCGATTCCCCGCCGGGGAGGATTCGTTTTTTTCTCTCTGCTTAAGCTTTTATTATTAATACATCTAAAAATAAATAAAATAAAATGCATGGGTCTAAATAAACTGAAAAAAAAATACTACAAATGTACAAGTAGTTAATGCATGTATGTACATACACGTACATTTGCAACTGGAAAATAAAAATTTTGCTTATAATATACGGTATATAAATAAGTACAATATTCTACTTTATCTCTTTTCAAAATTTAAATTGTACTCTGAGGCACATATCACATGCCAAAAAAATTACAAACAAGTATTTAGAGAGTTTTTGTAACGCGCACTATTCTAAGACCATAAGATTTAAATAAATCTGATACAGTTAGAATAGTTTAAACATAATTCACAAAACATGACAAAACAATTAATTATCTTTTTATCTGTTCAGAGAAAAAGAAAGGATTATACGAGGGGCATTTCAAAAGTCCTGAGAACTGTTTAATAAAAAATTAACCATTTTACAGAAATTATTGAGTTTGGTATCATTGGAAAGATAAGAAAAATATACACTTATTGTGACGTCACTTTATAATTTTTTAAGACGTAATATCTCCAAAAATGACGTCAGAATATAGAATGTTTAGCATACTGAAAACTCGCGTTTTTATCCACATGGCACAATTTTAAAAGTGCTGCCAAAGGCTTATTTGAAAATATATTTTAAAGAAAACTTTCATTTGCAAAGAAGTAGAGTAGGACTATGGTACTGTATATCAACAATACTATATTTCATTGTTTGGTTTGTTAACTAGCGCGGTTATGTCCTGTTATGCTATCATCGACATTCATCCAAGATTTCACGTTACATGATACGACTGGATTTTCGGTTTTTATATACTCCTCTATTGTATTAAATAAAGCAATTTCTGTATAAAACTAAAGTATATTAATGCAGTTTTCAACAAATATATTTTGAGTTACAGCACTCTTACCGTTTACAAAAAAAATGTTCAAAAGTTTTGCCCTTGACTTGTTTCTGTGCGTATTTTTCTCATTAATTCAACTTCGGCGCCCCAAAACTCAGTACTGCTTTTGACTTTTGACTCCATAAACGGTTTATAAATTACATAGACATAAAAAATCTTATTTAATTTCCATGAATTAATTTTTGCGAATATTTGGAGGTACGGCGGGGTTACAACTGCGCCCCCGCCATTTTGGATTTTACGAGAAAATATGGGGCACACTAAACTTAACTCCTCTTGAGCCTTCACCGATCCCACAAATATTATTTAAACACCTGACGAATTGATGCCATAAAATGTAGTAACACGATCGTATATTTTTCTTTGATTGCCAACTTTGCCTTATTCTCACAGTTGGGTCAGTTTTACGCAATATTTTGAGCAAGATACGATAAAAACATTCGATGTTTGACAATTGCTTAAACCACCTCAGAACAAGAAGATCTCTGAAATAGACCACCATATGATAGATTGTAGTCTATGTAAAGATTCTACCAACTGTCATTTACGTCCGATAGCTTGCACCCGAGTAATGAGCAAAAGTTGTTTTTAAAATTTTACATTGATGAAATTGTGTCTTTTGTTACGTCATTTTTATGACCAGTATTGTAAGTATGCGGAAGTATGACGTCATTTTCGGGGTTATTACGTCATAAAAATTATAAAGTGACGTCACAATATGTGTGTATTTTTCTGTTCTTTCCAATGATATCAAACTCAATAATTTCCGTAAAATGGTTAATTGTTTATTAAACAGTTCTCAGGACTTTTGAAATGCCCCTCGTATAAGCTGTTCGAAATATTTTCAAAGGTTTTTGTAACGCGTACAAACTGGAGTTTTTTGTTTTGTTTTTTTTTTAACTTTGTTCATTGTGTATGTTTTGTTAAAAATATAATCCGTTGGAATCAGACCTTAATTCGGAACTGATAGGTCCAAAACGCAGGTAAAAGTTTATTCCATGCTAATTCCATACCGCGGAACATTAACGGGCAAAATTGGAAATATACAGCTTACGTCATTCTTCTCTATGGAACGCCGTCACTGCCTTATAGCAGAACACAACAATTGCTTTGTGTCAACCTTCCATTACATTATGTCAACTCTTTATTACATTAACCCACACTACTACTGCATTGTGTCAACCTTCCATTACATTATGTCAACTCTATATGACATTTACTCACACAACTATTGCATTGTGTGAACTTTCCTTTACATAATGTCAACTCTATATGACATTTACTCACACTGCTATTATATTGTGTCAACCTTCCGTTTCATTATGTCAACTCTATATGACATTTACTCACACTATTATTCCATTGTGTCATCCTTCCATTATATTATGTCAACTCTTTATTACATTAACCCACACTACTACTGCATTGTGTCAACCTTCCATTATATTATGTCAACTCTATATGACATTATCCCACACTACTATTGCA
This sequence comes from Saccostrea glomerata, assembly GCA_003671525.1. Taxonomy (NCBI): domain Eukaryota; kingdom Metazoa; phylum Mollusca; class Bivalvia; order Ostreida; family Ostreidae; genus Saccostrea; species Saccostrea glomerata. The sequence goes on along the minus strand of PRKT01000557.1, from coordinate 250,331 downwards.
TCGTGTAAACCTTCCTTTACATTATGTCAACACTTTATGACATTTACACATTCTACAATTATATTTCGTCAACTTGCATTTCGTTATGTTTACTGTTCAAGACATTTAATTAAACAACAATTACATTGTGTCAACTTATCATTATATTATGTCAATTCTTTATGATATTAACTCACACTACTACATTATGTCGATTCACTATTACGTTATGCGAACACGGGTATCCT
>PRKT01000557.1:219498-248884 GCA_003671525.1 Saccostrea glomerata | reverse complement strand
GGGGGGGGGGGGGGGGGGGGGCTCACACAGCGCCTTATTATAGTACTATACAGATGAATACAAATCCAGAAAGAGACTATGAGTGGGCAATTTAGAAAAAAATACGACTCAGTTAAGATTTCTTTTTATTCACAAACATAATAACATTTTTCCATATGACAGAGGCATTACACCATGAACATGTTTACATCAAGAACGTCCGGGGAAGTGACTTTATTTATAGCGCATGCGTATTAAACACAGTAAAAGAGTTCCCTTAAGGGGAAATAACTCACCTTTTGAAAATGAGGAATACCGTCCCTCTTCGGGCTTGGACATTTTTTTTGTTCAAGATTCTCATATCCGCCACTGATATGTGCCCATTCATGCTAAATAAGGCATATTCAGTTGATTTAGATGAGGGATTGGTAGATTTTTGTAATAGAATTCTGGCCCTGGAATGGTTGAAAAAAATTACTAATTCCAGTGACGTATCACCTTTATTGAAAGGAGGGGGGGGGGGGGGGGTAAGCCACAAAAAAAAATATTCGCCCGAAAAATTTTGACAAGCCAAGAAAAGAAAAATGTCCACTCCAAGCCCGAAAATCCTATTTCGTAGAGGGGGGTCCAACTTCGAACAGTCCTAATTTTTTTGTCAGATATTACCCTCAGTGGACTATACCTCAACAAAAAGTGGGGGTGGGGCTGTACTTTCAATGAACATTACATTTTCTATTGTAAAGTTATGTCTGGGAAAAGAAGGGGGGGGGGGCTGATTTTTTGTGCCTGTAAATCTTTCTAATCAATCAGGACCCCCCCCCTCTTACCAATCATAAAAACACGGTCGTCAACATTCATTATATACGGAAGCCCATTGGTGCCACGTACGAAAAATATTTTATCTGGCGGCCGCCACTTGTATATCTGGCGGCCGCCAGATAATTATGTGGCGGTCGCCACTTATTATTTGGCGGCCGCCACTTATATATCTGGCGGCCACCACTTAATATATGGCGGCCGCCACATAATTTTTATGGCGGCCGCCATATAATTTATCTGGCGGCCGCTATATAACGTCTGGCGGCCGCCACATATTTTTCTGGCGGCCGCTATATAATATGTGGAGGCCGCCACATAATTTATCTGGCGGCCGCCATTTATTATTTGGCGGCCGCCACATAATTTATCTGGCGGCCGCCACATATTTAATTGGCGGCCGCCAAATATTTATCCGGCGGCCGCCACTTATATATCTGGCGGCCGCTTCATAATATTTGGCGGCCGCCACATAATTTATATGGCGGCCGCCAGGTAACACCTGGCTTCCTGATGCGCGCTCATGTTTTAATGTGTGGTTATAGGTGGATACAGTGTAAAAATTATAATAGCAACATCAATCAACCAAACTTTTAAGAGATTTATTATGAACCAACACTCCAATCCACACTTCTAGTAGATATGTTTTTGCATAGAGCAGATTAATATTTGATTTAAATTAAACAAGTATTTGTAGAGTGTTTCGATTATTAAGAAGCCTCATCAGGGGTCACGGACATAAATCATGGTGTTTGCTGTAAGCTATGATTGGTTGAGAATTAAATAAAGTTTTGCATTTTGGATTTCCAAGAATGGTGTTTTAATATTTCAGAATTCGTTTTCTATAATTTACTTTTTTATCAATAAGCAGCGGTTGTGTCAACATCCATCTTTTTAACCCAATAACACTCACCTTTTGCAAAATAATTTATGTGGCGGCCGCCAAATAATAAGTGGCGGCCGCCAGATAAATAAGTGGCGGCCGCCAAATATATGTGTGGCGGCCGCCAGATAAAATATTTTTCGTACGTGGCACCAACGGGCTTCCGTAATTATATACCAGATATACAGCTTTGAGATAATGTAATGTATTTTTACATCAGGTAATGCACTTTTGGAATCATCATGATAAAGAATTAACACAATATAAGGATATTTTAAGATCACATAACAAAGAGTTGACATACCGTAATTATATATCCACATCACGGAATGGAGTTTTGACATAATGTGATAAAGTGTTGATATAATATAAAGAAATGTTCACATTATGTTATACACTTTTTACACGACGTAATAAAGCACTGACATAAAGGTAAGATGTGATCACCTCACATCATGATGCTCTCGCCGTAAAATAAAGATAAATCCATATCATGTAATGATGCTTTGATATAATAGAAATATACACTCTTAAAAGGAATGGATTTTTGACTTCATGTAATGATAATTTTAATTATAAAACACAATTCACGTAACGTAATGCAATTTTGACCTCACATATTAAAGAAATGAAATGATGTAAAGAAACATTCATTACACGTAATAAAGTTTTAACACACTGTAAACACATTATCACTTCACATAATGAATTTTTGACTTCAAGTTATGAAGTGCCGACATAATGAAAGGATGTATTTACTTCATGTAATGCAGCATTGACATGATGTAAAGATATTTTTACATAATTTCATAAAAAATTGACATAACGTAAAGATATGTTCACATCACGTAATGATAAATTGACATAATAAAGGCATAGTTGTATACTCTAAGGCAGTGATGGCGTTCCATACTTCTCTGTTACAATCAAAACATTCAGTGATAGACAATGAAATGGGCGGGTACAATTCGACGCGGACTTGGGGAAAACATCGGATTGAAATCGCAAATCGAAATTCATTTTCAATCCATCTGAGCTGTTTTCAAAGCAAAGAGTGAATGTATGATCCAAAAATCAACTAATTTCAACTCCCAAATACATATTGTTTGAAGTTCACATTAATATGAGTTTAAGCTTATAATTTTAAGAACGCGAAAGATCATAAAGACAAAGATTATTTTTCAGGAGATATTTGACTCTAGAAGGGGGGGGGGGTAAAAATTGTCGAGTCAGGTCATGGCCTAACATGACAATATATTCTATTTCTAGGATTCTAAGACTGCACGAGTTTTATACTTATTCTCACTGAAAACTGTTGGACAACTTTATTTAAAAATCGTTCAACCCCCCACACCCCAAACACAAACATTTACATATATTTAGCAAGCAGAAATGAAATATTTGTCCCTTAAATATTAATTTATTTAAAACACTGAACAAAAAAAAAATTCAAACTGTACCAAAATTGAAATTATTTGTCTTCTGGGTCAATCAGTGATAAACTGCCTTCTAGCGTAGCTAAGGTGGATTGAAAATGAATTTCGATCTGCAATTTCAATCCAATATTTTCCCCACGTCCGCGTCGAGTTGTACCCGCCCATTTCATTGTCTATCACTTCAATTTTTTGATTGTAACAGATAGAAATGACGTAAGCTGTAGATTTCCAATTTTGCCAGTTAATGTTCCGCGGTCTTATAAAGTACTAACAAATGCAATTCGTATTTGAGTCTTGAGATTTTCATGAAACTGGGTTAAAAACTCATTGTTGACCTAGAAATAGTATTTGAAGGGCAAATAAATCCGGTAATACATTGCACAGTGTAATATTTGAAAGAAACTAAATGAAAGAAAAGTGTACTGAAACTCCCATAACGATCACAACACGTACATCTGTTTAAAAGTCAAAAACTTTTGAAAAATAGTTAGTCCCATTCTCCTATTGTTCTCCTTTTCCCATTTCCCCCTTCATGATTCCCTTTAATATTTTCTTTCTCCAGTTCGATCTTTTTTCCTCCTTCCAGCCAATCAACCGACTTCATTCTACTCTTTTTCTTATTTCAATTTTGTGAAAAAAAAAGAAAAAAAGGAAAGTATATTAATTTTCAAAAAGTTGTAATTCACACACATCCCCACGCATACACACCTAAGCATTTTTTTTTCTCTCTTTCATAAATTATCTTACAATTTCATATTTGTAATATATACTAACACTTCAAAAACTTTTCTTCAACAATTATATTTTGTTATTTCTATTCCACGTTGTTATATATAATTACTTGATTAGAATTTTTTCGAGATTTTTTTTGAGAAACAGTCGAAATGACCCGAGGTTTAAAAGGGGTGTGCATGTGTCCTGTCCTCAAGCACCTGTTGATTACACAAGAACAACCTTGAGTTTACACATGCATGTTTAATTCAGTTACTTGAATTAAGTTGGTCAATTAAACAGTACCTCCCACCACATAGCTCTTGTGCAAAAGATTCTCTTTTGAAGTCATTCAATCTTTCAATTTTACTTTGATCATGTGAACCTTTTGATTTCCTGCACTCGAAAAGAAATATCAACCTTCCTATATGATAAGTGAATCGTTTTGAATAATTATTCCCCTAATAAATGTAAGTGTTTCAAACAACTCTTGAATTTTTCAACCTTTCTTTGATTTAGTTTTTAAAAAATCAAATTCTAAAACACGAATCCCTATCAAAATAAACACTACCTTATGTTTTATCTCCTATATGTTCGTGATAAATTCATGATAAAAAAATCTTCAAGTAATAAAACTCTTATGGTACCAAGGTCCTTCCTGCATTGCAAAGAAATACATTGTTGCACATTTTATACGCACTTTGTGCGATATATAATTACACGCTTGGCACTTATAAAGTTAGGTAAAATAGATGTCAAATTATATACTATTAAATTTTAGCTCAAAAGATGCATGTTCCTGCAGAGAAGATTATACCGGTACGTTTATTGAAACCCTTTATTTTCCCCGTAATGTGAACAATGTAAATTCATTTCTGGAATTCATCTAGCTCGACCATCTATTAATGTATCACTATAAATCTTTTTATTATTGCAAGATGCATTTAGATCCCTAAAAAGATTAAATTAAAATACATTCCTATTTCGCCCCACGTTAAGGTAGCAACTTCAATACCCAATTCTCAAGGTCTTGTCATTTGATACTATTAAATCATCATCATCAAAGTTAAGTGATTAGACATTTAGAATAAGATTAATCTTCAAATAATGCACCCTCCCGAAGTTGAAAGGGGGTTGAAGCGATTTTTCATCTTTTTATAATCCTCGAAATTGATCCCTGAGTTTCTTTTCATTATGTAATCTTTTCGGATTCCAGAACCACCTTGGTCCCTGCTCTCCGCATGCCGTGACGTCACTATCCTTAGATTTCGTTGCCAAGTTGCTTCAAATAAAAAAGAATGTTCTCATTGTGTAAATGTCTTTGCAGGTGAAATATCATGCTTCCATTAACACCAGAACTCGGTTCATGTCGTGAGAGTATTTGTAATTGTTATTTTCCATAAGAAAACTCAGTAATGAGTTTCGATTTTCATCTCACCATTTTTTCCTCTCTCTTATTATGGCATGATGAATCAATCCATCAATTACTTTAAAAAAAAATAAGGTTAAGGTGTCGCTGTGACCCAGTGACAACAGAGGATAATCTTTACTTACACTGATAACGAAATCAATGACAGTCATTGTTCCTATGTTGAGATCACTTTTATTACACCTGCATAAATTTCATGACTCAGGAAGATATACCTGTATGACTGAAATTAAATGCACTGTTCCTATTCTCCTAACCAAGACAGACGGTTCCCTGCATATCAAATACATTTATGGCCGAAATATGATTCATTGTTTGTTTTCCTCTCTATTCATTATGTAATAACAGACAGATAGGGACGTGTTTCTGCGAAGAGATTTTCATTACGTCTTTTCCCACGACCTTATCATTAGCATATATACAACACAATATGTTTTTCATCCGGTTTAAAGAATATGCTGGATTAATACATTAACATTTTGAATGTCTAAAGTTATAAAATTAAATTGCTTCATGCATGCATACACTGTATGTTCGTCGTATATCTTCTGCCTTTATTTGCTAGAATTCTTTAAGTATTAGCATTTTATAATTTTAAAATTAAACGTACACCAAGTAATCCTGCTTGGTACATCAAGACTTTTCCTCAATGATATACTTCATATTGTCTAACAAAATACTTAATTTTTTTGGTTACTCATAGTAATACTTTTGAGGGGACACTTTGATTTAAAATTATACTAGTGTAAACTTTACAGACTTTTTGATTTACTAAAATGAAAACTTAGATTTACTTTAGTGATTCTTTTGACGCTTTAGTGATACAATTATAAACTTTGTAAATTAAAGTTAACTATAGTAGTTTTTGTTACGGTTTGCATTTAATGTATTATAAAAAATAAAATGCCACGTCTGCAACTAGTTTAAAAATGAAATAAACGTTTTTTTGTCGATTTTTATTTAATACACGCAATTGATGTCTTCGAATTTATGTTTTATCTGATTTTGAAGCGTTTGAATTTTGCAATATTTTCTTCGACTGCTTCCATAGTCTTATATTTTTCATGAGAATCCCATGATACTTTGCGTCATCAAGTTCGTCTTCCTCCAACAAAGAACTCATCAGAGGAATAGCACTTCCTTTTCCGTTGAAAGACGAAGATAACGGAAGTGCGGGGGTTGATTCAGCATTTAAATCTCCCATGGAGTCCATGGAACTATTGTTGTCTATTTCGTCATCGACAACCAGCGGTTCACTTCCATATCTGACCAATGGGTTTCTGAGATTGCACATGACGTCATCATGAGCTCTCTTCTTTAGATATTTGAGAGCTGGGCGTTTCTTTCCTGAACAACTAAAGGTAGCACTCCTTGCGATCGGATTTCTCGTTCTTGGATTCGTGATAGATGTTATAGCACTATTAATGGCTAAAAGTTGTTTCATAAGCTTGACATCTTGATTCCGTATATCCTCCTAAGAAGAGAAAAGGATAAAGAATATACCTTAGAAATGTATTTCTAGTATTTTAAATTTTCCTGTCCTTACCTGGAATGAGCATGATGAGAATGTCCTATATTTTGATCACAGAAATACATTATAACGACAAAAGCACACGAAGGGTTAAAACCGAAAGTATGAATAGTTACTTACCAAGTCCGATTTAAGCCGTGATAAAGCTTGTGTTATTCTATCTACGGATGAGTCCTTCTCCATTTTCTTTTGTAAAATCAAGTGGAATTCCACTATCGTTTGACGAATTTCGACTTCTGATCAGAAAATTTTCTTGGGCGACACCAATATGGGATGTTTTTATTTAAACAGGAGAGATCACATGCATTTACCGGGATATTCGTAACATCCATTTAATCAGACATTTTATGTGGTTTATATGCCTCCTCTTCGATCAGTAAATTTTTACCTTTACTGTATTTTATTAGAGGTTTCCACACGGCTGAGTAAACATACATTACACAGTTGAACTTTTTATCAATTTATTATGCAGACTTTCAAAAATGTTTAATGACGACTGAATAGTGATGAAGATTTATCATGTATTTGCCAATCATATCGTAAGCTGAGCAGGCTTGACCAAACAAATGCTCAATAATTTATCTCAAGTGCCAAAAGCTTTCCCTTTTATACGAAGAAAAAGTAGGGATAAATTCTTCACCTTTTGAAAATAGGGGTACGTCTGATGGTTTCAAATGGACATAGCGTTGTTAAAATTTTATGTGTTTATAATGCAGGTCGATATATCTTGTAAGCTTTTAAGATGATTTATTCACTACAGAAGGATCTTTCTTTTCCAGCTTAGTAGTACATGAAATTGTATTCCTGTGTTCATAATTACAGATAACATATTCACCATTTATAAAAAAAAAATATCAACCAAATTAATTGCTCTTTGTTTCCTTTTCACAGAACAATGTGCAAAGTGCTTCTAGCCAAAGTGTACCTCTTTATAGGAAAAAAATAATTAACAAATTGGCAATTCATAATCCAACACAAAGTGCATTCCAAAAACAACTAAAGAAGCATTCAATAGTTCATATTATCAGTAGATTTGAACTGCAAAGCACCGAACTCAAACGACTTCAACATAATGTTTAAAGTGCTTATAAATTACTGAGAACCTTATATTTAAAGATCATAGTCTGTCCTTAACTGAATGTATTGTTGATGTATGAATTTCTTAACATTTTCTTCCACGTTGCTTAAATGCATCATTTGATGAGATTTTGATTTGTCAGTTTCTTTAAGAAAAGTAATTAAATGAGTTTATTTACTGAAAAATACACTTTCCTATTTTTCACCTGTTTATAAACTGAATTGAATTGAATTGATCATATCTTATTGACAAAGTCAAAAGGATCGAACACAAGTTCAGTAACTTAGATAGTCCTCTCCTAATATATAGCACCGTAAAATTTCCAAAAATGACAAAAAACAAACATATTTACATATGGTCTACTTCATACATTGTAATTTATAAACTGCACTGCATATTCGTTTCACAAAATACACAATTGTTTAATAAACGGTAACATTTTGATAACACTGTATTGAGAAAGCTATCATTTTTTTATTCATTTTCCTTCATTTTCTCTGTTAAAAAATGAATACCTGTTTAAAACGCCTTTCCTTGCAGTAATTTCCATTTCAGATAACTTGTCTTTATATACCACTTTTTTCTATATATTGTTCAGGATTTTTCATCAAAATTGACCGTCATAGAAAAAGGTTTCATCTGTATTTTAAAATGACAATGATATATATAATTTTTTTTTATTTTGAAAAAAAAAGGTCAAACAGATGCTAGTACATAGCCAATGGTAAAACGATTTCAAGACTTGCACTATTTTTTCTGTTAAAATCTCACACCAAAATCTAAGTTACAATAAACAAAATATTATTCATTCCCTCGGATGAATTCAGGTGGAAATTAAGAATAAACCTTCCTTTCTTCAGAACCTGATGTATGTCAAGATTCATCATCAGTGGCAATTAAATAAATTAAAAATTCAAAATAGAATTAGTCATAACAACTGTAATCTACATCAAAATCTGTGAAATGGAACTCTTTTTCACTTCAAAAAACGTGAAATGACACAGGTTACGCAAACTTTGCATGATGTTTATATTGCTGAATTCAGAATTAGGTCAACTTTGCTGATCAAATTACTACTATATGACCTTAAGCACTGAGATATATTGTTACTTATAGGGAAATATGAAAACAATTAAAACTTACCCGTATGTGCATTAAGACTTTAAAAGAAATTGTTTGAAATATAGGGAAATATCAATTTAATTTAAATATTATATACAAGTGTATGGATTTGCACTTATGAACCCAGTTATTTTTCTTTTTCGTCACTAGTATTAAAACTTCATGTCCTTGTTTGATTCGGTGTATTATGAGGTCAAATTGTGGAATGAACGACTTCCTATGTAAAAATAAATGTTTAACTGGAAAAAGAATAAAGATTGAGATTAGTATCTTCTCAAGTTAATGTGCTGAATTGTAGATCAAGGTACTTTAAACTCCTAATAGCTAAGTGTATTTTAGAAGAAAAAATATTTATGTTTATAATGATTTTAACACTCCCTGAATACTAGTAAAGAAATAATAATTATTTGTTTTTTGTTCTAAGGTCACTTGGCGTACATGGAAGTCCATAATTCACAGAAGCTAATTGTCTCGTGCACTTTATGACTACCTATTTAATTTTTTGGTTGTTAAGTTTGACAACAAAGTGGGCTGGATGAATCACGTGATATGTGGAAAAGATCTAGAGAGACCCGTCAATCAATTTTAAAAACGAGACAGGTCCCTGCTATAAAATCTCTTGACACCTTTGAAATAAGGTTAAAACTCTGTAAACTGTACTCGTGCAAATACGTTTTCAATCAAACGGTGAAACATGGAGAAAGATTCATCTTTAGATAGAATTACTTTAGCGCTTTCAAAATTAAAGACAGAATTGGTGAGTAAAGGTATTAGATATTAGCTCTTTAAACATACATTTTAAAGATTAAAAATTTTTCAATATTAAAATGCAATGAAAAAAATCTGTCATAAAGCAAGATAATAATTAATAAATTTTTTTCATTACTTATTCATTTCATTGTTCAGATGGAAATGAGACATCAGGATGTGAAGCTGATGAAGCAGTTAATTACAATTAACACAACTATTGGATCAATGGCAAACACAAGACATAGGAACCCCGTTCTTAGAAGTGCCAGCTTTGGTTCCCTGAAGCGGAGGAGTACAGAAAGGATCAACAGCAGCAGAAATAGACCCGGAGAGGTGATGTGCTTAAGAAATCCCCTTGTCCGACACAGAAGTGCTCCAATCATGGTTGATGACAGAAAAGATGAACAAAATTCAGGTTTGTATAATTTATTATCCCTTATTGCAGTCACTTCTTGTGTTTTATATTGTATTAAAATAAAGTTCGATAGATTTCATGCTTTATATTTGACAATATTTGTTATTAATAATGATTTCAATTTTTCTTCAACAGATATGGGAAGTTTGGAAGATGTTGGGGCTAGCAGATCGTCTGATTCAGAGAACGATCTTGCATCACTGTGTAGTTCTGCATCATCACTTGTATCAGCCAATCAGGCCTCGCCCCCGCCGTATCTCCGACCGCTTCCTGAAGAGGAGGACACGGACGAGAAAATGTATTACGGAATCTTAATGAAAAACATTAAACTCTGGAAATATTCTCAGGAATCTATTAATAGCTCTGAAAGTGACAGCTCCTTTGACAGCTAGTAAAAAATTGACTTCATTAGCAAATTTAATTTATGTGGTTTTGTGTGTCGGAAGTGACTCATGTGCAATATTGACAGGAGTAGACAATACTATAATGTTTTGAATGTCTTACTTTCTCCAACGTCTATCATCAAAGTGGGATTTTGCCCATCGAACAACAGCTATTCATCCTTTTTCTGGAAACGTCAATCTGCAGGTATGCAATGCATACAAATATTATATCCTTGATAAATGATTGCTTAGAAATAGCGTTATTTTAAAATGTTTTTTTTTAAATTGTTAGAAAAGATTGAATGAGGGAATTTCTAAAATATGATTTAATTTTTTTCAGAATGGAATAAAGAAGCCTCGTGAAGAAAAAATAGTGAAGAGGAGAATGAATGTGTGTAGACAACACCGAACGTTTTCCTAATACTCATTCTTGAAAATATGTGCAATACTGTGATAAAAATCAGAATATTTTGTGTCTATATGTATGTGTTATTTACGCAAATAAAAGTAATGAATAAACATATTTGGTTGTTTCATTTTTGAATCATGGAAACTTTTACAGTTTCAAATTATATTCAAGTATACATATATCGAGGAAGTTATTGAATAAAAGAATTATTGAGATCATTTAATGTTTCAGAGGCCTGTGTTTGCTCTGCTTCTGTTTGTATTGTTCGAGTTGACTTTTGAGCTTGAATGGTGTTCGTTATCTTCATATATTTAATGTTAAAGATTTCGTACATCAGGGAAATTCTAGAATTCTAATAGACTTAACAAGAATGAAAGTTTGGCAGATCTGACAGAGCGACAGACTAGCTGATACTCTATATCTGATAATTAGTTTGGTACAAACTTTGATCATAAACGATCGAACTGAGTATCAAATTACTAGTATTAGAACAACAATTATTATTATAGGGTATGATAGACATGCAGGGGTTGAGAAACTAAACTTAAACTGATAAATTTGAAGCAGAGATTAAAGTGACTCTGTTACGTTGGTGAAATGGATGATTTCCTTTTTCATTGATAGTTCTTCGACTGCATAGCTGTATACCCCATACATAGCTACGGTACGAAATCATTTTGCAGATTAACATGTAAAGCTTTAATATTTTCTCTATTACTTATGATAATAACTATAGTCTACCATATACCAAAGTGAATTCATAGTATGCTGGAATAAAAAAACGTGTATATTTTATGCTATAAAAAGCATAATCTTTCGATATCTAAACAATTAAAAGGTTTTTTCATACCTTTAGAATTACTTTTGAAATCTAAAATTTAGATCTGGTATAAAAGGGAAACAGATATGTACTTACGTAAATCTTTTATTTATTGCATTGAATTATACGTTAAAAAATTTCCGGTTTTATGCAACAAGTTTTTTTGGTGATTTTAATCTTCAATTGTATTGAAAGGCCGCCGCCCAGTCTGTTGAATGGTTTAGTAAATATTTGTAAATTGATACCTACAAATATTGACTTCTGTCCGGTACGCATGGGAAAGGCAAATGTTCATTCAGTAAATTCATTTAAGAAATAAGCATTTTGGAATTGAGCCAAATTATATCTCAAAGCAGTGTTTCCTCCTTATTTTGACTAGCCATAAAACTGTTAAATCCTATTCCCCTAAAAAAGAGTTGTTTAAGGGAAAAAAAATATATGTAATGAAAAACAAATTTATGCTTAATAATAACGTTTTAATTGTCAACTTCTCTAATAAAAACAGTGATATATACACTTTTCACCAGCATATAGGGTTTATATCTCTCAATAATTGGTTTGATACGCAAGAGCATGCTCTACGTATAAACAATTTCTAAAACGAGATAAGTTATTGACACACAAGTTGATGAAGACAGAATATCAGCTGTCTCGTTTTTAGTCATCATTTCGTAAATTCCATGGGCGATACATTGACCATATCCACAGATTCACTTCTCATTAAGTCAAATGCTAACTGGTGATTTTTCATACCGTTAGGTTATTGATTACACACTGAATTGTCCATGGCTTTTCCGTAAATTCTCGATGATGAAAAGGAGCACATGGCGGGTGTGACCGGTCGGTAGGGGATGCTAACTCCTCCATGGCACTTGATCCAATCTCTATATGTCCGTGTTTCCTGTGCTTTAATGGTCTTTAATGTGTTTCAATTGACTTTTTAGATTTATCATCATTATACCATATGAGTAGAATTTTTAGCGAGGATTTTATTTTTGCATTATTAGCGACGGTGCTGACATCGCTAAAATTGAATATCGCTAAAATTTAATTGCGTATTATTTGTATTAGTGTCTTTAGTTAGCATTTTAAAATCGCTTAAATTAAAAAACTGGATTTAAGGTAAAAATTGCTAAATTTGCGTCTCGCTAAAATTTCCACTTATACGGTATTTCATTGAAGACATGTGTTTGAGTCTTCCGTTTTGATTAATTTGTTGCAATTTTTAAATGACCAATGGAATAAATTTTATTCAGCAAAGTGAAGCTTGTCATATTTTTACGCGTTATAAATTGTTTAAAATTGTATAGGTAAACAATTTACCTTAATGTTATTTCAAACACTACAAACTAGAATTAAAATGCGTGTAATTGGTACACGTTAGCATGATTTAATTGACATTTATTAAACTAAATTTGACATGATCAATATTTTAAATCAGAAACTTAATGATTTAATTTTAAGGTTTTGATATATTATGATTGCAGTACCTGGTGCATCAGATAAAAACATGTCACACTTCATCATAAATTCCACAGATAGCATCGTCTATCACACTGCCTTTCTTCTTTGAATTAGTCTATATAAACACGAACTCCTTATTCTGAATTGAATTAAATTCTGTCATCAGTAAATGCATCAAAGTGTATGAATTGATACCAAAGTAAACACATCAAGGACGATTAGGTTTCTTTAATGCCTTGGCTTTAATTGATTAGTTTGATCTGATTATCTTTTATCAAGCCTTCAAGAATTTATGTCTAGATTTTTCCTTATGAAATAAATTAATGCATATCTTTTAGAATTATCCATCGATGCAAAAAGTTTCTGTCGAATGTTCATCATTTAGTTTGAACAATATAAATTTTTCACATTTGATAAATGATTTATAAAGCTCTTTGCATAATGGTTGGTTCTCTTATGTATTACAATGAATTTTTGTCGGAAGATAAGAATTGCAGCTGATTTTTCAATTTTCAATATATGTGTTTTAAAAGAATATGTAAGTACTTTCCAAATTTTATGTATACAGAAAAGTACTATTTCAACACTATTGAAGTTGATTTTGAAAAGCATATTAGAAAATATCATCAATAGAATTTAATACACTTTTTAAAAAATATGTTTGGAAAAACATGGTTAACCCCAAGTAAAGCTGAAAAGTTTTGTTTTTGTAAATCTAAAGGAAATAATGATTGAATGAAAGATCAAGAAGGAATGGAAAGTAGGGAACAAGCCTTTGAATAAGGAAGACTTAAATTTCATTTTTAATGTGGATGTAATTCATGAGGTAAAAAATGAAACAAATACATGTATTAAATATTTATACGCTTTTATGCATTTTTTCATATGGATTTTGTATTATATAAAATATGCATATGTAATGTCTTTCAAAGATATAATTAAGAATAAGTCAAATTCAGACCTTCTTTCAAGGACCCCGATTCCTTTACATCTTTAAATAATAATTATATTGTAATTATTATTATATACCAATTTATCCCAGACATTTTCGGAATGAAATAATCCTTTGACAATCAGTTCCAGTCTACATAAGTGACATTTAAAATATTTGTTTAAGATACGTAAAGCTAATTTTTGTATTGATTTTCTTTTTAAAATCCATGAGAAACTCAAACGTTAATTCACAGAACTCCATCTAAACTCTGATATATTTGCCGATCCTACTTTACCACTCCCTTTACATTATGTTACAGAACCGATTAAAGAAGTACACGTACGACCAGCCCAGATCACTGCAATTTATGAACAAAAGTTTTAACTTTGAACAAAAATAAAATAAAAATCATGAACGGTGAACAATCGCACAAAATGAGCCAAAAATTAGACTGAAGAATAAGACTTTAAAAAATTATGTTTTATCATGATATATCCAACCGGTTAGATACGTGCTGTTGTGTAATTTTGTCATTGTGTCTTTAAATAAAATTATCGCAGAAGAATACAAATTATTTACTTTACATTTTATATTGAGTTACTGTTAAATAAGGTACTTTGTGTAAAAATACGATACAATACAATAAACAGTAAACAATACCAAAACAACGATAACTAAATGAATAGTGAACAAGATGACTTTTGTGTTAGTGAAACACTGATGTCCCCGTATGTCAACATCGCAAAGATATAACTTTTCTTATTTGCAAATTTAATATATTGGAACCCAAAGTAGGGTATTCTGACTGAAAATACAATTGTAAAATATGAAAGTATGCCAAGGTTAAAGTTTATAAGTACAGAAATCTCCACGGTCAAAGTAATTGATATCCAATGGAAGGTCTTGCCACAAAAAAAAAACATATGTGAAGCTTAAGTATGGAATCCCTAGCCGTAATATAACCCTTCAAAAGTTATGGCCAAGGTTACCAATTCTAAAAGTAGTTCTAACTCCAGGGTCCAAGGGTCATAATTGTTGAAATAAAATTAAAGGTCTTGTTGCAAGGATTTAATATGAATTGAAGGTATATTGCTGCATAAGTAACTAAAGAAAGGAAAGGTGACGAAAGAAGAGTTGAAGTCATCACGTTTATCATAGAGCCTGGTTGTTAAATTACCATTAACTTCTTTTTCAGGTAGAATATCCAAATATGAAACAGATCGATGTGTCAGACTCCATAGTAACTTTTATGTTAAGCTCACCAGGATATATCGTATCGCCATAAGAATCGAAATTACAATTGTAAATTGACAATACGTCGTCGATATATCTAATTAAATTCAAAAGACGTTTTAAATTTCTATCATTGAGTCCTACTTTTAAATGAAGTTGATGATAAATTATTTGTACCAGCAAAGAACTTTAGATATTATAAACACTAGCGTTTTATTCAAGGAAATGCATATTTAGGAGTGGTAACTTTTGATTACTTTCTATTGATTTACGTGAACATAATTTGCCAAATTTTAGAATAGTCGAATTAACAGAAGGTTACATATTAAACAAACTTAAAAGGAGACCGCCTTACAATTTTGAAACAACTTGAAAATGGTTTCACAAAACAAATGGGTATGTACGTTAAAAAGAAGAAACACTATTCCAACATGAATTCCCTTTTCCTAATTTACATGTTTTTCTCTTTTGCTATCTATGTCACTCAAAAAATATTACCATAAGTGGAATGGTTGACTGCAACATAGACTGTCAAAATATGTTTTACAGTATAAAGTGTAAATATAACACGGAAGTATATAGTAAATATAATTTTGAAAACGACTGACGTTCGTGGGTAAATTACGCAAAAATTACATTTATAAAATAATTACCTTTTTTTTCAAATCGTTCTGAATTTTAGATTGAAATCAATTTAGAATAATTGCATGATAGTTTTTAATATAAATTAAATGCAAAACATGTATTAGAATTTATGACTTTTTATTGCCCACATGCAACAGAAATATAAAATTACAATCGAAATCCAGTAAAAGACGACCAATAAGTATCTGCCGACTGTCCATGGGTACTGTAATGTAGGTTCGAATCCAGACTTTATCACCTTTCTTCATTTCAATGGCAGCTGCCGAGGAATCGGAGAAAATGTTGCTACTTTGTCTACCATTGGCATAATTGTATCTTACAAACGTATCGTTCAAAACAATTTCTGGGTTAAACATTTTTCCACGCCCTGTTAAAATTGTCCACATGAAGAAATATGTACTTGCTGCTGGCACCGTGAACTTTCCAGAGGTGGAATCATATGCGTTACCGATGTTTAGGTTGACTTTTCCAAAAAACAACTGGTGCATTCTTTTCCAAATTGTTCCGACTTCTGAAAATTAGAGCATGGATGGCAACTACTGCTAAACGTGAAGAAATAACAGCTTCTAAAAAAACACGTTTTCTTTTAATTACTATATAGCTATTTATTATACACATACATATAATATGTTGTAATAGGGAGGTACTACCTTTCTCTTTTGCTTGACAGCTTTGGTCTCTGTATCCCATTCCATTACAAATTGCATGGTACTTCTTTTAAGATTTGACAAAATTTTCATCGGACAACTTTGCACTACTTTCCCTCTTGACGAGGAATATAACAAAAAGCAATTTCAAAAGCATGGACTTACAAAAAAGGTCATTACATCGATATATTGTTTTTGTTCTTGAGATGAGCAATTGTTTTTTTATCAATTTTTTTAGTTTCTGATGAGCATTGATATATACCCCTAGGTCCTATAAAGAAACAAAATACAACATTCAAAGAGTAAACTTGCAGTTTCTTGAATTTTATGCCTCAAATCTTCTAAAGAATAATAACATTTTCATTCAGTCAATACAAACCGTACTCAAATTTTTTGTAAAAAATCAAAGCGTACACGGAACGATACAGAAGATGTTGCTACATGTAGTTCAGTATCAATGGCGATATATATGAAAAAAAAAACCCACCCAGTTTCATTAAAATGCAATAGAAGTACTGTAAATGATACAAAAATTGACTTTTATGCCATAATATGATAATTGATGAAATAAAGATATTATAAAAGTATTACTTTATAGACAAGACCTGGCATTTACTGGTATCTGTATGGAGATATAAAATGATGGTTAAAAAAATCTGCCTTTACTTACAGAGTACTAAATAACTAAGATCTTTCATTTTAGTGTGTTTGTACTAACAGTGTATATAACTGAACTTTTAAAGAAATTAAATTTTCATAAAATCATTAACAATAGGACAAAACAGAAAGGTATAAGACATTTAAAAGTATTTTAAATGAATAAACACTCAACATTATCTAACATTTAACCATGCTCAAGCCTGACGAAAATAATCCCATCGTTCTTTAAATGACGAAATGAAATTATTCCATTGATGATCGATCTAAAAATTGCATAAAATATTTTACTTTAACCTGTACATGTCTAAGTTGTTGGTTTAGCATTTACTGTGTATATTTGTATATCCCTGGTTTGAACACCTCTTATAAATAAAATAATTCATTTTTGTTCTTAGTTAAATCCTTTTTCTTTTGGCTCATACTCTTCGTGTTAGGGTGTACTGTATACTACCAAACATCTGAGATATAGAGAGTTTGATATTCAATATTCAAGCAACGGTGGCATGAAATCTTTTATGCAAATGTAGCATACTCTTATGGCTGTAGGATAATTTTTTGTTGGCCACTCTGATAAACTAGAGGTATTGTGAGCAATTAGCTCACTAAATGATACCCCCGCCTCCCACATTCTTTGAAAGTTTAATCAAATTTTATTTATTGGTATGAGATGATCATGAGTTGCAGAATAGAGATGGGTACCCCAAAGCATAACAGACTGATGGACAGACATATACCGGTTACTATATACCCTCCCGCTTTTCAAGCAGGTATAATAAACAACTGTACAGATTCTTGCATACGGTTGTTTGTTTCTTTTTGTGTTATTTTACGCTCCTTTCGAAAATTTTTAGTCATATTAAGACACAAACACTTGCCGTTGGATTTGGAAAACTGAACTTTAAGTTATAAAAGTCATTGGGCAGTGAGATATTTTTTTCGCACCAGCACCTACTACAACACGAGACTTTGGTTTATATAGTCTCTTCCGAAAGCCTTTCTCCACGTTTAAAGGTGTGATTCCTATGCACGAATTCTTAACGACTTAGTGCTATAAATAAAAGAAATAATTGAATATAGTAGGAACGTCTTAAAATTATGAATATCCATGTTTCAAACAGCATTCTAGGATATTCCAGAGGCGGAACTTACAACTACTCAGTATGTAGCCAAAACTCTTATGAGCAATTAACATATCAACTGTTTAATCAATCAAGAAATGGGATTATGATATTCAGTTGTATTGTGATAACCAGCATGCTGACCACGCTAACATGAGGGACATCTATTTTGAAGACCCTCCTCCACCCCTGCATTCCTACCCCTTAATATGGGTATTAATGTCGAAAATCATATATTTGATTAATTCTGACTCGATTTGTTTATGGTGTCATCACAGTATTTCACTTGGGTTCATGTCAAATCATGGCTGACGCAAAATAATCCCGGAATCTCCCCTTCCGATTCGGGCATTTTGATACGAGACTGGAGCTGAATTTTTTTATGAGATAAAAAACAATATGTAAACTTCCTGTATTGACCAGATTTATTAAAATTTAGAGCGGGCTGATTTTCATATGTACTGTCAAGAGTGGGGAGTGATTAGGTCCTGAACTAGATTATTAAGCACCTGCTCGACTTCGACCGAAACAAACTTGCGTGCCTTGCTGGATGGCTATGTATTTTTTGGTACTTAAGTCTTTATAAAGAATGGTTTTACAAGATCTGAAATGGAAACTTCTCAGAAGTTTGTTTTAAATTAATTACATCTATTCAAACTTGCGCATTTTTGGAAAGAATATATACAGAAATTAATACTGGTGTGACACCTGCATATACTGTTTTTTAGCTCACCTGAGCCGAAGGCTCAAGTGAGCTATTCTGATAACATTTTGTCCGTAGTCCGTCCGTCCGTCCGTCTGTAAACATTTCACATTTTCAACTTCTTCTCAAGAACCACTGGGCCAATTTTAACCAAACTTAATACAAAGCATCCTTGGGGGATGTGGAGTTTAAATTTCTAAAATAAAGGGCCAGATCCCCTTCCAAGGGGAGATAATCAAGAAAAGACAAAAATAGAGTGGGGTCATTAAAAAATCTTCTTCTCAAGAACCACTGGACCAGGAAAGCTGACACTTATGTAGAAGCATCCTGGGATAGTGTAGATTCTAAATTGTAAAAATCATGACCCCCGGGTGTAGGGCTGGGCCACAATAGGAAATCCAAGTTTTACAAAGAAATATATAGGTAAAATCTTTAAAAATCTTCTTCTTAAGAACCAGTGAGCCAGTAAAGCTAAAAATGATATGAAAGATGAAAGCATCCTGGGGTAGTGAAGAATCTAAATTGTAGAAATCATGACCCCCGGCGGGTAGGGCGGGGCCACAATAGGTTATCCAATTTTTACATAGAAATATATAGAAAAAATCTTTTAAAAATCTTCTCCTCAAGAACCATTGGGCCAGAAAAGCTTATATTAATATGGATGTATCTTGGGATAGTGAAGAATATAAATTATAAAAATCATGACCCCTTGGGGTAGGGCGGGGCCACAATAGGAAATCCAAGTTTTACATAGAAATATGTAGGAAAAATCTTGAAAAATCTTCTTCTCAAGAACCATTGGGCCAGAAAAGTTGACAATTGAAAGCATCTTGGGGTAGTATAGAAAAATTCTGACCCCCGGGGTAGGGCGGGGCCACTATAAGAAATCCAAGTTTTACACAGAAATATATAGGAATAATCTTTAAAAATCTTCTTCTTAAGAACCAGTGGGCGAGTATAGCTGAACCATATGTGAAATCATCCTGGTGTAATGTTGATTTTAAATTGTTAGAATTATCACCCTAGGGGGTAGGGCGGGGCCAGAATCGGGAATCCGATTTTTATATAGAAATATATAGGAAAAATCTTCCTCTCAAGAAACAGGGGGCCAGGAAAGCTGAAACTTAGGTGGAAGCATTTCGGGTAGTGTAGATTCTATATCATTAAAGACGGGGGGTGGGGTTAAGGGGCCACAATAGATATAAGAATAAGAGAAATCTGGAACTGCATCACAAAAACTACTCAGGTGAGCGATGTGGCCCATGGGCCTCTTGTATGTATTTTGTTACACTTTTATCCTTGGCCTATTTTGTTTTGATGTGCCATCTTTTTGATTACTTTTTCATATGATGTTTTGATTGTCTTGTCTTACAGATACTTTTTAAGCGCTAAGCACAGTGCTAAGCGCAGCGCAAAGCGCTTTCTGTCGCCGCAAATCTACTTCCGTTCGCGACCCAGCGCCACTAAGCAAGTTGGATAACTCCACTGGTTTTTCTAAAAATATCCAACTGGACATTCCCTACTATCTTTCGGCTATTTTAGTGTAATACTGAGTTACGTGCAGTTCTAATAATAGGAGTCAATTAGTAGGCAGAGATATGCATGTGCATTGTACTGTTAGTAGATAAGGGCGGTTCTTGTCATGCTTATCTCTTTTAAACGAAATAAGATTTTTAATTAATTTTGTGTGAAATGCTATTAAAATATATAAGTCGTAATATTATAGAGAAAATAATAACTTCAAATCTGTGTCCAAGTACCTTTAAAGGTTCACATTTATAAAGTCATTTTAATAATAAGTGACATTATTCATCTCTATGAAAGTGTTTTATTTGACTTATACAAAATTAGCAAAAACAAGCTGTGGTGAGCTTGCCTATAAGCATAAGAATACATAAAATGGGATTATGATTGCACATTTACCCATGAAAATGTTTCAAGAGAGGTAACTCCATCACACCATTTATATGTGAATCCAGATTGTTAATTTCCTACAAATACCTTATAAGCCCTATTGGTTAATTTACTAGTTTATCATTAAAAAAAAATTAATGATACAAAATTAAGTGCTTAATAATTATATGAATTATATATAAGTACTGAAATGCAAGTTAGGTGTTACTTATATTTGTATCCCTGTATATTTCTTCCAAACTATAATTTGTGAGCCTTTGTTTTTGTCAATATCAGAGGTCTGGATTTAAACTATTTTTTACGGTTTTCACTGATTGGCATTGCAGAAAAATGTCAAGAATTAAACACTTTTACAAAAACTTTAGGTCAAATATCTATTCCAATAGTATAACATCATCATAGATGCATATCTCCATTAAGACGCAAAATGACAATAAAAATCATGCAGAATGTTTCAACTGAAACAAAAAATTGTTTTTTTTATGCATCATCAATTCTTCAAAAAATAAAAAAAACGGAAATAAACATTGTTTCATTTTTTGTGCATTCCATTTTGTATTGTTTGATTTGAATTAAGTGCAATTGGTGTAAATCAGATCTTGATTTTTAAAAACACCAAGGAACATAAAAAAGTAAGATAATTTTTTGATATTCGATGAAATCAGAATGTACGACATTATTTTATCTTTAAAGAATAATTTGGTGCATTATAAGTTAAAATCTAGACGATGTTTCCTAATATGTTTCTTCGTGGTTCAGTTGTTCCTAAGAAGAAGATTTTTAAAAGAGGCAAAGAAAGTTATACTTATTTGTACTTATTTCACTTGGAATTGTGCCTTTAATCTTTTATTTGTTTATAAGTATCCACCACTCATTGCGGGACGTGGAGACTGGCCCTTTGGATGAGATCACATCAACTAAGGTCCCGTGTTGTAGTAGTAGGTGCTTGCAAGAAAGAGGAACCTAACTGCTCAATTGCCGTGAGTGTCTAGTATAGGGGTCCAAGCGGTAAAAGGTTGCATCTCAATATGAGTGAAAAATTCTCCAAAGAGACATTAAACAACATCAAACAAACAAAACAAGTAACCACCACTTCCCTTGGAAAAAGGCATGGTTCTTTATTTGAACAAAGAAATTCCTAAGAAGCTACTGGAAAGAAAAAAATTCGATATTGCCTTCAAACAAACAATTTGATACTGCGTAAGTGGAAAATTTTAACAAGACGTAAATTGTGCAATACATCCTTAAAAGTTTTTATATATGCATTATTTTAGCCAAATGCAATTTTTTTTAAAATGCCAATGATAAAGTAACAACAATGATAATTTCCATTCTTATGTCGATACGATATATCCCGGTGAGATTGAAATAAAAGATACCACGGAGTCAGACACATCTGTTTCATATTTAGATATATTTAGAAAAGACGTTAATGGTATTCTCACAACCACTCTTTATGATGAACTTTAAAGTTCATCATTTATCTCAAACTCATCCGGTTATATCGTATCGACAGAAGAATGTCATTGGAAACTACCATTTTTAAAATTGAAAATCCGTTGTCGATATATCATAATGTCGAGTTTAAGTGAAGGTGTTAATTCTTCTTTTCACACATAAGATTTTTCACAAATTCTGCTTCACTTGATTACAAAAAAGGTTTGCTAATTATTAGGCGCAATTGGTACCCATGGGGATTCCAATAGATTGTTGGAAGACCTGGTCTCCAAAAAGCACATAGATATTGTTAATCAGAAACTCAAGCATCTTTTAATGTCAACTTCAGAGTACTTGTGTGTATAATTAGACTGACTTATAACAAATTGATTTTGCAAATGACCAATGACAAGGTAGGTAAATTTACGAATTTCATTTTTATTGAAAAGCAGTTGTCAATGATATAAAAAAAACTGGACTTTAATTTATCGTGGTGAATGGTTATGTATATATTGAAGAAAAGTCGTACATTCTTAAGCTGTTGATTTTTGTGAAATCTTGTGATTTTTAATTTTCCAAAAGTTCCTAGGAATTTTTGAGTATCCACATCTGATTTACACCATCTTTTTTAATATATTGTTGCACAGTATTCTTGAAGTTTCTCCTTCACTACTGTTAATATCTTAGTGAGGAGTAAAGAAAGAGGCTTGGTTTAACATTTACTGGAACCCGCTTTGTATCTTTGTTCGTAAGGATTTAACGAAGTTTCGGAATCCAGTATATATATGGTAGTTCAAATTCATTTGGGTTCTTTGGGATATTAAAAATATTCAAAGCTGACATGTCATTTTGAAGAATTTCTTCCTTAGAAAAGGAACTTTGAGTATAAGTTGGATTATCACTAAGTCTTGTAGAATTAAATACAAGTTCTTCTAAAATACAATTCATAAAATGAACTTACAAACGAAGGCAATGTTGTCACCTGCTTTGTCTGTAGAGACCAGTACGTACTGAACATGTAATCTATCTTGTTCTTTTTACACTTCTGGATTATTGAATACATAAAGATAGATGGTTTTAAATTGTCCCTTAATCTTTTAATACCTGTTTTAGCATTGGTCTGATACATTTAATCCATTCTGAGAAAATGTCAACGTCTTCTATTTCATATTTGGTCCACCGTCTGGCGTAATCTTCAACAGAATCCATAATATTTATGAAATTCCGACGCTAACTGAAGGATTGGTGTTCCCTATATTAGGACCTTTTAAAATAAGTGATCTATGGTCATCATTATTATCTATAATATCGTCACCTGTAATAATGTGTCCTGGTGGACTATAGTTATAGTATCCAGGCCATGTAAAGGGTTTTTTTTTGTAATTGAAAAGTTTGGAGGCAATGGTCTATGTATACTAGTAGGAAATACAAGGCACAATCGTTAACTTAAAATATGGTGGAACACAAGACTGGACCTTTTGTGTTTAGGAATACCACTTATATTAACCGCGTCAATTCTTCGTTGGCAAATTGAAGTTTATGAAAAAGACGAGGAAGAAAGTATAAAAGAAAGTCATTGATACCGGTATCATACAGTACTCAATCTCATAAATCCAGTTAGAAATACAAATTATAAACATGGAAAAGCAACAAAACCCTGAAAACATATGTTGACGATAAAAAGGTTAAATTATGCCCCATTAAGTTTATATTAGCTGCTTATTAGACCAGGGCCTAGTGTCCTCTTATAGTTACATATGTTACAGGTTTGTGTGTTATCCCATTTTCCTGTTTCAGTACTATGCACTACTTTTCTAACTGTAAGTAGAATATACGAGAAAGCATTTGGGCATAAACACTTTTTATTTTTTCCGAATCATCTTCCATTATACAATGGTTTTTACAATTTGAATCCGGAGAAGGAAGACCAGTCACCAGCAGCAGATTCCCCATGACCTGCAATGACCTTAATCCAAACTTGATCCTTCGTCCTCATTCCGATCACCGCAGTCGAGGACCCGGATGCATAGTGGGAACTTCCACTCCTACCATCAGCATGGTTTTGAGCGACAGGCTTACCATTGTAAACGATCTCTGTGTGAAAAACACCCCCAGCATGGGCCAGAATATTCCACGTGAAGACGTATATACCGTCTTCTGGTGCTGTGAATATTCCTGTGAGAGGGCTATAGGCGTATCCTGCGTTCAGAGTTGTTGTTTCGAATATAACAATAGCATTTTCTGGAAGTCTCTTTTGGTTTTTCGTTAACTTTGCTTGAAAGGCCACCATTCCTGTTAAACAAAGTGTACTAGTAATTATTTGTGAAATTCTGAATGTACATGTACAATGCTATAGATTTTATTTACTCTGTTTATAGGTCTAAAGACTCTTTATAAGAAAAACAGTTAATAGCTATAAAATATGAACTCCCATAACAGGAGAAACTAGAGGTACTGTACACAATGAGCTCATCAAATGATACACCCGCCTCCCATATGAATATAATGGCAGTGTCAATGTTTTGCTATGGTAAACCAATATATGTATCGAATCAAAAAGAAAAATAGGAGGTGCACAATCGCATAATGTAATAAAGATTCTATGAAAAATTTATCAAATTTCATTCGTCGATATGAGAGGAGTTGCGTATAAGACAGGGGTACCCCCAAGCGTAACAGACGGACGGACATACCGATTATTCTATACCCTTCCGCTTTTCAAGCGGGGGTTATAATATGTACTTGTATCATACCTTCATAAAGGCTCCTTTTCGCACGCCCAAACAACTGAGTTGAGATGCTATCCTTTTTATCATTTGGTGATCCATTTACATGAAAGACAGCCAGAGCTCCTATAACTAGGAGTGTCGTCTTGAGGCTGAAAAGTCTATTCAAAGAAATAAGAAAAGATAAGCCATACTTTCCTACCAACATGCTATAAAAATGAAATATGGAGATAACGAACTGTATTCAAGCTAAAAGTCCATTAAAACAATACAAATTGGGAGCAGAGCTAACAAGGACCTTCAAACACAAAAGAGATGGGATCAGTTGCGACGGAGGAGCAAATATCATCCGCCGACCGTCCACATCCGAGAATCAAGCACGATCACCCCAACGGATCATTGAACCAAGTTTATGTCTTAACAACTATGGAATCAGGTTCATGTTAAAAACATTAAAGAATATTTAAAACTTTTAAATAGAACTAAATTATTGAAAGTAAAACGTAATCAACTCCTAGAGAAATATTAGGAACTTTGAAAGCATTATTTTTAAAATTCCATTATCCATGCACAGTTTTGCCCAATAAAAATAAAATCATCTTATCAAAATTGAGTTAGGAATGCGTTTTAAAACCTGTAGGTTATATTTAATAAAAACTAACTAAATCTCCGTTTTAGAAGTCATTAGAACAAATTAAAAAAATAATATCACTTTTAAGCAACTCTGTAAAAAGGAATAATATATCATTAATTATATATTTAATTAATTTAGATTTAAAAAATTTAAATGAAAAAACACATTTCAAGGGGATTACAAACTAAACGAAATGGGCATCCAAGGTTACATGATAAAACTTTAAGAGCTTAAAAAGAAAAATTGAGAATAGCAATAAATTACTTATATATATGTATTCTTTCATTCTTGTTCTTTTAAAATATTTTCTACACTTTATATTTAATTTTTAAAGCATATTGAATTATAAAAAGAGATATGTGTATATTTCTATTCTATAATATTGAGAACCTAACTTTCTACAGCTCATATTTTCAGAAAACATATGAAGATTGTGAAATCTAATAAAAGTAAAGAAAATACAATGTGTTAAAACTTACATTTGCATGATTGCCAATACTCAGTCACTTTGATTCGACAACGATATTTCAGTCAATTTGTCTTTATATATATCAATTTTGAGGAACAATAGCTTACTTGCGTGTAGGTTGTCATGCAAATGTCCTATTAATGAACGTGTCATTTGTTTATAAGATGTACATTTATTATTAAGGTCTTCCGTTTCCAACGGAAGACCTTCTACTGATTCTGTTGGTAAAGATTATTAAGGTCTTCCGTCTTCAGCGGTCGAACCGGAAGTAGTCAGAAAATGCATATTTTTGCCATTTTTGACAGGTTTTTGGATAACATGTGTCACTAGAAGCTTAAATATTAATTTTCCGTCCGTCGTCGTCACTTCCGGTCAAACCGGAAGTTCCAAAGAATGGCTTAATTTTGCAATACTTAACATAGATTTGGAGGATTAACCCATTTTTGGATTTCATTACTCTTTATTTTTTTAAATGAAAGTTGCTTTCGGTCAAACAGGACGGAAGACCTACTCGTTGCCTTGCAACGAGCTCGGCTCTAGTTATATTATAAATTTCTGCTCTTCGCTATAGTTACAGTGTATGCGACGCGTTTTGACCTTGCAGTTTTTCAACTGAGCGAACAAAATAAGTTGGTCCAGTGGTACTTGCTTGAAAAGTGATAATATCGGTTAAGGTCTAGCCAAGATTCATAAAAAAAATTCTGATACATCTGATACATCTGTTACTGAGATCAATAAAATATGATTGCTATGATTGCTTAATATAGTATTGACACAGTTATAAATGCTGTTTAACTAAATTTCGTTAATGTATTAGAGTAAATAGAGTCGTTTTACTTACACTTGGCATGATGTCTACGTTTGCCTGCATTACACACACGCATCCTAAACACACACACTGCCTCACACACCAAAACCAAGAAAAAAGACCTTTATTTGACATGATTATATATTGCTATTTTAGTGCATCACACTGTCTTTTAATTATCTAGTTTTACATTGCATCTTACCCCATTTAAATAACAACTATCTCTATCTTCCTTTTACTTGTTTGTGTTTAACAGAAGAGCTTTTGGACATCGTGTGATCACCATTTGACTGTTTACCATAAAGGACAGTCACTCTGGTGTGCTGAATTTTTCCATTCCTTCCCTCTTTATTTCCCATATACATCACGTTATAATTGTAATGCCATACGGTGCAGGGGGTAGGATTTTACAATTTGCTTGAAATGTGTAGCACTCAATATTTGTTGACTCCCATTTTTAGTTTTAACTATTTTATTCTTTTTTTCGTCATTTATTTAAGAAAATTATGTGTTTTTTTCCCCCATTTTACTTGATGTTTTGCGTAAGCAGTCGTTTTGCAGAGCTACGAAACTAGGTTATATATTTAAAAAAAAACAATCTTCTTTATCTTTTTAATACTTATATGCAACTCGAGCCGTAAACCCGAAAAAATATCTTGTACTCTGTCTTTTTTTAAGGCCACCCGAGTCAAACTTGTCTTGTGAACCCTAATAATGTGTTTTCTTCGTTGTCGTGTGTTGTATGTCGCGTGTTGGTCGTAATCTTTATAATCAATGTCACAATTACCTTTAATTGTTCTAGGCGCTTTTATCAAAATGACCTTTACCAATCTAGTAAATGGATGACCTTTGCCAATCAAGGAAAACAATATTTTACAATTATAACAATTTATTTACAAATGTACAAAAATTCAAAATAGAATTCGGGTTCCGGAGTAGCGCATAGGTGAACATCGGACATCAGTCCCACGTGTTCCCGAGTACGAAGAACCATATGCTTGGTATCCCCCCACGTGTTGGCCGGAAGTACATGTCATCACCGGAAGTACATGTCATCACCGGAAGTAGTCATCAGACTGAGAAAGTTCCCCCACAACGTAGTTAACTGTATATAGCTATTCCACCTGACGCCATCTTATCTAAATATAGTAACTAACCGGAAGGCACGGGATCCATGTTTTCACGTTTGTGATAGACGACGGTTGAGGTAAGTAATTTATTGGCTCTAAATGTGATTTAAATGTCTGACATTGCAATTCAAGAATATAGATCGTTTTATTTAGCATTTGTAATGATAATATATTCTTGAAATGGCGATCATATCGGTAAAAGTAAAAAAATTCAAGTAACACGATGCCTTGTCAACATATGAGAGAATTCGTATTTTTAGTGTTAGTCTCTATAAAGTTTACATTAAGTAAGATTAAGTTGTGTGGAATGATTGCTTATTACCTGTTATATATTATTGATGAAATTAAAATATTATTAATGTTCTCACTTTTTCTCATACTTTTTTAAAACGCCGGTGTACTGTCGAACGATCAAATATACTGTAAATAGATTATCTGCCCTTGTTATAGTTTGGTTCAGAAAAGATCAGTGTCAATTTACTTACCTATATATGATACAATTACACATAAAAATTAATAATACAATGTCATAAGACATTTCAATTAAGGTGTAGTGGCTGAAACAGGTTCATGATAATTTGATATGTATTTTAATTGTGTATTTTGTGGAAATATAAGATTTACAGACTACAGTCTTAATAATGATATTCTTTATTACAGATGTTTAACAGCTGTTAAATGAAAGCATATTGCTAGAGTGAAATATCAACACAAAGATTATCCACATTAAGGTATTTATTCTCTAAACTTCGTTATTATGTACACTGTTCAGTGTATACATGTATGTGTTGTAAAATGTATATTTTTGTGTGCAACATTTGTTTATACATGTTTGCATTATATATCAAGCACATTTACAATTTATTTCATTTCATCTATAATTTATTTCATTTGATTTCTTTTTATTTTATTTTTCTTTCATTTTATTTAAATTTTTAGTTTTGTTTTCATTTTTTCTTTTATTTCAATTTCATTTCATTCTACACAGCAAATTTGTGGTAATCTTTAACATCAGTTAGGTCTGACACTGTTATTCACTCTAGTTCATATTTAACTATTAATTATTATGGATCTGTTGTACGTTAACATCAAAGAAATTTAT
>PRKT01000557.1:196201-206429 GCA_003671525.1 Saccostrea glomerata | reverse complement strand
AAGCATAAAAATTAATTTTCCGTCCGTCGTCGTCACTTCCGGTCAAACCGGAAGTAGCAAAAATTGCTTATTTTTGCATTAAATAACATAGCTTTAGAGGATTCAAACCATTTTTAGGCATTATTTCTTATTTTTGTTAAAAATTAAAGCTACTTCCGGTCAAACAGGACGGAAGACCTACTCGTTGCTTTGCAACGAGCTTTGCTCTAGTTTTATTATTATTGTTTTTTTTTCTTACCGATTTTGTGCACGCGAGTTCTCGGAAACGTCTCACTCGATCTTCATGAAACTTTCAGGACTGATAGAACATCAAACAAAGCTGATATATAATTTTTTGTTTTGATGACGTCACTTCCGGTTTTGAGATTTTTGCGATTTAGTGATTTTTAAGGGTCATTTTGTCCGCGAGTTTTCTCAAAAACGGCTTAGGACAAAAACTTGAGTTTTTCAGCAATGATAGAGCAATATATGTAGATGTGACATACGTATTTCACTTTCACCGGAAGTGCTGCACGCCGACGCTCGCTATGGTCCGAAAAAGGGCATGTCGAGAATTTTAAAATTTCTAACACCTTTTCTTCGATATCTTTTCACATACAAATATTTCGTTAAGACATATAGAACAAAAAATGTGTAGAATTACTAGTTCTTTTAAACGATATCTCGAAAAAAGGGCTGATCCCTATAATTAAGGGCTGAGAGGGGCCAAAAGTTTTTCCTTTATATCTCAAAAAGTATCCAGAATTTGTAATAGGTCAAAGAAGCAAAGATGTTCAAAATGTTAAGCTTAATCTACTGGGGTTGTCAAAATACGTCCGGCGACTTCACTTCCGGCCAAACCGGAAGTAGTCGGAAAACGCGTATTTTTGCCATTCTTGAAAAGTTTTTGTGTAACATATGTCACTGGAGGCCTAAAACTTAATTTTCCGGCCGTCGTCGTCACTTCCGGTTAAACCGGAAGTACCAAAAATCGCTTATTTTTGCATTAATCAACATAGCTTTAGAGGATTCAAACCATTTTTTAGCCGTTATTTCTCATTTTTGTTAAAAATAAAAGCCACTTCCGGTCAAACAGGACGGAAGACCTACTCGTTGCTTTGCAACGAGCTTTGCTCTAGTTTTTTTTATTATTATTAATGATACAATTAGTTATTTTAAATCTGACTTTATGGGTTAAACGTAGTGCTTAATTTTTATTACTGTTATATGACTTTTATTTATAATACTCACATTATATTTATTTTTGTTCCTCTTAATGCAATCATATTGCTTTTCAATCTCTTCTTTTTTTCTAACTAATTCTAAAGAAATTATAAATTCTTAAAATTTATTACCGTCTTCCTTGGAAGACGGTATTGTATAGTTAAAGTTTTTTACAGTCTTCGGACTATGCACTTCCTCTCTTTTGTGATTGGTAGAAATTGCATGATGAGAAAATTTTCAATTATTTCATTGGTTGAAATGCTGTTCAAGGCAAGGGAGATAACTTTCTGATGATCTAATTTTCGTACGACTTAACAATTTTGCAAGATTTCCAATCTTAAAAAAAATGACAAAACGAACAACAAAATCAGCAGTTGTTAATGCTTAATAACATGGTATTTTTATAGCAATAAATAAAAATGTCTCTTTAATTTCATTATAAATAAAATTTGATTTTTATAGTTTGCAGGCTTTACAATTTGTTATTATTCTTTTCCCCTTTCTTGTTTGAACAAGGGAATGGAATCAGCCGAGGTTTGCCGAAAGTTCTCGGCCAGTCAAATAGCCTGGTTCCCGAGGCCTTCCAATGTGCACATCGGAAGGCCTCGGGAACCAGGCTACCAGTCAAAGTTTACGGACCGAGCGACAACCGTGGTAGCAATCGCAACTTCTCGGGCCTTTCCGACTACCGGATTTCCGACCTCTGACGGAAAGACCCGAGATGATGCGATTGCCGTGGTAGAGCTAATGCCAGTAAAGAGCTATTTTCTACGTCGAATAATGACCGGGGGTCATTTTTCGCTGTCGAAAAATGACCCCCGGTCATTATTCGATGGGGGTCATTATTCGTCTTTACACCGGCAATTCTTAGATGCCGGCAAATATAAGATACCGGCATGTCTTATTCTACATATCTTTTTAAAATGCCAGAGTACGAAGAGGTCTCAAAAATCGAGTTTACTTAATTAGGTAAACAGTTTAACAAAAAAGAAGAACAAATTTACTTGATACATTGCGTATGACATCAAAATGAGGTCAAGCTACTGAAATGGCTAAGAAGAAGCCCTCCCCTAAAATTGAAAAAAGTCTGTTGGAGGGGTTCAACACTGGCTGGGATATTTTCACTGTCTTTATAAAATCAAGTATAAAAAATAAAACGTTTCTCGTGTAACATACATCGGACCTTCTTGATATATATGAGGTATTCATACGCAAATGTTTAACCGCTCTTCATCCTAATCTAAAATGGAAATAGAAGTTCGTTCTTCATAATATTGGATTAAGATATAACATGGTCTAGATAAAAAATTATAATACAAATTCAGAAAATTTCTGTATTCTCATGATCACACTGCTATGTGTTTTGTAAATCTGGGAAGATCTTTCTAAACATCTGATCAAGTGTCTACATGTAGCTGGACCGTCACTCAACAGACAGCGTGCATAGGTTCAATTATTATTTGAGGAAACACAGGCTTTAATATTAAAAGAATTCACACAACTATTGAACAAAACATGGATTAGTAATGAAATTTTCAATTTGACAAAGATATTATACATTCAGTGGAGTAGTCAAGTCTGGAAACGCCTTAGAAAATGTCTTAATGCGGATATCTTAATACTTTGTTTTCTATTTTGTCGAACCCTTCGGCCTGTTAAGTTTACTGGCTTTATATAGGGGCTCGATATCCTTTGGCATTTTAAATAGATATAGGAGAATCACTGGTACCTAATATTTGCCTTCATCTAGGAATTGCCGGCATATCAATCACAACTCGTGGTTACTTTTTGTCAGCATCTAAGTATTGTCGGCACGTCAGTTATAACTCGTGGTTACATTTTGTCCGGCCCATATCGCAAATCGTATATATCGGATAACATAAGTTGAAATAAGCTTCATTCCTTAAATAATGAAATCATTGATACCAGATGTAACAGGGAGGGAGAAATGGCATAGCGGACTTGACCTCTTGTGCCTTTGCCAAAATTATAAATGTTCTAGGAATGTCAATGAATATTTAATGACTTGCCTATCGCTTGCATTGGACTTACCAAGTTTTAACTGATGGTCTCGAAAACATTTGCCACATAATGCTCGATTCAAGTTAAAAGAAATTGAAAAAAATTATGAATGTTGTCTTTTGGACTCAATATTTTAACACCAGGCGAATATTGTGATTCAAATGAGATTTAATTTTTATGAGGAATGTTTAAATGTATACTAATAAATATAATTGGATAGATTCAAGCGAATTATTGACAAAAAGGTTATGAAACAAGGATTTCAACATTCACGTCTTGGAATAAAAAAAGAATATCCAAATTTTGATGGTGAAAGCCCTACCATTTTAAGCCTTTTGGTGGAAAATGAAATTGTTTAAGCGATTTTAGAGAAGAAACTGTATTTTGATTGTCACAATATTGTAAATATTGCTCCAAATGTGCTTCCATACATATTGGAGTGTTATATTCAGAAATATGATTATTATTTTGTTTATTGTGGTTTTGAAATGTCTTGATTTCCCTGTGTTCTCATATATGCTTTACCATCGGAGATGTGCACAAGTCGATACCCAAACCAAAAAATCATTGAACTGTAACGAGCGCATTGGGGTATACATTAGCTATTCCACCTAAAAATTAAATAGAAAACATTGGTAATATAATGATTAGCAATAGGTCATAAAGTGCAGAACTTAGTTATAAATAGAAAGAATTTCATTGGTTATCCTTCCCATTGTAATTTAAAATTAATTATAATGACCTCTACCTAAAGTGGAAGTTGGCTCCAAAGGGCAATAACTCAATCTCATTATTGAAGGAGAAAGTCTTACAATGAAAGATAACTCTTACTTCATACCTGCTATAGTCTTTTTCTAAAAATGTGGTAAGTAAGTAAGTAAGTAATTAAATTTTATTTAAAGTTGGCATTGTATAAATTACATAACAAGAAACATGAGCTCTGTAGAGCTATTAAACCGACTATCACAGTTAAAATATCACAAGAAAACATTTACAACATAAATTAACATGCAAAAACACATGTACATATATACACATCCATATGGCGGAAAAAACGAATTTAAAGAATTAAATAAATTTTAAGAATTTATAATTTCTTCAGAATTAGTTAGAAAAAAAGAAGAGCTTGAAATGCAATATGATTGCATTAAGAGGAACAAAAATAAATATAATGTGAGTATTATGAATAAAAGTCATATGACAGTATTAAAAAATTAAGCACTACGTTTAACCCATAAAGTCAGATTAAAAATAACTAATTGTATCATTATTAATAATAAAAAAAAATAATAAAAAAACAATAAATAAATAAATTTGAAAGTTTAGAAAAAAATAAGAATACACGGACATAGCTAAACCAAATTGAGAAAGAAGAAGAAAAATAATAATAATAATAATTTAAAAATAATTTTATTCCTCATCAATACACATCCTGCATAGTGATAGGGTCTATCCCTACCTACATATGCAAAATATGCATGGTTGTGAGGATAAAAAAAAAATCTTCAAGAGGCCAAATATTGCAAAAAAAAAAGGATCCTGGAGAGATTACACCTTTGCCATCATCAGATATTACTCCAAAGGTTTCAGTCCCCAGGGCCCTTATTATAGGATATTTTTAGAGTAAATAACAAGGTTTAATTTATAGATATAAAAGAAACACTATAAAAACAATAAAATAAATTGAGGTGGTATCAGTAAAGCAAATAAAAGATTTAAAAAATGAATGAAAATTTCAAAAATAAAATCTGTTTCTAAACTAAATTAATAAATAAGAAATAAATAAATATCGTCTCATCAGCAATCAGTAAATTATCTACAACTCTGATCTCTGAACACTGTAATTTATTTGCCTTTAAAAGTAAACAGCACACTCCTTTAATTCCCCAAGTTGTTGGATGACGTCACAGAAGGATAGTATTTAAGTGTTTAAGAAGCTGCGTAGCAGTGGTCAAATCTAGTTGAGTCTGAGGAAATATATAATTTTATGTATATTTAGAAAATAATAGAATTCACAATGCTGACATTAAACTGACGTCATTTAAGAGTAATATAAGTAGAACAATAATGTTTTACAATTTGTGCAAGTGCGTTACCTTTGATAAATAGAAATCTCTCTTTAATGTCTGTGTTAACCTCTCTTTCAGTCAAATCATAAACATCACTTTGTTTTCTTTCTTTATCACTCCAGTATAGCACCTGTAATGCAAAATGTGAAAATAAGTGTCTGTTCTTATCCTGGTTTTCAGTTATATTAATATATTTTTTTTGCCATGAAACATACCAAATATCTAATAATGAAGATTTAACATTTCTATTCAAAAATGAGTGTAATTTTTCTTAAAAAGTCTTAAATTCATTAAAACTTTTCACAATACAGACACAATTAGACAAAAACCAAAAAAAAAAAAACAAAAAACAAAAATAAAACACATGCAGTTAAAAGGTGCACAAAAGTATTTTATGTTTGCAAATCCTTTATAAAAATATGGATTTGAAAACATTGATTTCAACATGCATTTTAAGATATGGCTGTATAATATTTATAGTCATGGGGATGAAAATCACTTTGCTTTCAGTATGAATTGGTTTACTTATAATATGTTCTATAAAAGCATGTTTCACTGTATATCGATCTATTTAGAGTTTACTAACATGTGACATGCTAGTAAAAAAAAAGTATGTACATCATAAAAATTCTACGTAAGTCAGGAGCCTGATCCTTTTACTGAGATATTGTGATGAAGGTGATGAACTATAGTTAATGTACTTATAGCCTGATTAGCCTCCACCCATTATATGAAATTTTAAAGTGTATCTCAAATTTAATGTGATTGAAACATATTAAATGGCAAGTGGACGAAATTTTTTTTTCTAATTACTTTAAAAACTCCATCCTTATAACTTAAAATCTGTCCTTCCCAATCAGAGTTCCCCCCATCACTATTAGTCCATGTGTGTATTATTTCTTTCCCTACAAGGTCACTAGGAATCACATTAACACTTGTTTGTCGTATATTCAGAAGTTGTAATAAATTATTTTTCAGTTGTATAATATCAAATTGTTTGCCCTTGCTCGAATACTGGCATAAATGTTTGTGCTCTTTGCTAATTTTAAAAACTTTTTTGTACATATTTATCTGAGTTTTAAGAGCAGATAGTTTCTCCTTCTTTGTTTTCAACTTTTCAATTTCATTCTCAATCATATCTTTGTTTTCCCAAATTCCTTGCTTCCTCATATCCTCTAAAGCTTTGTCTACACCCTCTGTCTGTCTCTCTTTCTTCTTCTTTGTCTCCTCTTCTTTCTCCTTCAAACCTTGTATATGTTGTTGCAATAATATTTCTTTTCTTTCCTTCTGTAAGGCCATGAACTTTCGATTTTCCTTCCGAGCATTTTCAACTATTAATTTTACTTCACTTTCATCTTTCTCCTCTAGCCATCCCTTTCTATCATTGTCATTAAAAATCATCACACTTTCAATTGTATTTATATTGGTTGTTGGGCCTGCTTTTAAATTATAATCTAACTTTCCAAACAGTCTTTCTACACAGATATTGTTTGTAACACATGAAGAACATTCTTCTAAAATATCTTGAGTTACATTAAAATATTTACCACCTGACAAAAAGTCATCAAAAATTTTCTCAACTTTTGTTTTAAAAACACCACAAAATCTTTTCAAAAATACAGCGGTTAGATCGTTGTGTAAACAACAATCAAATAAAAAGTCTGAAACATTGTCATAAAACTGTGGTCCATAAAATAATCTTAACTCTTGTTTTAGAGCCAGTAATGGATTTTCATAATACATATTCAAAACAAATAAAAGTCTCTGATATACAGAACCCATATCTAATATTGTCCCAACTTCTGACGCCTTTGCAAAGTAAGGCTCTGTAATTAATTTGCATAAAATTCCTAAAGCTCTTAAAAGACATAAAATAACCTTATTTTGCAGAGATAAAACAATGAAATTCTGTAAAAAAGAGTATGAACTTTTCATAGAGAACATATATTGTAATAAAAGTTTATGGATAAAAAATGTACCTGCTGCATTATGAAAAGAAACATTAAACCTGTTTCCTCTGAAATTCATTATTGGAATTTTTTCTACTCCATGATATTTCATAAAAATGTCTGAAATGTTTGGATCCCCAGCACCATCTTTGTAAAAAAAACTTTGAAACATTTCTTAAAAGAAACAAAATAAAAGGTTCTTTCAATGAATTTGAATACCCATTAAAATTAACTTCTAACTCCTTCTCAATATTAAAAGCCTCTGCAAAGCACACTTCTGAGAACTGTAAAAGTGGATGAATGCAGCATTTAAAAGAATGAACAGTATGTGAAATATCTTTGCTTAAAATATCATTTACTTTTTGTTCTGTTGCGCTTCTGTCTGTCATAAAACAATAAACTGAATTTAAAATATTTGAAGCATCATTTTTGCTAGAGGATAAATCATTTATAATCTCTTTTGTACAATTGACATATGTCTCACTCTTTCCATTACAAACCTCTCTCACACCTGCAGTTAAAGTCTTTTCTCCTGTGTTAAATTTAACACCATAAAAATGTTTGCCTTTTTTAGTCGTTGCGTCTCTATGCATTGTTGTATTTGTACAAGTTAAAAGAGTTTCATTTAGTTGATT
The DNA here is from genome assembly GCA_003671525.1 of Saccostrea glomerata. NCBI lineage: Eukaryota > Metazoa > Mollusca > Bivalvia > Ostreida > Ostreidae > Saccostrea > Saccostrea glomerata. The sequence goes on along the minus strand of PRKT01000557.1, from coordinate 198,551 downwards.
TCTGGCAACAACACCCATTTCACTACTCAACACAGCTGCCGTACTTTTGCTTGGTAAATTTTTTACATTAATATCAAACAACTTTAAAACAGCTTCAATAATAGGTGCAATATGTACAATGCCAACATTATGGCTTCTAAAAATATAATATAAATTTCTTAATTTAAAATTAAAAGGTTTTCCTTTAGACATATCATGGAAATCTAAATTTTTTTCTACCTGTACAAAGTCTTGAGATTTTTCTTCATTATTTTCTTTCTCTGCTAATAAAAAATCATTTCTTTTTTAATATTTTTGACATATGTTTTAAAAGTGTTACATTGGACACCTTTTTCCTCTTTTGTATTTTTTTTTTCATTTCTTTCTGTTTTAAAACCTTCACCTCTTCCTTTAAAATTTCAATTCTTTTTGTTTTTCTTTTCAAATTCCTATTGATGTTCCTCATATTTACAGACCTTAAGCGGTCTTTTAAAGCTGCGTTTTCTTTCTTTAATTGTAAAATTTCTTTTTGTTGTTCGTCAATTTTTTCTTGTAATTCTGGAGATTCTTGATTTTTATCATTTTTTTTGTTCCTGCATTGTATCTTCTTTAATTTTCCTTTCTTTCTTTGAAGTTGGTAATTCAAATTTTTTTTGGCAATATGCATTATACTTTTCTTTGTTGGTATATTTCTTAAGATGTTCCATTTCTTTTACTATTTTTTTAACCTTCCATAACAATGCAAATTTACTTATTTGCAAACAAGAAACGCCTAGGGCACCACAAATGCTTTTGTGAATATTAAGAATGTAATCTTCACAGCCCTTATGTTTGTCATAAATTTCTTTGATGTTTACGTACAACAGATCCATGATAATTAATAAAGTTTAACATGAACTAGAGTGAAAAACAGTGACCTAACTGATGTTAGAGATTACCACAAATTTGCTGTATAAAATGAAATGAAATTGAAATAAAAGAAAAAAATGAAAACAAAAAAAAACTAAAAATTGAAATAAAATCAAAAGAAAAAGAAATTAAATTAAATAAAAAATGCAACTGAAATAAAAGAAAAAAATGAAAACAAAACTAAAAATTGAAATAAAATGAAAGAAAAATCTAATAAAAAGAAATTAAATGAAAAAAATTGAAGAAAAATGAAATAAATTGTAAGTGTGCTTGTAATATAATGCAAACATGTATATACAAATATAGCACAAAAAATTTACATTTTACAACACATATACACTGAACAGTGTACATAATAACTAATTATAAAGAATACATACCTTAATGTGGATAATCTTTGTGTTGGTATTTCACTCAAGCAAAATCTTTTCATTTAACAGCTGTTAAACATCTGTAATAAAAAATATTATTATTAAGACTGTAAATCTTATATTTCCACAAAATGCACAATTAAAATACATATTATGATGAACCTGTTTCAGCCGCTAGACCTTAATTGAAATGTCTTATAACATCGTATTATTAATTTTTATGTATAATGTTTATCATATGTAGACACTGATTTCTTTCTGAAACAAACTATAACAAGGGCAGATAATCTATTTACAGTATATTTGATCGTTTAACAGTACACCAGCGTTTTAAAAAAGAATGTGAAAAAGTGAGAACAATAATAATAATTTAATTGCATCAATAATAAATAACAGGTAATAAGCAATCATTCCACGCAACTTAATATTACTTAAGGTAAACTTAATACAGACTAACATTAAAAATACTAATTCTCTCATATGTTGACAAGGCGTTGTGTACGATACTTGAAATTTTTTACTTTTACCAATATTATCGCCATTTCAGGAATATATTATCAATACAAATGCTAAACAAAACGATCTTTATTATTGAATTGCAATGTCATCCATATAAATCACACTTAGATCCAATAAATTACTTACCTCAACTCCAGATGAAACTGTCGTCTATCACAAACGTGAAAACATGGATCCCGTGCCTTCCGGTTAGTTACTATATTTAGATAAGATGGCGTCAGGTGGAATAGCTAGAAAATACACCAGAGAATGCCGCCTCTGCTTGGAATTCCCAGTTTTCGTAAAGGGTTCTGACGTTTTCCTCGCACGTAAAATATAGAAATAGTTAAAAAGCCAGGAAAACGTCAGATATTTCGGACTATAAATAGTACTTTTCAGTCACCTACAAACTCTTGATGCTGTCATGTCCTCTGTAACCGCACAAGACCTGCTTTATACATCTTTACATGGTGTTTTTCTTCTCCGACTTCTGCTGCAACAGCAACTTTCTGTTCTTTATCAGCAGGAGAGTTCCACAAAAGGGAGATAATCGTTCACGCGTTTTCATATTTGTGGTACATTCTAAATCAAAT
>PRKT01000557.1:170319-195038 GCA_003671525.1 Saccostrea glomerata | reverse complement strand
ATAGATAGATAGATAGATAGATAGATAGATAGATAGATAGATAGATAGATAGATATATATATATATTGGTTTATGGAAAAATTTTAGTTCTAGGTATTTTGAATTCGTGGATGAAGAAGTTTTCAATAGTTGTACATATGGAAATTTACATTTTGTGGTGGGCATGAATTCATGGGACTCTTTGTACCTTTATACCTCGAAAACAACGAAAATCAAACCCCTGTGAAAAAGTTATTTCACAGTAAGCAACATATCTACAATCACAAAATGCACTGAAAAAATGGACAGGCACTAGTAATTACTGATATGATATGAAATTTTCCCGAATGTATCTTAATTAAACAATTTGAATATATTTAAGAATATTTAGATAATACATGATTTGTAATTTCTGCCACACTTTCTATAGCTGCAGGTCTGTAGCTCTCTGAAAAAAAGAATTATTGATAGACTGGAGAGCTACAGAGCCACCCATTGAAAAAAAACTGTATATTCATTGCGCACAAAAAATGCGCTCGGTTCTCGATTTATTTCTCCAAGTTTTAAAAACTGCAATCTCAAAATATTACTAACCGTGTAATCCTAATATATTCTTTAAATCTTTCCACAACAAAACATTCCTCATAATTGTTTATAGTCTTCCTGGTCCTGATATTGCAATCACTCGAACATTTCGCTTATTCATACTGCCATTTTGGTTTCAAAGATAATTTGGTCCAGTGTACTTCTTTCAGATGATAACTACGAGAGAACTTAATAGATGAGAGAGGAATGTTTTGATATCTTCCATGTTTTACAATTGAGGTAAGAATTTGGAAGAATTAATCAAAAATTGAATGCACTTTTTTGTGCGCAATAAATATACAGTTTTTCAATGGGTGGCATTGTAGCTTTCCAGTCTATCAAGTTTACACTTTCTATTACTTTTTTTTCTCTCCTGCATTATGCATGCATATGTACATGTACAAAATTGAAAAAGAATATATCTACATGTGTTTTCATGAACAGCATCGTATACTTGACGACATTACCTTTTTATTCTGCATTATGCATGCATGTGTACATGTACAAAATTGAAAAAAGAATTTATCTACATGTGTTTTCATGAACAGCATCGTATACTTGACGACATGATTTTCTAATTTTTCCTTCATCATAAATGTAAGTAAAAAGTGACGTGAGATTAATTCTTTTCTAACGACACGTAAAATAACGTCATTTGACGTTACCAAAATTGACACAAACACTGTGCGCAACGTCTGTTCTCTTCTAAATTATCTTAAAACGATTATCTTAAAAATGTTATTGATCATGCATATTTTTAAATCAGATTAAACAATTTTTGGATTACACAAAAAGACAAAAATCTACATCTGCTTTAAGAGATGTTGGAAAAATGTATAAGAAGAAGCTTCCTGGTGAGTACTCCCACGCCACTGTCAGTGAGTAACATGAAATTGTCAGAATCCTAACGCACGATAATGGTGGAGGGGTGACATTCTGAACAAGTGCTGATACTAGGCCTTTCAACTAACTAAAAAACATTGCATAGATAGATTTTTAGGTACACGAAATTATCAGAAAAGATAATAACTTCTGCATACTTTTAATTACATCATTAAAAAGTTTAATCATAAATAATTTTCTTTTCCGATGTTGTGTTTTAAGGACAGGTAAATCATGTGTGAAAAGTGACTAACTAAGTGCCGATTTATGAGTTATCGTTTATAGGAGTCATTCTTATAAACGATAACTCATAAATCGGCACTTAGAAGGCTGCTTCAGCATTGGTATTTTTATGTACACAAAAGGATTCCTTACATTGTTTTTTTGCACTCAAAAGTGTTGACCAAGAGAAAAAGAATGCCTTCATTCTACCTGAATTAAATAACAAGGTCAAATGAATGGGAACAGACTATATTCAGTATTTTTAACTCTCTTTGACGATTATTATGAACAAGAAAATTTAATGTCAATTTTTTGTGTTCACGCTTTTTCGCTTCCTATATAAATAAATATATTTTTTTACAAGTAAATGCAACAATCGATCATCTTATTTGTGTTATTAAGCACGAAGGGGAACGGCCGAGTATAAAAATTTAATTAGGTTAGAACTAAGAAGGAGGGTAGTTTTCCCTTTTTATTTTAATCAAAAATTTGAATTATATGTATTTAAACGGTGTCCGCAACTATACAGTATATAAGTTTAACATTGGTGTTAAATTTTAAAACCACTGGATTCTACAAAAAGCAAAGAAAAACTTGGGAAATGCTAAAAACTGCCTTGCAAGTAAACAGTTAGATACCCCGGCCTGCTCTAAACAAGTTTCAGCAGTGAGTTATCGTTCATTACACCGACCTCTAGCGGCAGTTGAAAGGCCTACTGATACTTAACTGATACTAAAAACTGAACACTTCTAGGCACCGTCAGATGGGTATTTCAACCATTCTATTTCGTTACACCGATTGCACACTCGGAACTCGTGGCCCACATGTAGTATTCCTTTCATGGTCTTAGGTTTTTTGCGTTAATTCCTTGATTTTATATGCATTTTCTGTTTGTAAATAATGTATTCACCTGTATTTTTCAAAATTTGTATGTCCTTTTTTTGAAAAATACGTAAAATGGGATAATTTTTTCGCCATCAAATAGCATGGCAGTGTGAGATCTACGTCTACACTCGTCGGACCTCTACATTAAAAAACATTAACAGTTAAGCTATGTCCTCCTTACATAGGGGTTGTAGGGGAGGGTTGAATTACGGAAAATATAGGGGGCTATGCCTTTTTAAAAGTAGTTTTCAGCTTTAACACGTACAAAACTGTAAAGCCAAGAGAGTGAAATAGATTAGAACTTGCCAGATGAAATTGATATATTAATAGTTTATATACGTGAATACTGATATTTCCCCGCTTTCGATAGTATAGCGGGAAAATGTATTAATGACAAGATGTTCATACACATATAATGTGGATTGGTCAAAGTGTGTCCCATAGAAATTGATTTTGATGCGTAGTAGAGAACTGGTTTTTAAGGGTTGGTCACTTCTAGCCGTCGGCTTTAACGGGTAACATCAATTTTCTTTTCTATTTTTGAGATATTAGTATAAAGATTGTAATTCTTTTTTGTCTAGATGTAGGTTGTGAGGTCCGTTGCAACCATTGTTTTATTTTTTTGCTTCTAGCGGCACTTGGCAATGGACAAAAGTTTCTAAAGTTTTTAAAATTATTTTATTTTTAGTTTGATCCTGGCTTGTCTTGATACTTTTCAAAAAAATTATATATTTTAATTATAATGTATGTAGCAATACTAGTTTTTTTTTTGCAAATATGGTAGGTTCAGTCTTCATATATTATGTTATGTATGTTATTTATATTGATTTATTGGTTTGTTGTCATTTTTAATGAAATACGCGTATAGCGCACTCTCAGCTAACTGTCATACATTGCATGATGTTGTTAATGTTTTGTACAATGTTTAAAAGTAATGGATTGGATGCATACGCTATTTTCTTATTTTTTCATTTATCTTTTCATTTTAAAAGACCTTCCTCTGGAAAACAAGACGTGTAAGAAGCATTCGCAATATTTATTATCCAAGTTTTGCATACAGTGTGAGGTTCCTTTGTGTCAAATATGCATGGAAACGACCCATTTTCTTGGAAAGCATGAAGTAAGAGATGTTGGGAAATTGCTTCCAAAAATTTACAAGAGAAAAGGTTTGTATCCATGTGGAATATAATTTAACAGCTCTAAAATACAGCTGATCGTTTCTTCTATAGAGAAAAGCAGTGGCGTAGCATTGTTTTTGAAAGAGGGGGTTGGTTAGCTTGATAAAAAAATTCTTATCTTAAAAAAAGAGGAAACTTTTTGCCAAAACTCGATAATCTTATTTCGTGGGGATAGGGGTTTGGAAGCCATCTTTTTTAGCACTAACTTTTTACAGTATCAATTCTTCAGTAACTACATTACCCTAATATCACTTTAATTTAGCAAAATGTGTGTGTGTTTGTGGGGGAGGGGGGGGCAGTCTTTCAATGAGCATTTCAATAGTAAATGTGTCAAGCCCCCGACCCCTTTTGCTACATGCCTGAAAGGAATTAGGTCATCATGCCATAATTTTGCTGTTTCATTTTTCACCAGATGATCAATTTGTTTAATTTGTTTACCTGTGTATTAATTGCATAAAAAAGAATTTCAGTTTCCTAGATTAAAATATCCTTTAATAATTTATATTTGTGCTTATTATATATATATTTTTAAATTTTTTGAATGTAAACTGACAAAAACAGCTATCTTTTTCAATGCTGCATACGCAATATCATGCAGAGTAATGCCATTGGGAAGTCCTTAAAACAGCCCCGCTTGGCTTTTAAAATGATTTTTATCAGAAGTTTCGGGAAATAAACAATATTTAGTCGGAGTAAGGCGACACGTCAAGATTGTCTAAATACGAAATAAATTCTACGGTAAAATATATATTTCAATGAAATTTATGGAGATGAGAAACAGTATTTAACCTGAAAAATCCACAAAACAATACAAAATAGGAGTAGAGCAAACACAGACCTCCGAAACATCAGAAATGAGCGCCATGGAGGAGTGAGCATCCCCTACCGTGTGATCCTTGTCATGATCAGGGAAAATGGCAAAACCGTCATCAATTAAATGTGTAAGCAATAGACTAAAATAAGTATGAAAACCGCAGCTAGAGTTTGACTTAATATTAAGATGAAAAGAATTTGCTGACAAGCTTATTGTATTGACTATAGATCCTTCAAAATATTGGGTTTAAACTAGACTGCTGAATTTCTTGTTTCACCACTTTTTTGTAAATACTTTCCCTAGTTAAAAAAAAAATTTCATACGAAGAACATTCTCTTCTGTATTCAATCAAGTGAGATATACTAACTCTGTATGCAGGTGATGAAGGATAATTGCTGCAAAATTTAAGGGAATTTGACGATTGTAAAGTTAAAATCATCACGTTTTCCAAAGAGCTCGGTTGTTTTATTACCATTAACGTCTTTTTCAAGTAAAATATCCAAGTATAAAACATATGTGTCAGACTGGGGTATCTTTTATCTGAAGCTCACCAGTATATATCGTGTCGACAGAGGATTGGTCATTTACGTCAGATATTAGACTCTCCTCGGCGCCCCTCAATTGTCAGCTTAAAACTATAGCATGTTGTCAAATGATTAATTGGGATAAAAAAAAATACTGGTGGAAAAACTTCGAAGATGTGGTTGATAATTAAAATACAATTTCAGGGCGAAAAAGTCATACTGAATGAACAGTATTGCCAAAACACGAAAAATCGAACACGATTTTTTGTTTTGAATTTTTGGAATTAAGTATGTGTGTAGACAATAAGATTATACTTGACAAAATGTTAAATACCTTAAATATTAGGACCCATCCCCGAGTTCGTTAATGGAAGAGGTAGGTTCACTTATTCCATATAATGGCCAATTAACCGACCAAGTCCTAACGTCCTATTTAGAACATCAACATTAAGTAGTGACTTAGTGATATCATTTCCTATAAAAACAATCCTCTGAGAGTCCAACTGTAAAAACTCGGGCGTTGTGAAACTGCAATATTCTTGATTTTGGAAGATAGGTGAAATTGAGCATCTTCAACTTCTAAACAAATATGAGCCCACATAAGTACACCGCGATCCAAAATATTCTTCATCGATTAAAATCTTCTGAAAAAGCTCTTTCATTTTATAATTAAACATTTTGATTAGATCAGAGAATGGGGACAATCCAAAAGTTTAAATATTTGGTCATTCTAAAAAAATTTTCAGGATTTGAGTAAAATGAAGAAATTCATGAGGTCATAATGCATGGAAAAGAAAAAAAAATACGTCATTTTTATTTGACACGAAGTCACCAAGGGTCCAAGTGAAATTTAACACATCTTCAACTATAACTGAGTAGTTCTGAGTTTTCAGAAATTCTCAGGTCCAAAAATAAACAATCTGAACGTTGTTATCTCATTCAATGGAAAAATTACATCAGCCAGCAGGCATTAAATTTCTTTTTTGTTTATAGATGAAGATGCAGTTTTGATGTGCCTTCTTCTTTGCAACAACTTTAAATTAAATCTTGAAGAAACACAATGGATAGAGAAATATAATGCCATGGCAGAAGCTTTTAAATTCAGGAAGATTAAGAAGAAATTCGATCTCGGCAAAATAAAAAAGTACAAATCAATACTGAAGCAAGACAGGTTCTCCAATGTCGAATTTTCTTGTAATTTTTTCAGAGACAACAGTTTTCTAATATTTGCAAAAGAACAGAAATTTTTGAATATGTTTCTGAGATTGGCAGAAAAAGAAAACGTTGCAAAGTACTGCAGATCATCAAATTATGTGAGAAGAGAGGATGAGGAAGAAGTTTGTTGTTGTTTATTTCCAAATCAAACAGAACAACTGATAGAAAGACTTGGAGAAGACATATTTACTCATGCAACAATGAAGGATCAATCAATACATGAATTATTGTTTAGTAAGAGTACGTTCTTTGGGTATTTATTGGGCTTATTTTAATGTATTTCGTTACCCCAGAAAGAAAAACAGTCTGTCTATGAAGAAGCAAGGTGAAACAGTATTCAAACTAAAGATGCTTATCTGGTACATTTATGGATTAGTACATCATAACACACGTTTTATAAACTTTTCACAGTTTCTTCTCTTGAATCACAAAATAAACAACTATACATGAAACAAAGCAGTTTTGACAAAGGGAAACAGGGACCACACAACCTCTCAAGATGTTAAAGAAATAATAATTGCAAGAATTATTTCAAATTCTTCTCCTCAAGAACCTCTGTAGGTAAAATAAATCAAAACTTACAAGAACGTAAAATCTGTGTAAATAAACATATGCACAAATCATGACACGTGGGGGTTGGGTTTGGCTATACTGGAGCATTAGAGTCGACATAGAAATATGCAAGAAGAGACAGTAAAAATTACATATAAAAAGAAACAGTGAAGTCCATTGTTTTTGCTATTATAATTTATTATCTTAAATATTTCGACTTAATTTTTTTGATAAAAAGTTATATCAAACCCCCATAACACAAAGACTACGTCCACACGGCGATAGCACGGCGTTCTTAAAAAAAATTGGAAAACGCCGAGATAATCGCAGTAGAGTCTCCTACAGCGCCGTGACAACGCGGTGACATCTCCTCTGAAAGCGGTAGGGTTGCGTAGGGTCTACTAGAACGACAGGGGACGACATGCAATTTGAGTACGCACCGTGTGATCGCTGTCAGATAAGAACGCAGTAGAAATCGAGTATAATCGCCGAAGCAACGCGCCCTAACAAAAGAAAAATACTATAGTTAACTATAGTTAACTATAGTTTACTATAGTTAACTATAGTTATAACTTTGACACTTCGAAAACTTTGATTTACTATAGTGATAACTTTGACACTTTGAAAAACTTTGAAGAAAACTTTGACACTTTGAAAAGCTTTGACGAAAACTTTGACACTTTGAAAAACTTTGACGAAAACTTTGACACTTTGAAAAACTTTGGCGAAAACTTTGACACTTTGAAAAACTTTGATAAAAACTTTGACACTTTGAAAATCTTTATCAAAAACTTTGACACTTTAAAAAACTTTGGCGAAAACTTTGACACTTTGAAAAACTTTGGCGAAATCTTTGACACTTTGAAAAACTTTGGCGAAAACTTTGACACTTTGAAAAACTTTGACGAAAACTTTGACACAATAGTTAACTATGGTTAACTATAGTAACTATAGTTAACTATAGTATTTTTTATTAGGGCGGTGAGACCTACAACAACGCAGTGGAAGCTCCGGACAAACGCTGATAAGACGCACATGATCGCTGCATGAACGCAGTGATAGTAAACCGCGCTTCCACGGACAGCTCGCAGAGTCCTGGGATATGTCACTGCACTTCTAAAGTGCTTTTACTGCGCTTCTGATAATATTAATTGTCTTGTTATTGTTTTGACTGCAAATACACAGCAACAACACGGACTTTCGACAGCGATCGTTGCGGTCTGTCGGCGTTTCTGCAGCGTGTGTTGGCGGTATCACTATGCACTTTCACAAATTTTTAGAACGTTGTCAGCCAGCTCAGAAAAGAGCAACGTAATCTAACGTTTTTGTTGAAGTCCTGGCCAGGTGCATCGGAGTATAATTGGGAAGTTAAATTTACGCCAGATCTTGAAAATTCCGTTAATTGTTTCAGTAGAGTTGCAGTGGAAATACAAGTGCTTAATTTTCATAACAACATTTCAGTGTGTTTTCAAATTTTTATATGAATGATAAAATGAAAGAAAGGTAGGTCAGTACTTTGAAAGTTTTCTGACAAACTGGTCATTTTTAATTTGAATACCTGGAATTACTCATGAACTAACTAAAACAAGAATAAAAAAAAACATATCTTTGCAATTTAATTTTCATTCAACATGTCTCAGAGTACATACCTTTAAAAATTCAACAGCCAAAATTAAACATGTATAGAAGTGTGATATCATATTTTATTTTGTTATGCATCAAATCACTTCAAATTTACATTCTTTTGCCAGGAGAATATTTGAAATCTTTCCTAGGAAAACATTAACAAATTGATGTCTTTAAAAAAAATCTAGAAATATCTTTATTTTTAATAATTCTCAAAATCTAAAGTGTTTACATACTAAAAAAAAAAATTTTATCATGATTAATTAAAAAAAATACATATAGCAAAACAGCCCTTTAAACACTCATGCTTGCATTTTTTGGCATTTCAAGTTCCACCATTTTTTCGAAATTTTCAAAGAAAGTAAAATTTAAAAACTTGGTATAGGCCTAAAATCTTTAAAAATATAGTTAGTTTGTGGGAAAAAAAGATATGAAAGCTTTAGGTTCATAAAGGCAATGAAGAATTTTGTGTTTTTAATTATGCGTATGTGCTAAAAAACATATAAATCCTATGGACAGAGTGTTATGTGTTAGTTTCTATAAATAAGATATATTAAATGCTTTGTATGCAAATTGACACTATATAATGAAAATATACTTACTAAATCATTTTCAAACACAAAAATATTTTATTTCAATAAAGAAGTAATAATCAGAATATTATATTGGTGTGTAAAATTAAAACAAGATCCGTAAAATTATGGACCAAACATTTCTTATCAGAGTCTTTGCATTATATATCTTAAATCCTTAAAAATGTTCAACACCGTTTTGAATACATACCCAAGGGCAAAGAACGCATTGTAAACATTGTAACGAGTCAGCGCAGTAAAAACGCCATGAACGCGAGGTGACAACTCCTAAACGCCGTGAAAACACCATGGAAGATCAGTCAAGCGCCAGGAGATCTCGCACTGCAATAACACCAAAGAAACGTGTTTGTTGCCGTAGAGACGCCGTGACACTTCTCATAGTGAAAATTTTACAGACATTTGTGCAATTTCTCTGCTATTTTAAAACTTAAAAATCGCTTTATTAACTTCGTTGGTAGGCAGCTTGATGTAACAGGGCCTTTACCTATATTTGTGTTTGAACATAAAATTCACAGAGAATCTGTCTTGTTAGAGATGTTTTGCTTTTTAACAGTGGGTATTCCAGTACAGGTTATAATGAGAGGGGATGACTCGGTGAAAAATTTTATGGAGAATCTCAAGAGAGGAAAAACCACCATGTACCACGCCACTGGGATGTTGATAGGATGTGGAGGCAGTGGGAAGACAACACTGCTAGAGAGGTTAAAGGACATAAACCTGGAGGAAATTCGGAAAAATACAAGATCTACCAGGGGAATAGATATCCAAACTGACATTTTTGATGTGTCAAACACCATCAAAGGTATAGTTAGCTCAGTTGTACTGAAATCTAAAGTGAGCTTTTCTGATCACTCTTTATCCGTCATCCGTCCGTCTGTAAATTTCATCTTCATTTCAAGAACCAGTGGCCAGTTTAACCAAAATTGTTACAAAGCATCCTTAAGTGAATGGAATGGAATTTTAAATTTTTTAAATGAAGTCTCCATCTAAGGCCTTACTTTAGGCCTAACCCTAGGGTAGATAATCAAGAAAAGACAAAAATAGTCAGGGGTCATCAAAATTCTTCCCGTTAAGAACCAATGGGCAAAAAAGCTGAAAAGTATAAAGAAGCATCCGTTGATAGTGTAGATTCTAAATAGTTCTAAATCAAAACCCGGGGAAAGGACGGGGTCACAATAGGGAATCTAAGTTTTAGATCAAAATATTTAGGAAAATTTTTTTTAAATCGTCTTCTTTAAAAATACTGGGCCGAGAACTAACACGTGTAAAGAAATATCCAATGGTAGACATGCAGATTATTAATTGTTCAAATAATGACCTTCGGAGGTAGGACATGACCACATAAGGGAATTCAAATTTAACATTGAAATAGGAAAATCTTTTAAAATCTACTTCTCAAGAAACCACTGACTAGAAAAGCTGAAACTAATGTTTGAAGTATCCTGGGTAGTGACGATTCTAACGTTCAAAATCATGACAGGGGAAGGGTTAAGCCACAATAGGAAATCCAAAATTTTCATTGATATTATAGGAAAATATTTCAATTTCTATTTTGTCTCTCCGTGATAACTCTTTGAAAGTCAGCAGAGTTAATTTCTTGATAATTCTACCGGTATGTAAATTAGGCAGGTCAATAGTTCAGCATCGTCTCAAGCCACGGTCCGGAGTCCACATATAGCTCTCTCTCCTACCCGTGGCTGATTGATCACAAAAAGTGTCGTAGTCTTGAATATTTACGCCTTTCTATTGTGACATTATATTCAGTCAGTGACAAGTTTTGTTTCCATCGCAATTGAAATCAACTACTGACGTCAACAGTATGCAAGAAATATTTTCTTTACTGCGATTGGATATTGAAAGGTTGTGATAAAGTTCATCTTCCGTCTATGCTTTACTCGCATTGGTCAATATTTTAATGAGCTACGAAGAATTCTCGCCTCGTTCAACCACGACCAGAATTGGAGAGAATCGTACATTTTGGTCGTGGTTTGCGACGATGATAGTTCAGGAACTTAGGAGGCTTAATATGCATGCAAATCTCGTGCGCCTTTTTCTCTGAGTCTGACGCTAAGGAGGCCAAATATGCATGAAAATCCCGTGCGGCCGCCGTTATGTTTGACGTCAGTGGGCGAGGACTATTGAAATTGGGATGGGAATCCTCGTGAATATTAAATTTATGTCTGCATTTTTAAAGTCTAAATCTACAATTTTATGTCACAATAAAATGGAAATATAAGGAATCACTGTTTTGTTAGTATAGTATGCCAGGGACATAAACAATAGTGGGAAACATGGGATAATTTATGCATAACGGGCTTCGGGGTAACGGGGTAAAATTACCATTGTACACGTGCATTCTGCAATTTAGGTGCAACGCATATGTGCATTTTACAACAATGTTCATTAATTTTGTTTGACTGAGAAAGTTTGAAATTATAGGAGATGTGGAAACTATCTGTGAATTAAACATGCTGAAATTATTGTAAAAAATGAATGTTTTAGGATTTCCGGAATGTGCAGAGAGCTTGTTTTATGAATAACACTTTCTTAGTGCAAAATGTCATGCGTTATTAAATAATAATAAAAAAAAAATAAAAGAAAATGCCTCCATGAACACCGTTTATATTGTATCAATGGTACTCATAAATTTTCGATTTTTGACATTACATGAAAAATATATTACAGTCATTGATCAAAATATTAACTCCGCACAAAAGGTCATTATTCTAGCGTTTACTGGTTAAAAGTATCAAAACTCAAGTGAACTTTTCTGTCTTAAACAAAGGTCATAAAGTTAATGTTTGAGATTAGTATTGAATCAAAAAAAGACCTCTGTCTAAGAGAGAGAGAGAGAGAGAGAGAGAGAGAGAGAGAGAGAGAGAGAAGGCAATAAGTTGGATCAATGTAATGTTTCTAGCGTTTGTTCAAATAAAGAACTTACTGATTTTTAAAATTATTTATTGTTATAATTTCATAGTTAATTCATCCAGCCAAAAGCAACGCTTTAAGGTTAGAATTGATGAAAAACGTCAACATCACCATGTTCCTGAACCTACTGTGAAGATATTTGATGAAGTGAAAACTCTGGATATCAATGTTCCAGAGGATATTAAAGAAAACCCTGCTAGCGAGGGCGTTTACGATGACATCATTTATACAGAAATCGAATCACTCAAAGGAGACGAAGCCGCTGTTCCAGTTTTGGAAACGGGAGAGAAAAAAGTGGAAGAAAATAAAAATGTTGCTAAAAACCAAGAAAGTTTAGGAGTTTTAAGAGTTGTCCAAAATCGTTCGGATGAACCAGAGAAAAAAATATCTATTGTTGACTTTGCGGGGCAGTGTTCATATTATTCTTCACACCAGCTTTTTTTGAGTCCACGAGCATTCTTCATTCTGGTGTTCAATATGGAGAAACAATTTGATGAAATGGTTGGAGAAGAAGTGTGTAGTCAGAAACGCTCCATTTATAAAGGATGGACACATAGAGGTTTGTGTTTGTCAAATAAGATATTATATTTATTGCATTACTTCACTAAACAACACTCGACAAAGCGCACGAATTTCAGAGGATTTGGATGTTTTCAACTTTTAAATTAAAACTGTAAATGTGTAATGTTTGGTAGTTATTTATAGTTCTAGTATTTTTGATGAAAGGCTGACAACTGATTTGAAAATGCAAGCTATTAAGAGCATAATACAAATATATGTATCACATTTCTTCATATTGTTTTTACTACATTTTACTACCTCTGGAATCATTTCCCCTAAAATGCTATTCTTATTACTGAAATAATTTCGACTTTAGTAAACTAAACCAAAAAAGAACACATATATTAAGTTGGATATTTTTGTGGAGCGTTTATGTTGGGTTGTTTACGATTTTTTTCTTTTGTACACATGATAGATAAGTGTAAAAAATATAATTTCTGGAAAGAAACCTTCAAACAAGGGGTTGAATATGGGTGGGGTCCTGTCCACAAGAACCTGTTACTCGGATATGTAAATTTTTGACTTAACTGGAAACAGGTTAAAAATATAATTAATCTGCTTTTTTGCATTGGATGAAAATCATAAGGCCCAATTTGAATAAATGTTTTTTTTCTATTTCTTAGATTATGTTTCTTTCTGGGCAAAGAATATTCATCAATACAGCAGTGAAAAGGCTCCAATTTTACTGGTCGGTACTCATGCTGAAAAAATGACAGAAGAGGTAAATAATATTAATATAAAAACCATAAATCACGGTTGTAACCAAAATCAATGTAGTTTAATGAACATGATTACGATTTTTAAAAAAAATATCATGCACTCTGACTGTTTTATAAACATATTAACATGTGACCAGAGAGTGCATGGTCAAGTCTTCTTGATCTTAAGGCATTTTGGCACTCTCGGGGTAACTAAAAAATAATAGATTTAAGAAAATACTATGTGAAATATATAACAACTTTCAAAGAATAATTGAACTTTTTCATGTTTAACAATCTTATTAGAATTATACGTTAGATCCGCTCGCACACTCGCTACACTGACATCTAACAAAATCCCATTGAGGGTCACTTCAGAGGTCAAATTCTATCAACCAATCAAATCGTCCCCTGTGAAATCATCGCATATTTGATGAAGCAAATATGTCAAGAGTTTTTTTCCGATTTGACCTCTAACCTACAACGTGACCCTCTATGAGATGTTGTTAGATAATTTAAAAGGATACGAAATAGGTAGCAACCGTTCCTTTGCAAAGGGCTCAACATATTGAAGCATATTGAAATAAAATTTGCTGTTTATTTGGATGAGACATTAATAATCGAGGTCCTGTTTCATGACAGGCGTTTGCATTCAGCGCCCGATCCTTCACCGTTCATTGATCCTGTGTGCCGAGTGAATGACCAAAATTCTTTAAAGCCCTTCAGTGGTATTCGTAAAGTCTGTATATGAAACAATTCAACGGGACGTTAAACAATAAACAAACAATCAAACATTCTAACAAAAAGACATCTTTTCATTGCTCAGTCTACTTAATCAGTGCATTGCCCACGGCGGTTATAACTGGTCAACATGGGCTGCATTCTTTCGACGACATCAAAATTCCGATTATGAAAAGGAGCACACGGCGGGTGTGACCGGTTGACAGTGGATGCTCACTCCTCCATGGCACCTGATCCCACTTTTGACGTTTTGGAGGTCCGTGGCTGCTCGGCTCCTGTTTTGTACTGTTTTAAGAACTTCTGATCTTGAGTACAGTTCGATTTATTGTTTTCCTAGGTAACAAATCCCATTTTTAAAATTTCCAGAGGTCTATGTTTTATACCCTAATGGGCGGTGTATTCCGAGTTTTCATAAATGCACCGGTTCTGGACGTTTTCCTGGCATAGAAAACATAAAACTCTTTAAACAAAAACAGGTAGAACGTATGGCATGATCTTAGGGTCATGTCACTGAGTTATTTCGAAGGCACTTGCACGAAACGTAGTTATAACCACATACTTATTAAATGGGGAACACTGGAGATTTATACATTTACATCTACAAAGTTAACTCTTGATCTGATGGTAGGTGATGCTTGGGTAAAGGCCAAGAAGTATGGAATTTAAGAATGAAAAAAATAATATTGAAATAACCAAAAAATGTGTTTACTTGCCACAAAAAAATCTTTAGATTTATTTGCTTGCTGACTTTCCATTTATTATAATGTTGGATGTATGCTATGAACGAGAGGAAGGATTTTTCATCATCTTTAGCTGTCCAACATTTAAACTGTTTAGCTTTTGGGTTCATGCTTTAATTGCTAATCAACTCTTACTCTACATTTCTCTTAGGAAAAAGTGGAATTTTTCCGTGAAATATGGAAGATTTTGGAAACAAAAGACAGGTCTCTGCAAAGGCATCTTGACAAAAAGAGGCTGTTTGCAATAGGATTTCATGAAAATGAAAGCATCGAAAAAATAAAGGAGTCAATTGTGGATGTTGTTCAGAAACTTGATCACTGGGGCGAAAAGCTACCGCACTCTTGGGCTATATTTGAAAACTTCTTCCAAGAAAAGAAATACCTTAAAATAATCAACATAAGGACACTTATGGCTTTCAATGAAGCATTACCATCGGATATAAAATTGGGGAGCGTTGAGGATATCAAGACAATGCTGCTGTTTTTCCATGATATCAGAGACATTTTGTATTTCAACCAGAAATTTCTTAAAGAAGTAATCATCCTTGATATTCAATGGTTTGCAGATGCGTTCAAAAATGTAATCACTGATAAAAATCACGCAAAGGAGGATTTACTCCAGTTTACATCTGAGTGGGACCAATTCGATGACACGGGAGAACTGAATGACACTTTGCTCTCTAAGATTTGGGAAATGAACAACAATGAATACCTTGAACACAAAGATGATATCATGTTGTACATGGAGAAGCTGGGGCTATTGGTTAAAATGGATGACAAAAATTGGTATGTTCCCTGTATGAACAAAAAGACATATCCCGGAAACTCGTTCTCATCAAACCCTTCCTCATCCATCCTCTGCTTTGTGTTTGATATTATTCCTGCGGGCATTTTCCATCGCCTTGTAGCAAGTTGCATGCAAATTCCTTGGAGCATTGTCAAAGAAAAAAAGGAAGGAAAAGAACAACCTTGCATTTACCAGACAGCGGCTGTATTTCTTATGGGCGACCACAACATTCTACTTGGAATGACCCCAACAGAAATTCAGCTGCAGGTGTCTGTTATTGATAGAGAAATTGATACAATGACATGTTTCAAAATAAGAGAGAAAATTGAGAATGAATTGCACATTCTTACTTGTACATTCCAAAGAAACTTGGAATTCCATGTTGCTTTCAAATGTAAACCTGTCGGTTTTTGTGATAATGAAAGAAGTTCCTTGATCAAAGAAACTGAGCTAACAGAGCCAACACTTCAGTGTCCGTACTGCAATCTAGAGAACAAGCATGTTATTATCACAACAGATATCACCAAATACTGGAAACAGGTAAAAAAAACTATAGTTACTTTATTATATAAATATATATATATATATTATGGAAAATTCAATTCATCGCCAAATTCGTTATACCGCCATGATTTCTAAATTACAAAAGGTGGCGGTTTATCGAGAATTAACTGAAGCGATGAATTGAATTTTCCATCTGTTAGGAAATAAGACGTTCTTAGAAATACCATTAGCGATTCTATTCTTATTATCACATGTACATGCATGTATAAACATATTTCTAAATTTGAAAATACTTCAAGAAATTTTTTTATGTACAATATCGCTAAAACAAAATATTAAGTTATGAAATCAAGACAAGTACATGTGTATGCATGTATATCTGCACGTCTGATATTGAAAAAAAAATGCTGGGTCGATCGTCGTGATATATTCCCTATAGTACGTAAAATAGGTTCTTGAATAAATTCGTTGTTTATGAAATCATTGTCAAAAAACGTTCACAATTTCTGACTTATAATAAATTAATTATTTTTTAAGCAAACTTTGCATTGTTTTTAAAAGCAGAGATCATCAAAGTAATATCGTTATCGGCGTACTTTACAACGACCGTTTTCGTGGCGCAGCCTTGACTAAAAGATTTTATTAAACAGAAAACAATATTATTCCAACAGTTCATGTTAAAATTATTGTTTACTTAATTGCATGTACCTTGACTGGCTTTGCATGCTTTAATTACAACAGGGATAGCGTCAACCAATTAGCCACGCTTCACTGACCACATGCACCTGTGGCGGTATTATCGAGATAATTGACACTTAAAAATGGACGTTTGTTGTGAAAACAGGGTGGCGGATGGCGGTATGCGAATTTGGCGTTATAAAGAGAATTTTATATAGCAGGAAAAACGTTCTTGGGAAATCATGGCGGTATTGCGAAAATGGCGATGAATCGAATGGCGATAATTCGAGAATTGACTGTACAAACATACATATTTTGGTTTTATCTGTCAGAGATCTCAAACACATCGATGTTAACCTTCATATTGAGAGCAGATTAAAATATCAGTGAATTTCAGAATTTTTCCCTACAGTGCCGGCTTAACCTACCTTGGCCTTTCTATACAGCAGTCTGAACATACTACCAGCTTTTTTTCCCAATTCCCCCTCCACCCCCTCCTTGTGTTTCTCTGTGCTAGCCAGGAGCTCCAGCAGGGGGAAGATCAGATCCTGTAAATACACAATAGTCATATCATAAGTAGGTCAATCGCACAAAAAAGATACCAAGTCTTTTGATTCAAATGCTTAGGAAAGCTATATATATATATATATATATATATATATATATATATATATATATATATATATATATATATATATATATATATATATATATATATATATATATATATATATATATATATATATATATATATATATATATATATATATATATATATATATATATATATATATATATATAACGTCTGAAGATGTAATGAAAGCGCTAACGTTTTAATCTGTGTTGCCTTTTTTTATTTTAATATTACCTATATATATATATATATATATATATATATATATATATATATATATATATATATATATATATATATATATATATATATATATATATATATATATATATATATATATATATATATATATATATATATATATATATATATATATAAAGCACTAAAAACCAACAACACTGTATATCCAAAATGTCGGATCTACCAAGTAGATACAAGGTCACGGATGGAAATTTATATAAAGCACTAAAAATGACCAACGACACGAACAATAAAAATTGTCAAATTTGCGGGACGCCCTGTCCCTTCCTCAGGACAAAGAAAAAAGTTAAAAAGTCATAAGAACAAAGGAAAAAGGAAAAAGATATTTTTTGAAGATTTGGAGCCTTAATATATCTCTTTTTGGCCGTCATGCTCCGTGAAGCCAGATATAACAAGATTGTTTTCTTTTTACAATTTTTTATCTTTTAACAAAATCAATATAAACAATATTTACAGCAACTTTTTTACAGCTATTATTTACAATAAATAGAACACACAATATAGAATACACAGACACGCCCCGTTTCTCGACGGACTCCCGTCAACTGGCTCCTAGTGGGTATTCCGGTCTGGTTAAGGTCGTCGCCAACACACACATGGCTACATGCAGACTATATTTGGATTACATCAGGAACCTTTAAATTAGATAACATATTTGAGTCACAAGTTTCGTATACAATAAGAAAAAACTCAAGTCAACATTGCAATTGACTGCAATTGCAATTATAGCACATCATAGAAACAGTATTGGTTTTTCTACGTTTTCGATGATAGGTAATTTCGTGGACAAAAAACTTTGAACGTATGAATATTATATTCCTTAATTCAATGAACATTAGATTTCGTTGATCTGATCAACAATGAAATCCTCGAAAATTAGTGCTAAACGAATATTGATGAAATAACAGTATACAAGAAATAGTTCATTTTAATACCAGAAAATTACTTGCAGGGCTAGGAAGTTTAAAAAATAAAATATATTTCAAATTCACATTAAAAATACTTTGATTTACTTAAGTGAAAAAAAAAGATTAACTATAGTTAACTAAAGTTACCTGTAATACTTTTTTGTTAAACTTGGAAGGTTAAACTTGGTAGACATGATATACGACTACTTTTCAGCGCCTTAATGTTTTAATGCTAAATGAATTTAAAATGTGTTCACTCTTTAACCAAGACAATATTAATAAACAATACAATAGATCAAGCGAGGAAAGCATTTAATATGATTTACTTGTTTGTTTCTTAAGTTAATAAGAAACCTAACTTTTTTATCACACAGGAACAGCAACCGGGGAATTTGGACAAGGATGGAAACGTTCCAAATCCGGGTACGTTACCTCTTTGTCTGTTGTAAATGTTGTTTTCTGTCTAAATCATCTCTTTCCAAGTGTGTTGCCTTTGTTTAGCAAATTTCCTCAGTTAAATGATATTCAGAGGAGAGGGTAAATAAAACTCAAAATTTATTATACTTAAAGCTCAATTTGTAAATTAATGTTCTGATTTTAATTCTTTTTTAGAATTAAGTAAAATTTTAAAGATTGGGGACTTATTTTGCAATGTTAGAGACCTAGTTACTTCAAATGCCGTAAACGTACTTTTTTAAGCATTGAATAATATAACCTATAAACGATGTCAAAATTGTTTGCATAATTTTACACCGTTTATTCAAAAGTGCATTGATGACATTAAAAGGTTTTTCAAGAAATCGAAACACTTTATTTATACTCGTACTCGAAAAGTCCAGCGTCCGCAAAACTAAAACTTTATGTAAACCTTGCTTAAACTTGGTGTTGAAATTTCCTGTATTGTTTTGGCAATGCGGAAACTATTTAAAAGTTTCAGCAAGTTTCTGTAGGGTTTCCGTATTTTGATTCTAAGTTTGATTCCAATTGGTTTCCGCAATACGGGAGCCAACGTTAAGTTTAATTAAACGTCAATGTAATGATTCTTTCAGTTTCAGTAGGTCTCATTTTCCGAAAACGATTGACTTCGATTCCATATGGTTTTTGTAATGCTGAAACTGACTGAACTGAAACTCTTTTCATTTTTTTATAGGGTAGCAAATTCAACTTACATTTTCTCTCTATTTACTTCTACATGTAAAAAAGAACCTGTGTACATAACACGAGTGTGATCGATTCGCAAAACTCTATACACAACGGAATGACAATACTTGTGAAGTAGTTCTGCTTTCTACCATTTCTACTCTGAATAAAATTATTCTTCTTGATTTAAGTTTTAATATTTCTCATTTCCAGACAAAGACTCCGAAATGACAAACTCTGGAGGAGAAATTATAATTTTTTTTAAATAATCGAAGCATTTAGGTTGTGCGCATCATTTTTTATATGTGCGCACAAAATGGCAGCAGATAGGGGTAAAACAATTAGAATGCCTAAAAGCGTACATTATTTCCCAATATATCTTTAAAATTAAAAATAAATTGTTAAGACATGTTGAATAAAACTTGTGCACGATTTTGAGATCTTTCATTTAACATCACTACAAAGAGGTTGGTTCCTTAAATTAGGGATGTGGTGCCCTTGAAAGTTTTTGCTTTATAACTCAAAAACGTTAAATATTTCAAAAAAGCTTGATAACAAGGTTTTTTACATTTTCTCTTGCTAGATGTCTTACAGATTATTCAGAGACAACATTCTCCTTTTATTTAGTTTAAAAAAAACAAAACGGGATTGATAATATAATATTTCCTTCGTTTCATATTAAATGAGAAAAAAACTTTCAAGGGTGAAATAATTCACAGTCATTTTAATTCATACATGTTATTTCTGCTCGGACCCTGACTGCTTTGCGTTTACAATTATGTTATCCGTTCATCGATGGTGCAATGACCTATATACATTGTATAACGGGTAAACCAGTGAATAAAAAACATCGTTGTTTATCTATCCTCCATTTAATGTTGAAACAAACAAAGTATTATATCAATGAAAACCCATTAAATAATATTAATAATTCAGTCTTAAACTGCCATATTTTATATACAATATTAACAACCCTTCTTTCGACCAAATTTTTGCAGAATAAAAATAGCGTGTGAAAACTGTATGAGAAGCTTTAAGGTCATATGCATTGTAGTTTGAACTTTATTGTGTTCTTCCCTGGAGTTGAAGAGTTCCACTAAATGAAGGACCTGTGTCCAATATTTTTAAAGTCTGTATATGGATTTGTAAACCTCTTCTTGAACAATTTTTGATGAAAAAAAAATCTGGAGTTTATATTTTGTAATTTTTGTACATTTTCCTTTGAAAAATGCCAAAAATTTTAAAATGTGACATCTTTTCAAAACTTCTGGTAAGGCATGCTGATTTTTGTCTAAGATCATTTAATGGTATTATAAGTTTA
This sequence comes from Saccostrea glomerata, assembly GCA_003671525.1. Classification (NCBI taxonomy): domain Eukaryota; kingdom Metazoa; phylum Mollusca; class Bivalvia; order Ostreida; family Ostreidae; genus Saccostrea; species Saccostrea glomerata. The sequence goes on along the minus strand of PRKT01000557.1, from coordinate 174,082 downwards.
CATTTAGAATATCATGAAAAATTATCAGTAGGTAAGGTACATTGCGTATGTCCTTAAGTGGTTGCGTAAACAAAATAAACATTGTCGTTCTATTTTCTTTTGCTTCCAAATATTTTTTTTAAATCATATCGGGTTTTTCAAATGATTAACTCTCATTTCTTAGATTTTTACTCAAACCCTGGAGTTATTTCAAACGATGCTTGGTCATTGATTTATTCATTGTAAAATCAAAAAAATATATCATTTGCGTAAATCATAAAATTAGACACAAACATGAAGGTTTTGTTGAAAATGTCTGCATATTCATAGATATTAAGTAATAAATGTTGGATTTTATTCTATGACGACCACAACAGTTTCTGTTGTCGATACAATGACCTCATCAGCAAATACAATTTATCATTGAGTCAAATGCTGACTGAAGTTTTTCATACCAATTGTTGTTGAAATATTTATACACTGAATTGACGACGGATTTTTGAGTTATTTCCTGATCATGACAAGGAGCACACGGCGGGTGTGAGCGGTCAGCAGGAGATGCTCACTACCCATGGCATCTGATCCCACCTCTGATGTTTTGGAGGTCTATGTTTGCTTATCTCTTATTTTGTATTGTTTTATGGACTTGGAGATTGAATACTGTTCGTTATCTCCATATCCTTCTTTCTATACAGAGATTTCGCGCTTTTCTCAGCTGCTCAGGTAAGTTTACAACGGCTGTCAATAATTGTATAGGTTTCCAGAGAGTTTCAGTAGTGTTTCAGCTATGCGGAAACTTTTCTTTATCATCTATTAGTATGTTTGTCTGCGGTCATGGCGTCAAACAGTACTAGATTTAACCAGGGCTTATTTATGAAGTCGTTCCATGAAATTGTTTATATAAGTTCGATGGCGGAAATTTCGATTCATGCATAATCTCCGAAGACGCATGACACATAAATGGATTATTTTGTCTTAATTATAATTCTTTGTTGAAGATGTCCGCTTCAGTTCTCAATAAAAATTCCCTATCATATTACTGTTATTTTCGTGTTGTGTATCATATAATAGGCCATTTAACCTGTTATAGTTAATTACTTGATTGATTATTTTCATTAAAGTTATACCTTGGCATTTAATTACCTTTAACATCAAACATAATTAACAGCGAACTTGAATAAGATTTGTTTTTCTGTTTTCACGGTATTTTTTCTCAGGCATATACAACATGCAGGGCAACTAAGGGAAAATATCTATCTGATATGTAAGCAAATGTCATCAAGATAATACGTTATAGTGATGAACTGAGCTATACATTTAAGAAGTTTTTCTTGTAAAGAGCCATTGTAATTAACAATTAGATTAATATTTACTGCTTCTTTTGAATTGAAAAATGTTTCAGATGATTCTTTAGAACGTAGACCAACAGACAAAGAACTAATGACGATCAGTGGACAAATTGGGACCATTTTCCAATTAGGGATTGCCCTTGGCCTAAACAATGCTACAGTCCAACAAATAAGGATTGATTACCAGAATCATGGTGTGAAGATTCAGGTGTTCCAAATGCTTTGTGAGTGGAAAAGGAAGGAGGGGGAACGAGCGAGTGTGAAGAGGCTCCTTACTGCAATCAAAGAATTCCAAGACGAAGTTGAGTTTAAGGAAATAGAAACTGTTTTTAATATGTGATTTATCCAAGCTACTTGTTAAAGTGTAAAGTAAATTATGTGCATAGTTTGAGAAATGTCAAATGTTTTATCAATCTGGCTTTAAGTCAAAATTTGAAAGCAGACTTATGCATACCATATATGATGAAATTCCACCAGAATTGAGGAAATTCTGGAAAATTTTCCTTTTCTGCACCCTCTAGTGGCTCTTGCGTAAGCCTTGAATCAAAATCAGTGCTTGTTGTAAAGTAAGCATCATTTTAACTTTTTAACTACAAACTATCACAATTTTACCAGTGTTCTGATTTTTACATCAATAAGGGGCCAGATTCGGCTGTTACCCTATCTTGTCCTTTAAACATTCATTTGATGACTTCGCACCTGAGGTTTTCAGCAGATTTTTGTCTTGAAGTCTAATTCAAAAAGCTACATTATGTTTAGTTCTTACATAATTTTGTTTTTTTTAATTGCTAATTAAACTATATGTAATTAAAACCCTATGATCAAATTCCATACAGAATTCTAAATTATATATGAAATTAACTTTCATGAGTTTTATATCCATATTAGGCGAATATATCAAATATAACGTGAAAGTCCTTGAAAAAATTGTCAATTTTAACCTTAAATTAAATTAGCACTTTTTTATTAATATCTAAAACCAACATCACAACACCTCATTTTTTATTTCATTTTCTGAATATACGAGGAATGATTAAAAAATTCTTAAACAATCTTTATATCTAAGAACCCAAAATCCAAATTAGAATTAAATTTGGCTCAAATATTCTATAAATAGCAGGTTTTCTTTAATGATTTTCTGCATATTTGCTACGTCACAATGAGAAAATGACGTTAATATGCAGGTGACATGTTGCAAAAATGTTTGACTATGTCGTACAAGAGCAGTATATGATACCTTGAACAAAATTCACGAAGACAAAAGACTTGCCAACAGTTCAATAATTAATTAGATTGTTTGTTCTAGTGAAGTTAGAGTTAAAAAAAAGATGTTTGTTCCGTTTCCCAGTGAGAGTAAGTTGGAGAAGATAAGTGTTTTAGTTGAGCAAAAATTCACTATAAAATATCGCCAAGTTAATACTAGAAAAAAAGTTGAATATCTAAACATTAAAGAGTAAGGGTCAACTCCTTATTTCACATCTCTAGAGCAGACGCTCTACCACGTGGGCGATTAGTACTAAAAGAAGCGTGCACGGCGCACTGACATCCATTTTTTTTTTTTTGATTTTTTATTAATTCAATACTTTTGTTAACAGGTATCAACCTCCCTAATTATTTTTTTTAAAATTACTTTTATGAAGCAAAACGTTTCAATACTGGATAGCATAAAAATATACATGACGAAAATTGATTATAATTATCAATTTGTAAAGAAATATGCTTATTTGACATTTTTTTTTATTGTTTAGTTTATGGACTTGTATTAAGAGATATTATATTGGTTATTTGTTACTAAAGCGATGAGAGAGGTTTAGTTATACGTTTTGCGACGAACTTGTATGGATGACGTCATCAATTGTTGTGTTCTTTGAAATCATGACGTCAAATCTGACGTGTAGCTACAAGTTTAGAACGTGTAATACTCTGTCTTCATGTACGACATAAACCTGTAAAGTTATCGATTAAATTCTTTATTTCCTGATTTAGTTGATTAATTCTTATGCTATAAATCAAGAACACGATCTATGTAAATACAATGAATGATGATCAAAGTACATTTATTTGTATTTTTATCAACGAAAAGTTAAATTGACACCAAACAGCGTGTCTGTTTTGTATGCAGGATTCATTTGAAGATCCACCAAAGCACCAAATAAATTTTTTTGGTGGTGATTTTTTCTGTTTGTATTATTTTTTGAAAACATATTTTAAAACCTCTATATTCTATTTTTTTCTTCAATTCAAATACTTTCTATGAAATAACACCCACAGGCACTAGTGACATGACAAAACTAGATGCTGTCATGAGACAGTAATACCCGCACTAAGGTGTTTGCCTCTAAAACACGCTCCTACATATTGGCCGGCTTTCCAAGGAAAAAGTCAAAATAATTCTATAATTTACATAGGCGTCGGAACCGGGGGAGGGGGGGGGG
>PRKT01000557.1:145834-163334 GCA_003671525.1 Saccostrea glomerata | reverse complement strand
TATTTTATTACTAAGTATGTAATAAATATAATAAAACATACCCTTTTCCACGTCACATTCTGTATCAGCCCTCGACCTTCGGCCTTCGGCCCTCTGGCTGATTTTGGTGTCTCGGGCTGATACAGGATGTGATATCGAAAAAGGGTATATATTATTCTCTATATATTACCATGTAAAACTTCGATCGCCCAAACTATAGCCCTATCAATCTCCATCGGGTATGGATTTGAACAGTTTTAAATATGCAATACCTGAGGATGCCTTCCTAGAAATTGACCAATGACGAATTTGCTGTTCTTGAGAGGATTTTTTTTAAATTTTAGAATTTAGAATTTTAATCACTTAGGTGATATAGGTCACGACTTTCTATCAGTTTTTGTTTGTTGTCGTCCATCATGAGTTACAATTTGAACATTTTCAGCCTTTTCTTTGAAACAACTGAGAATGTTTCATCAATTTCTGGCATATAGCATCCATGGGTGAGGTAAAACAAAAAATTGCTATTAGTGGCCTTTGTTGTCCTGGGGCCTGAGGGGTGGTACCTAAACCACCAAAATGTATGTCTTTATTTCTTCTTCATGTGGTCCCCTGAGCTGAAGGTTAACCAAGCTTTTCTGAGCGAAGAATGCCGTCTGTGGGCTATCTCTGTAAACTCTTCAAAAAGATTGGTTCACTTTATGCATAGAATGACCCTGTTGATATGCAAATTTATTGATTGACACTTAATCTTTTAAAAGCGAAAATAAAGAAAAGACTTTGTGCTTTCATTTCCTATTAAAATTTTACTCCAAAACGTACAAATCTTGGAACTCCGCTTTGTGGAATTGCAATGAATTGTTGGGAAAACAGATATATTTAAATTTCGGAGAGGAACAATCGTTTATGCACACCCTTTGATCCAAAAACTAGAATTATATTCTAATACTCAGAAAAAGGTTAATTATTTATTCAATAATCCACAAGTGAAAATTAGATAGATTATATGATCAGTACGTACTGGTTCCTGCTGACAAAGCAGGTACAGTAACAATATTGTCTTTAATTGTAAGTTTCATTTTAAAAATGTATTTTACGTGAACATTGATTTAATTCTACAAGTGGTAATCCGACTCATACGAATAGTTCCCTTTCTTATGAAGAAATTATTCAAAATCATTTATCAGTTTTGAATACTTTCTTCATTCTAATCAACCAAAATAAATTTGAAATACCGTATCTATATTGCATTCCGAAACTTCATTAAAAGCCTCTTTCTATACTCCTCACTAAGATGTCAACAGTAGTGAAGGAGAAACATCAAGAGTACATTACATCATTATATTCGAGATGTGATATAAATCAGATATAGATACCGTATAAGCAAAATGTTTAGCGAGGATTTTTGGGGCATTATTAGCGAGGGTGCTGAGAACGCTAAAATTGAATATCGCTAAAACTTAATTGCGTTTTATTTCTTATAGTTTCTTTAGTGAGCATTCTAATTCGCTACAATTTCCTTTTTGCTAAAAACAAATTTCCACGTTTTAAGGATAAATCGCTAAATTTGCGTCTCGCTAAAATTTCCACTTATACGGTGCTTAAAAATTCCAAGGAACTTTTGAAAACTTTGAAATAACAAAATCTTATATTACTAAAATCAAGAGCTTATCGACGTAAGATTTTTCATCTTTATACCCAACCATTCCCCACGATAAATTATATTTCAAGCCTTCTGATATCACTGACAGCTGGTTTATCAATAAAAATGGAACTCGTAAATTTATTTACCTTGTTATTTGTTATTTGCAAAATTATATTTTGTTAAATAACATTCTGATTTTACCACAAGTACTCTGAAGTTGAATTTTGAGAGATGCTTTAGTTTTTTATTGACAATATCCTTGCGTTTTTAAGACCATCAGGCCTATTATCTTAGAACTAAGATATATGAAACATATGGAGATAACGATCAGTATTCAAGATACAAAGTCCATAAAAAATACAATATACCGGGTAGGAGCAAAGCAAACATGTACCTCCAAAATATCAGAGGTCGGATCAGGTGCCTTGAAGGAGTACGCATCCCCTCCCGGGTGCTCCTTATCTTTATCGGGAAGACGAATTTACAATACATTTTAGTCTTATGTGAGATCATCAAAGTTATCCTATCTTAGAACACCTTCTAATCTTAGTAATAACTTTAAGTCGACCGGGATCTTATCCTAAATCACATCTTCGTAGATTCTAAGAAGAGCTGGTGTCAGGGAAACAACACAAAATTATTTATCAAATATTTGTTGTTAATTAATAATTTCTATTTTGAATTTAATCAATTTATAAACATTGTACCGTGCAAATGTAGGGTTCCTGTTCAAATGTAAATGGAGAAAGTAATTAATAAGGTGCACTCAATATTTGACATGTATAACAAGAAACAATTTCACTTGGGGGAGCCAAACATTTTCAATTTTTATAGCACCATCAACTACCGAAAATTGCTGTTTCCAAAAGCATTCCATCTATCGGCAAAATTATAGAAACTTTGTGGTGCTTTTTTTTTATCAAAAAAGAAGAAAAAAAATGGAATTTGCAACATCTTAACTTAGATATTCCTAATGAAGTATATGGAGATAACGAACAGTATTCAAACTCAAAGTTCATAAAACAATGGGAATAGGAGCAAAGCAACACGGACCTCCGAAACATTAGAGGTGGGATCAGGTGCCATGGAGACGTGAGGATCCCCTGCTGACTGGTCAAGATGCTCTTGTTTTGACACCCTAAGACCTATCTCAAAATATTCCTAGGAAGTATCCTAAGACGCGCCTTAAGGTAGAAACCGATAGCAATCACGTTATCTTAATCTTTTAATCTTAATTCTTAAAAGAGAACTTTGTGGGTGAAATGTTAAAACTGACTTTTTAATAAATTTCAGGACAACGAAAAGGTATACAATATACATTTGGAATTTAAGAACTTAATTAAATATACCTCCATCAAAGTTTGATTTGGGGGGCAAATATTGGTTATTACCGAATAAAGTTCTTTGTTATGTTACTCTGTACTATGAAAAATTGTCGAAATTAAAAGTAAATTCATTATAATTGTTGTTCTTATCCATAATGTTTGATATACAGAACACACAATTGATCAGTCATTTACATGTACATATTTTTACAGATTTAATAACTGCTTTAAGCCCTTGTTGAGAAAAATGCCACAGGGATCGGCTTTTGATGCTTCTAGTTGTTCTTTAAAATTCTTTAACTCCAAGCACATTTTCTAAAATGTAAGATATAAAATTTTTAAAAAGTCATTGAAATAATAAAGTAAAGATATACCAAATGATACAAATCATAACCAAAGGTAATTCTTTTAATTCTTTCAATGAAAAGTTAAAAAAATACTTTTGGTATACTTTTTTAGCAACAGATTCAGTTGATATATGTAAGCTACATTGTACCTATATAAGTGAACGTTCAACTTGCTTTGCTGGAATGTTCCTACACCTATCTCATTTGTTTTAACATAAATCTTTTGAACTTTATCTCATAGCAAAGGGCTATCAAAGGAAATTATTGTATCTGACTTCAAATGCAAGATTTCCAGTGAATTCTCACCTTAATATTTTAAATTAAAAAAAATAGACAATGCCTTAAAGTTTTGAAAAAATGAAATGTTTTCAAACTTCAGTGTCTACCTTATAGTGCAAAAGGATTTCTAATTCAGACATATTAAAGGAATCCCTTTCTGCTTAAAGTTTTATTTTTCATTGATGCATATATTTAGAATTGGTTTCAAACCCAAATATTCAGCAACTTAAACCTTTTCTCAAATTCAATTTTCAGACAGATTTAACTCCATGTCGTGTTAACTAAACTTGTAAAATGATAGCATTTAGGATGCATGAACTTCCTTCAGAAACAGAAAGTGGTCATATTTTTGAATGTCTGTTTAAATGAAACGTTTTGAGTATGTTAATTTCGCAATAATTATGGGATCCTTCTTTACAATGCAGTTTTTGAAATAAGTATATATCATTAAATTGTTATGAACTATTTTAAAGGTTTAAAATTAACAGATGATGACGCATATGGTATTTAAGAGTGTCAAAATTAAAAATTTCTCTGCATGATGACAGCTTACAATCAAATATTGATTGATTGTATATTGTTTAACGTCCCTCTTGAGAATTTTTCACTCATATGGAGACGTCACCGATGCCGGTGAAGGGCTTCAAATTTAGACCTATACTCGGCACTCAGGGCCATTGAGCAGTGAGGGTTCTTTATCGTGCCAATGCCTACCGTGACATGGGACCTACGTTTTTAAGGTCATATCCGAAAGACCCGTGACTTTCACTTCTAGTGCCGAGCGCTTGGCGAAGGAACAGTCACTACCTTTGTTTACGTCTTAGGTATGACGCGGCGCCGCGATCGAGAATCGAACCCGGGCCTCCCGATCACGAAGCGAACGCTCTACCACTAGGCTACCGTGACCGGTTAATCAAATATTGAAACACAGATAGAATGTTCACACTAAGGAGCTAGGGAGAAAGACAAGTTTAGAAGATTTCAAAAATATGTCCAAAAATTATAGCTTTGGGCCTTATTTGGCCCCGAGAAACCCTGAAAAATCAAAACAGCACAGTTTTGGTTGCAAATTGTAGTATTTAACACTTGGAGTGTTGGTGACCACGTATCTATTAATAGTGACGTAATTTCCCATCTAGTCAACGCATTATGACGTCGTAAAATGCGTCATCTTCCTCATATCATGCAAATTCCTTTGGAAATGACCTAAAGTTGAAGCATTTTTTTCAATATTTCATATAGAGCACAACCTCTGATCCAAAATATGCAAATACAAAATGAAAGCTCTGTTTCTGAAGATCAAAAGCATGTTTTATTTTTTTAGATCATGGGATGTGCTCATATTTTAATTCTTTGCTGAAAGTAGTCAAACACGCATATTTTTTCTGCAAATTTCAAGAACATTGCAATTTCTAAAACCTGTTTTTCAATATCTGGATTCTCAAAACGAAATTTTATTATGGAAAATAATAACACCAAGTGTACTTTTATATTATTTTGATATATGAAATGGGAAAGAGGGTGATAGTAAATTGATACAGGACCATTTTATGCATAAGATAAGACCGAAAAAGGTGAAAATAATACATAACATTCAGATTTATTTATCTTGAGTGCATTGTTGGAAAACAAAAGGGACATATTTTACTAATGAATATGAATAGTTAACAATATTTTCCCATATTGAGGTATACCTCCTTGATGTGCTGTTGGATACCGGGTAGATAGTCCCACTGCTTTGCTAGGTGAGGAACCCCTTCCAGGGCCATCCACTCTCTCCCTACATCTATACTAAACTTCTCCCAGCCTTTTGTACCAGTAACGCTAATGATTTCTATACAGAAAACTTGAGCGGAACCTCCATTGGCAGGGTTGCCTATGTTTCCACATCCTAGGTATGTATCACTGAAACATTAAAAAAAATTCTTCATATATCCATGAAATACAATGAGTTAGTTTTATTTTAATTCAATGATAATAATTTAAAACAAAGAATTACCTGTATGCCATAAAACGCATCTCAAGACATAAATTCAATGGGTATTCCTCTTTTTCTTCATAATGATCCGTTTTTTCTACCACAACTTGAATGATTTCTAGGACCTTGTTATAATCGCCTTTGTAGTCAAAGATAAACTCCATATCATTCACAGGGGCGTCAGCAATGTGTGTTCTAGTACGAAAATTGAGTGTAAACAACTAGTTTTAAACCAAAGTTAAATGTGTTATACTAGATATTTAGCAATTTAAAAAAATAGTAATTTTCTTTCCTTATACATGTTTTAATTTCCTATTGCAGCTTGTGACTATAAAATTATACATGTATCGAATATAAACATATATCTTATTTGTTTCTCATAGCTACATGTACATTAACATATTAAGTAGAAATGGTAAATTTGATTTTCAGCTGATCTTTATATAATAACGGTATTGGATATTCAAAATAAAAAAGTAATTTTTTTAAAAAATTAAAATAACCTGTGTAATACGTATACATTATGAAAAATATATGAAGATAAATTCTTTACACTTGATTCTCTGTTCACATTAGTCACATGGATCATAATTTATCAAACTTATTGTATCAAGAATTTCCATTAACAATATTTTTCTAAATATTCCAATTGAAAGTAAAATTTCAAATGTACTATTCTGGATTTATCCCATTTCGAATCAAACAAATCCCCACGTCTTCGATTCGATCATACTTCAATCTACACCTATTTTTATAGCTTTTTTAAAGGATTTGTCGTTTGATTGCAAGTCAATTCGACTTATCTGAATATGTGTTTTCTTAAGTTAGGGTAAGAGTTACAATGTAGGCTAGGATTCATGCTTAGAGTCCGGTTATACAATTGATTTAGTTCATATTTTCTTTTTAAAAAGCTTACCTTTAAAATATCCCGCTAGTCTACTTTGATTGAACCTTTTAATCTTTTGATTCGCTTTATAGATACATTATTGCAAGTTTGTTAAAAAAAATTTCTTAAAAAGGTAATCAGACGTACATGTAAGTTGACAGACGACTAACACATTAAGTCAGAAAGCTTACTTAGGCCCTTGATCTCGTTTTTCTTAAGTCACTCATAAAGAGAAAAGAATTGAGTAATTTCTAAATGTTTGTGTGTGTCTACTACACTGACCTATAGTGAATGGCATGTGGAAGCTCCTGGTACATCTCACCACTTGGATAGAGGACGTATTTTAATGACTTGAAAGTAGCCCAGGATAAATAGGGCGTTAATTCTGTATTTTCAGCAAGTAATGGAGACACAGCAGCCAATGATTTTTGCGATATCTTGTCTTTTGAACTTTGCCAAAGATAAAAACCAAAACCCTTACAGTCGACGTTAGATGGCGCTTTATTAATTAACCGTATCCATAAGTCGTCATTCTTAGGCTCGTAGTCAAGTAAACTGACTGAGTTGTAGGGGAACCAGAAAATCTGGGTGGACCAGTTTTCTTCCGCTAAAGACTTGATCTTTTCAGCATTGTAGAATACATCCCGTAAACTGCAATACATATTTTGTGTCTTCACAACTATTTCCTTTTCCATCTGTAAAATCAAAATGCTACGATATACTGTTAGATTGAATATACAGTGTAGAATGTAGAGCATTTTATGTTTTTTGATTAACATAATTTATCTGTAAAGCATTTCATGTTATTTGATTTTATTGAAAAGTATTTTTAGCAGGACATTTATTTATCTGTAGTATACCTTAAACGTGACGTCGTAAATGATACCAAAGCAACCGAAGCTGACGTTTACAGCGTTAAACATTTTCCTGTTCTTAATAGTGTAAGTCCGTAGTTGGCCTCTGCTGTCAAAAACGCGCATCTTTACTATGTAATCGCTGATGCTTTTCCCATTTAGTCCAGCACCCTGCATTGAAAATGAAAGTTTTATAGGGATATTATGAACGAGAAAGAGAGAGAGAAAGAGAGAGAGAGAGACAGACAGACTGACTTACGTGTGCACCAACAGAAATCGTCCCCACCACATCAAAATGATCCGCCATCACATTAATGGGAAGGTTAAGTTTATGCCTCAGCTGAAATTCCTTGAGCTCTGATCCTTTTACTCCTGACATAACATCTACTTCATCGCGTGACTTCTGTGAAATGCATGAAGATTTATTATTGTCGGACTGCAGTAATTTGAATTCTAAAAGCCTTTTTATCTATAGTCATAGATCTGCATTGGAATTTTTTCAAACTTTTTTTATGATTTAAAAATACTATTATAAAATAATCATTTTTGCACTGGAAGACAAAAGGGGAAATTTTCTTCAGTTTAAACTATGTCAATGTGCATACTTACTTTTACTATTCTAATCTTGTGTCCATGCTTGTAATCACTCTGTAACTTGGAAAACTTCATCAAAATCTGATTATCGTCACAGATGACAGGAGCCCACGTGTGACTAGCACCTACTCCACGCACACCAATCCCGTTCTTCGCCGCAGCAAGAATTACCTTCTGAATTTCCCTTTTTGATGTAGGTTCACAATAAAACACACTTGCATTCACTGTTTGACCCCAGTTTTCGAATTCTTTCCTCTGTAGTTTTGTTTTCTTTCCAATTCCACATTGCAAACGTTTGTGTAGCTTTCTGATATTTTTCTGAATACACAAAAGTGAGGAGATGAATAATTAAATAACTCAAAAAGGCAACTTACCTTAAAGTTTACAGAAAAAGGATTCAAAACTACAATATTTTTAATTAAAAAGTCGAGGACATCAAGAAGGCTGTGTTGTTATGATTTAGACTTAAAGACATGATTGTTAATATTATCAGTTCTGTGGGATAAGAAATATTCAACAATCCTGAAGAAATTAAGTTTGATAAAATACTTACGTTTTCGTTTTCTGACAAAACCTTTGGTTGAGTAGATATTCTGTTGTTCATCTTCATCTGAAAATTATCTAATTACATGATAAAACTTCAATGTATTCGATATTTTACAGTAATATATTTCAGAAATTATTTCATTTTACATACTATTTGAAAATTATAATAATGTTTTTTGATATTACTCTAACGGAATTAACCTAATTCAATAAGTTTAAAAACCACCAAATAAACATGTAAAATCATACCCTACCAATCCTCATCCACCTCAAAAATAAAGTTAAAAAATCAAACAAAACAAAACTACAAAAACAAAGATAAATTTTATCTTTAAAATAAGGCTAAAATTCTTCTGTTTTTGCATTACCGTTTCTTCCTTCAGAATATGACAGTCCATCAGATAAATATTTTGGTCTTGTAGCTCTTGAAACGTCTGCCAGCTAGCCTCGCTTTCATCGGCTATTAACACGGGCGTATTGCCATTTTTAATGCATGACTTAATATCTTCTTTTAACACCTTACATGTAGCAGGTGTGTCTTCCTGAGTAACTGTGGCTTTAAGAGGGATAGAAGATGGAATGGACCCTCTTTCCTTTGTTTTCTGGATAATAATGATTAAATTAGACAAAATTTTCATTAAAAGTGAATAAACTGATGTAAATACTCTCTTTGGACTTGTTACTGAGCAAAATGACCAGAAGGATGTTTTTTTCTGTAAATTGTGCAAATAATTTAAGTTTTAGAATTTTTTTTTTATTCTAGTGTTTGTCTTCAAAAGGAAAAATTGTAAATTTACAGCTAGATTAATGATTTTGCATTCAAACACTTGTACATGTAGGCCTAGCTACATGTAGTTATCTAAACAAAAATAATAGAAACATTTATATACTGCACTAGTACTTGCATTGAAAACATTATTCATATTTATAAACATATACTTTCATCAAACATGTATTCAGGCATATGTTTGGCAACTTATTCGAAAAATCTATTTATATAAACTAATATAAAAGCTACAATATAAATTGCGCTAATGTTCAAGGAAATCTGATTTAAAAAGTGTATGTTTGTTGTTTTATCATCGGAAACCATTGCTAATACTAAAAAACTGACTTTTTGTTTACCTTTGTGTGATTATTACCCATCCTAGTGTCTCGTTGTAATAAACTTTCGGATGATTAAATCTAAGTTTTATTGATACATGTTCATATGTCCTGCTCTGGTTGAAGGTATTACGGTCATTTACAGACTAGACATCCTTCCGGAAGAAAACATGTAATGATAGTGAACCGTGAACATATGTATAACTTTAACTATAAATACATGCATAACATGTTTTCTCTGTTATACTTGGATTAAACAGTTGCGGCGCGTGGCCATACAATTGCCTTAAAACACATAAAGAGTTGACAAAAGATTGAAAAAAACTTGTAGATAAATCCATTGATAGAAAAGATGCCTTGGCATATATATAGTGACAGTCTAGAAAATCCGCGTAATTTTTTACCCGTAGATTAAACAGAAATTGAGATTCTGCGGAATTATGACCCCATGGAAAAAGTACGTCTACAGTAATTTTGATTGAGGGCTTTGCTACCCGCATCCCATGATGCCACGAAAGTGTTTTATAAAATTGCAATGTAAACACAATATGTACACTCTGATTGTCCCATTGTACATTTATATTAAGTACGTTTGGACAATTTTCCGCTGAGAATTTGAGACCGCGTACATAGCGTAAATTAATATCACGCGGAAAAAGTACTTCTACAGTATTTGATTTATGTCAAATTCACTTTACGTTTTAATTTTTTAGTTACCTTGGAACATGAACACTTCTCAAACTATAAAACAGAAGCAACGAGAATTGATATTATACCTTAAATCGTCTGTGCCTCTCTCTAAGATGACAGAGGAGTGAAGTGTGCTTTTCTTCTGTATGTATACAGTGTTCTGTATGTATACAGTGTTCTGATCAACATACACCGCAAGTATGTCAAGACAGTTTTTGATAACTAATAACCATGTTGTAAATTTTATACTTATAATCTCGATCGTCGTAAATTCAAAATTTATAACATGATAGACAGATAAAGTTTAACAAACGTCGAGATCTGCACCACATACTTCAAAAACAAGAACAAAAAATAATTAATTAATTATTTAATTCATAATAAATTAAAAAAAAAAACGAACTAATTACAAACTGCATTAAACTTATTGAGGGGGAAAAGTCTAGTCAAACTACTTCACATCCCCATCCTGTCTTTTTGTAAAGTCATAATAATGTAAAAGGAGGTGGACAATTCTGAAGATTGAATAATGACATCCCTCTCCCTCCTATTCGCTCTCTATTGATTATATTTTTGATATTATTGAAATTTGTTTTTGTTATATTTTAAGATCTATCAATTGATCGCCTGAGTTGATGGGAATGAATGACCAAATAAAATACTAGTAACTACATGTCCGATTTTCTGTAGTCGGGTTTTAAACAAACAAGGTAGGTCGTTCAAACCCTTTAAATTGTCACTCTCATATATACGATCAGGTGAAAATCTAGTGCATTGCTACGAGTTAGCATCACACGGACGATATACTCAGCTATTTTCTCGAGCAGACTTAAGGGTGCACGACGTAACAATCATCAGCAGTGGAGCAGGTCAGTGTCTCTGGAGTTAATTAGTTATATTTATTAATTAAAATATGCATAGACTTATTAAGTACCTTTTGATAAAAAGCTAGTTCGATATTTTATGAGGTCTATCCAGAGGTTGTCTGTGTCTCTATACAAATACACTCTATACCTATATATGCGAATTTATTTCCTATGTAGTACAGTTATCTTTCATTTCTGACCTGATGTGTTTATATTTACCTTTCAGTAATTTCTGATGTTTGAAATTGAATCGTTAAGGGAAATGCTTTATTGATATAAAATTTTCAGCCTTAATCAAATACCCGGATATGTGGACTAGTGTAAACCTTCATAGAATTTTTTCTGTATTGACATGATTGAGAAATACGCTCAGTCAATATTTGCTAAATTTGGTAAGGAAAGTGTAAGGAGCTTAACTACACGACAGGTCTGAACCCCAGATACAAATTCATTTTATATGAATTCCTTTTTATCTCTATTTCACGTTTGATTATATGATTTTTTTTCCCAGCAATATTCTATTTTAAGTTTATTTGCAAACGCTGCCTCAATATCGTACTCTACTCGATAATAGGAAAAGACAATACGTGTAACCATAACAAGCAAACTCAAAGAATTGTGGTCCCCCCTCTTTCGGTGTCTTTGTTGGTGAGATGTCAATTATGAACGCCATATCATATGTTATTTAACCCCCCGCTTGAAAAGCGGGAGGGTATATAGTTATCGTTATGTCCGTCCGTCTGTTACGCTTAGGGGTACCCATCTCTTATCCGCAACTCCTCCTATACCACTGAATGAAATTTGATGAAACTTTTACAGAATCTTTATTACATATTGCCATTGTGCACCTCTTATTTTACTTTTTGATCTGACACATATATTGGGTTTCCCACAAAAAAACATGGACACTCCCATTATATTCATATGGGAGGTGGGGGTATCATTTAGTGAGCTCATTGAACACAGTACCTCTAGTTTAGAAATTATTACAAAAGTTGATTTTCTTAAAAGATAAGGTCAATCCTGAGGGCCAGTGTCAAGGAGGCAGAAATCATAACATGCTCGGAAATATCTTGTCATAGGTAATGCACATGTCAAATATGAAAGCCCTATCTCTTCTCAATCAAAAGTTAAAAGAAACAAGATGCGTTTGTGAAACACTGATGACCCCGTATGGCAACAAAGCGAAGATCAAACTTTTCTTAATTGCAAATAAAATATATTTGTACCCATATTTTAAAAAGTAGGTCAAACTCCACGGTCAAGGTAAAAGGGTCAAAGTCCGTGGAATCCAATGAAAGGTCTTCTTACAAGGATTACATATTTGAAGTATGAAAGCCCTAGCCCTTACTAATAAAAAGTTATGGACAAGGTAAAAGTTTTAAAAGGTAGGTCAAACTTCAAGGTCAAAGTCAAATTTGTTGATATCTAATGAAGGGTCTTGTTACAAGGAATAAATATGTGAAGTATGAAAGCCCTAACCCTTCAAAAGTTATGATCAAGATTTTTTTTTAAAGAAGGTCAAACTCGAAGGTCAAGGTCAGAAGGTCAAATATATTGTTATCTACTGAAAGGTCTTGTGTAAAATACACATGTATAAGATTCCTAGTATCTACTGTTCAAAAGTTATGGCCAAAGTAAGAGTATAAAATTTTTGTGTAAAATTGGGTCAAACTCTAAGGTCAAGGTTAAAAGGTAAAATGTGGTGTTACCCAAAGAAAGGTCTTTTCATAAGGAATACACATGTGAAGTCATAACTCCACTAAATAAAAAGTTATGGGCAAGGTTAAAATTTTTGTGACGGACGGACAGACAGACAGCTAGATAGACTGACAGACAGACGAATGAGATTTAATGTCCCCTCGCTTTTGCGAAAGCGGAGGACAAAAACACGATATACTTTATTTCGGGGGGGGGAGGGTGTAATAAATTCCCAATTCACAGAGTTGATATTTGCATGCCCACCCCTCCCATATTTTAGTAAGGATGTTTAATAATATTATATTTAAGGACTTCTTTAGAACTTGGAAAACTAAATGATAAATATTTTTTTATATATAAAGACTTAAATTATTTTATCTTGGAACAAGAAATTATTAAGTATTTAGATTGATAACAGAAGAAAAGTTATTTGCTGTAGTTTCTTGGATCACTCTAACTGCATGTCATGCTTGTCATGCAATGGTTTTCAATAAAGAAAATTAATGAAAAAACAATAACAGTTTGATTCAGTGGGATATAAAACACTCATATTTATTTTATTCTGAACTTAGCACCGGGTTCACAAAATATTATCCCGCCTCCCGTGTGATTATAATGACAAAGTCCATGTTTTAGTATGAAAGACCAGAAATACATGGCACTGACAGATCAAAAAGTAAAATACTGGTAGTATGTGTACAGTCGCACCATGTAGAAAAAGAATATGTGAAAGTCTCATTAAAATTTATTAAGTGGTATAGGAGAAGTTGCAAATAAGAGATGGAGACCTAATTACAAGTCAATATTATATAAAGAATACATATGCCCATGACTTGATTTGGGAAACCCAAAATGAGAGTGAGATCAAACATTTAAATAGAGATGCACAATAGCATCATTAGATAGTATCATTAAATTTAATTCATTGATATAGGATGAGTTGCAGATAAAAGATGGATACCCCTTAACATTATAGAAAAAATACATGACAGTGCCCATGTTTTGCTATGGGAAACCCAAAATAAAGTAAAATAGGAGGTGCACGATGGCACTGTAATCGTATGTATTAAAATATTGATTGGTATTAGAGAAAAAAAGGATATCCAAATTAAAAAAGCGTAACAGACGGACGGACACTTTCATCATTATATAGCCCTCCCACTGCTGTTCAAGCGGGAATATCGTGAAAATATACTAGTGAAAATATGCAACACAAGTCAGATTTAGACCTAGTTTTCAAGAACACTCTCAATACTATCAAACAAATCAAGAAATTCCAAAATCCCTAATGCAATTATACAAACTTTCCCTGATTGAGCTAACTACGTCTGCCGATTATACGTATAATCCCTTTCTAAAAAGAATACAGAATTAATTTGGAAAGCAAATTTCATCTGGTGAAAATATTTTATATTTTATTTATATTTCAGACATTCTACAACAAAATGAATCATCTCCCATTACTGTGTGTCGGTTTATGTTTGATAATATTTGCGTTTGGATCGGATGTGATTAATGTTGTAGAGGTCAAGACCCCTTCAGGCTGGGTCAGAGGATACGAAGAAATCCATGACGAGGGGCAGCTGTATAGATTTGTAAAAATTCCATTTGCACAGCCTCCATTAGGAGATTTACGTTTTCAGAAAACCAAACCCATTGGCGAATGGGAAGGAGTCAAAGGAATTAGTGCTGTAAATGCTCCACAGTGTACTCAAGTAATATACCCATTACCAGGTTTGGATTCATTAGAAAATGACGAAGATTGTCTATACCTCAATATATATGTACCAGGAAAAATTTCTACAGACAAAAATTTGTCTGTCATGGTGTGGATTCATGGCGGAGGGTTTATGATTGGCGGAGCTAGTCAGTACAAACCTCAGAAGCTAGTGCTAGGAGGAGATGTAATCGTGGTTACCATTAGTTATAGATTAGGTCTTCTTGGGTTTCTAACACTGCATGACCCTCTCGCATCGGGAAATTATGGGTTGTGGGATCAGATTGAGGCCTTAAAATGGGTTCAGAATAATATTGCAGCCTTTGGGGGAAATCCTAAATCCGTTACTATATTTGGAGAATCAGCAGGAGGCATGAGTGTGAGTCTTCAGACATTGATTCCATCAAACGAAGGACTTTTTCAAAGAGCAATTTCCCAGAGTGGGGTAGTTTCGTTCTTTTGTATTTCAAGGAGGAGGGAAGAAAAACAAACTAATGATATTTTGCTTAAAAATACGAATTGTACAGACAAAGGCGATATAGCGGAAACCCTGGAATGTCTGCGAGGAGTATCGGCAGAAAATTTAACAGCAGCAGTACCTATGATGGAATTTGAAAAATCTTTTAATATGAGTTTTGAATTAGGAAGTTTGGTTCCAACAGTTGATGGCGTTTTGATCAAAGAAAATTTGGCTTATCCAAAGTCCTGGGACGACGAGATTTATCGCTTTTTCCGCAGTATCGATTACATATCGGGAACACTAGATGCAGAAGGAAATTCTCTGCCTCTAATTTTATCCGAAGAGACTCAAAATCACTTCAATTTCAATACATCAGAACGGGTTCCTGTAAGCGTTTTATGTGAAATGTTTGCACCAACTTTTGTTAATACAGCTACGGGTAATATTCCGCAACTAACTAAAGAAATATGCGAGTTTTACACTACCTCTGAGGGTGTCAATGAGCAGAGTATGAGAGTGACCGACTTCCATGGCGATGCATCGTTCATCGTACCTAGCAACATTATGCTAGAAATCCATGCAAAAAACAATGATAAAGCTAAAACATACCAATACTTAGTCACAAAACCGTCTCCTTTTCCGTTCATCCCAGAACTACCAGAATGGTTTAGTGGGGCTGGACATGGAGAAGAATTGCATTTAATGTTTAACGTGACTTCGGATCATGTCCCGGAGGAGATACTGAAAAAGCAGGACCTAGCGTCTGTAGAGAAACTGTCTAAAGACGTCGTTAAGTATTGGACTAATTTCGCCAAGTATGGGTAGGTATATATCCATCTTTCAAAGCTCTCGAAAAAAGGAAGTTTTGCATGCGTTTGACTTTAATAGAAATTTATGCCTTAGCCTACATTCTTTTTTTTTCAAATTTCTTTTTCATGTTTCAATTTTATTGGAAATTCCAAATTTTTTCAAGGATATTTAAAGAATTTTGAATCCATATCTTTTTTAATTCTAGTGATCCAAACTCAGAAGGCCTTCCAAAATGGTCCAGCTTTGACACTGTCACCAAAAAATATGCTATTCTGGACACTCCCGTAACAGAAGGGGAAAATCTGAAACCTGATACCACAGATTTAATAAGGAAAGTCATTGAAAAAGGACGAACTCATGCAATGCATGACGAATTATAGCAAAACTTTGAGGAGCTTTTATTCCTGTTAATTCTCAATCAGTTCCAACTAATTTTTTAAAAATCTCTTAGTGTGTCTTGTAAATTCAACTCTTGATAATGAATATTACATATATGTTTTTATTAGTATTAACGTTAACCATAGTGTCAATTTTTTGTACCTTTTCCCGGAGTAAATATATATTTTTTACCATTTTACAATCATCTTAAGTTATTTCTTATTTGAGTTAAGTACCTCAATTGGAAGCTATGCGAAACTAACGTAGGATGAGGCAATAGATAATGCATGCAAGATGAACTATATGAACTTGCTTAATACATGTATTTGAATTAACTAAAATTGAAACGTAAACGTTTTCATCTATTTTAAACAACATTCTGCTTTGGGGTAGCAATCGGAGAAGCATATCTTTTAGCGATATCTTTTAACGACTTATTAGGAAGAAATACATGTACAATGTACTTATACACATTTCAAAACAGAAAATCCGATGGAAATATCATTATTTATAGCTGAAAGGTCAGCCAGAAAGAAAAATGATAATCAAATGAAAAATTCTTGAAAAAAATGATAATAAAAAGGAAGAAAAATACTATAACTGTCAAAACTCGAAAATCTGAATTCATGATTGTGTATATTTGGGTCCTTTTTTCGAAAAATATTGTCAATCTGAGATGGGTCGACAAAACCGAGAAAGGAAAAACAGCCTTAAAATGAAAATAGGTCTTAAAGTGCCCTTATCTCCCAGTCGGTACTGTATGTTTACCAGGACATATGTTAAGAAGAAGGTACAATTTCGGCTTTGTTGTGCCCTAAGAATTTCATATAATTCTTAAAACGTTATGAAATTGGCTTAAACAAGAGTTGAGTAGATGAATATGATAAATCATTAAAGAATATGGCATGAAGGAAGGCCGTTCTGGAAATATTATGTCATGAATTTGGTACATTTCTAAGTTTCATACAGAAAAGCCTCAGAATGACTCATTTCTGTGGTTATTTACCTTTAAAAAATCAGAAAGAATAAAGAAGATGGACGGATAAGGCGGGCAGAATGCCTATAGCATCAGATATTAATATCAATTCTCTATAAAAATCAAAATTTTAAATAAGGTCGTGGACATGACATATCTCCGATTTACCTGAAATTCACACCATTTACTACAATTGGTATGTCTTTAATAAATATGATGTTAAAGTCTAACTTTTCAATTTGGTTGCCATGGTAACAGGGATGTTATATTTAGAACCCTCTGATTAAGCAAATTTTGCTCTGTTTTAAATTAAATTTGTGCACATTCAATTAATTAGTAAAAATTCACATGAAAATTATATTATGTGA
>PRKT01000557.1:76423-143096 GCA_003671525.1 Saccostrea glomerata | reverse complement strand
AAATGCACACAGTAAATTGTAAGTGGAAGTGACGTTTTCAATTCTCATGAAAATCGAAAATAAAATTAAGTAACTTTGAGTTTTGCATAATTTGCTACATAACTTATCATTGTATTTTTCCGAATGATATGCTCATAAATTTCTTTTATTTCCTCAAATAAAAAGCTAGAATATCACAATGACACGATTTTATGTGACATGCTGTTTTACACAGAAGAGCACCCAACATGAGCTTTAAGAATACGAGAAAAAAAAAGAATAATTAGAAATTCTTGTAACAAATGCAAAATTTCTTCCTGTAATTTCATACAAATATTCCAAGCCTTTCTTTCGTGTTTATTGGACTAAAAGAGATTAAATTATTAAATTTCATCTCCTTGCGATATGTAACCCCCCTGAAATGATACAAAGCTTTCCTTCAGAGTCGAGAATGGCAGGTCAGGGCTGGTGTTGAAATCCATGATTACTCCATAACCTATAATAATATTAACCAAAAAACATACGCGATATTGTTTTTAATTCGCAGGTTGTCAAATAAATTTCAGAAAAGGTCGGCAAAGAAGAGTATGCCTCACTAAACTTTTTTATTCGTAAACTTTTTAATTTCTAGAGTGTACAATCGAGCATCGAAGTGTGTACATGTACTACATGTACTATTTTTTTTTTTTTGGGGGGGTACCATTTTTTAGCTGCATTTGATTTCCTGAATTTTGCATTGCATTTCCGACAATTAAACACAGTTAATAGAATATAATTGGTGACAGTAACACAAGTGATTTATAAAACGAAAGTCAAGCAATAAAATGTTAAAGTTTGTATTTTGAAAAATAAATCAAGTCAAGTCACATAAAACAAAGACAGGTTGAAACGCTCACACATGGACATACATACAAACGTTTTGGTAACTCGGAATAGTTCAAGGTAAAACTATATTTTCTTGATGACGGAATGTCCAGTACATCTAATGTTCACGTCCGGGATAGTCCACGGCAGTTTTATCACACATACGCAATTATCATACAAATCGAACGCTCTTTGAGGTTGAGGATTGACACTAATTCCTTAGATAAATACATGTACTGATTGACAAATTCCTTTTTACTGTCTTAACTTAACTTGATAGGTAAATAATTTTAGCATATGTTAAAAATAAGATTTAGAAATAATTCTTTTCATAAAATTTAATTCTGTTACATTTCAAATGAATTTGTAAAATTAACTTTATGACAATTGTCATGCTGCAGATCTGTAGCTCGCTAGCTGTTCTAAAAAAAAATTGAGATGGATCACCAGAGAGCTACAGTGCCATCCATATTATCTCAAGTTCAGGCTCAGAAGGACTATTCAAAACGGTTGTAAGGAATGTTTAACTGTAGAAAAATTTAAGGAATACACGGATATTGAATATAGCTTCAGTGTAATTTTTTTCTAATATTTTCTAGTTTTTTATTCTTCGTATTTCTCAATTTATCATGTTCAAATAACGTGTATTTATTTTTATTAGGGCACATTAAACCTTATTGGTCAACCAGTCTGACAGTGTCCATCTGTCACGAGAACTTTAAACTTGATAATAACTATTGAATGAGTTGAAATAGAACTTTCATATTTCACATGTGCATTATTTGTGACATGTGATTTTCAAATATATACATGTGTACTGTGATTTTTAACCCTGTGACCTTGATCTTGGAGCTTGACCTACTTAAAACATAACATTACTTTAAATTGACCATAACTATTGAAAGCTTTCATTTTATAAACATGTACATGTAATACCCGTGTCATCGCCTTTGAAAATTCATTATGATTTTTGACCCTTTGACCTTGAAGTTTGACCCACTTTTCAAAAACATTAACCATAGTCATACCTTTTGAGAGAAAAGAGATCGATTTGGGCTTTTATTTTACCACTGTGTATTACCTGTAACAACATTTTTTTTAAATACCGATACGCTGATTTTGACAAGTGACCTTGAGGCTTGATTTACTTTTCACAATTTTAATCTTGATCATAACTTTTGAATGAGGAGATAGGGTTTTCGTATTACACAAAAATCAAATGTATGTAACCTGTGATAAAATCATTTCAAATACTAGCATATAATGAACTTTGACCTTGAAGTTTAACCGGCTTTAAACATTGCTTAAAAAGTTAAAATTGACCATGACTTTTGATAAAGAAAGGATAACGCTTTCATACCTAGATCTACACATGTATACACGTATTAGCTGTGTACAAGGCCTATCGAAAAAAAGTATAGCTTAAGAATTCGTCAATACGGTAGCACACAAATGGCTTTGCTTATCACCAGCGTGTGTCATGGTGTGACGTTAGGTCATTTTAACAAGGTCAAGGTCGCAAACATTCCTTTACTATCTATTTTAATAGTAAAACATAAATAAGATTACATCTACCCTTAAAAGATTGCTTTAACATTAGAACGTGGCAATACCTTGACCCAAGGTCATTTCTCCCTGTCCGCAGGTCCGACGGAAGACCTACTCGTTGCTTTGCAACGAGCTCGGCTCTAGTTGTGTCCAATCCTTTTGATTTATTCACTAAAATATGTTCAAATTCAAAACAATTGTTTTATGGTTAATTTTTTAAAAATGTATAATTAAAGTAAAAAGGCCAACTCATATTTAATAAATGATATGAAAGTATTTTATGAAAATATGAAAGTAGGTCAGACAATATAATGTCAAAACAAGTTGGCAAGACCATCTTGATTATAATGTTTGTTTGCCCTCTCCCAGCTCAGGGTAAAATTATTAAGTCGCCTCTTTAGGTAGGTTGTAAAATCTTTTTCCCAGAAAATTTCATAATATTTGTTGACGAGATAAGATGGATAAAAAAAAAACATCCTGTCTTGCAATGTAAAAAAAAGTTTTGAATTTAAGTGGGAGTCTTGACATAAGCTGCAATATATGGGGGAATCAGTGTTTCACAATTAATCTTGTTCTCAGTTTTGTTAAAATGTATTCATATGTATTCTAATCATACATGACATACTGTGTGAAGCCTGCCAATATAAAACTCTAAATTTGTGAGCCCATGTGGGGGGTATATAATAAATCAGTATACCACCTCTCCTGCAGAGAGGGTATATAAAAAGGGAAAAAACTGCTTCTTTGCATAAAACTGCTTTTATAGAAAAAAATAAGCAAGACATAAATTGGAATGTATGCTTGACTTAAACAGTGACATTTTTTGAAAATACAAGAAATCAATTTAGAATACACATATTCTCTAAGGAAAACAGATGCCCTGCTTAAAAAAAAAATTTGCTAAAATTTGTTCCTTCATATTCCCTCACTTGATGTCAGCTAGTGTTTTCCTCGAATTCACATTTCTTTATGTCCTTTTGTGTAAGTTTGAAAAGTAGCTCAGCCTTGCAGTATTAATTTGCTGTGGATTTTAGTAATGATCATTAGAAAACTCTCTCTATGTCCATCTTGCACCAGTGACAACTTTTACTGGATCCTCTTTCCTTTCGGTTAATTTTCCTACTTTGTATTTTTCATGTAAAATTTACTTCCAGTCCACTGTGAAATTTTTTTTTGTGGGGGGTGGGGGGCTGTATGTCCTCTGCTCTGGTCATTTCTATCTGTTCACATGAAAATAAAAAAATAACATTCATTTTTGGTCACTTTGGATAAAAATTCATTTAAAAATTGTTTCAAAATCTTAAAACTGGAATCTTAAAATTTTGCTATATATAAAACATATACATTTTCAACCTATAAACATTATTATCTCCCTTTATGCATTGTTGTGGCAATCATGTCTTAAGTCACCATGAATCCATGCAACTTAATACACAATACATGTACCTGTGTGGTCTCCTTGCTAGGGGATCTGTAATCCTTAGAATCTTCATTAGGAAAATCTTGCAAGGGCTGCAATGATCAATTAAAAATTATTTTTTAATTTGAAAGTTTGGGTTAAAATCTTGAACATCATATATACATGTATATATATATTACATGTACCTAATATTTACATGTTATCCTGAAAATTTTCTGAATCAAGAGGAATGATTGATAAAGGAGTGGATTTAATGTTGTCATCAAGCATTTTTTTTTCAATTTACATATAAAGCTTTTCTGCAGTTTGGACAAATCGCCAGAGATATAGAGACTAAGACTAAGAGTAGAAATGAATTTGACAACAATTTATTTCTAAAGTGGAAAATGAAATATATTTATATCATAAATTAATTGTAATAAAAACATACATGTTTTATAGATACTAACGTAATGTACGTGGTATAATTTATTTTGCTCTTTAATGCGACTATTTTTAATTTGTACAATATGTCCTTGACATGTAAAGTACACAGCATCAGAATGATCTCATCTGTACAGATCAATATTGTCAAACTAAAACTATTCATATTTAAATTGTGTGCAAGATTGATATACCTGCAATATATAGCTGAAAAACAGTGATCAGTAAAATTAAAATTATGAGACAGAAAGCTGCATCCTGGAAAGTACAAATGGAGTTGCCATGTTCTGATACCCTTGGATAGATTTCTTTACCTACTTTACAATACATCACCTTGCAGAGCAAATAACTCCATTGTATCTAGGTCCCAAAAATGATTTCACAATAGTATGACAAAGTATATGTACTTAGATCTAGAACACTATTAGCATCTGTAAATCTGTGTGTCTGCATGTACTTTCATAATTTTACACTTACACTTTTTTTAATCAATTCTTTAAAATATTCTACAGTCCTGATATTGCTTAAAATTTCAAAAAATCTAACACACTATACAGTTATCATTGTCAGAAGTCAAATGTTTAATATTTCCGAGGTATGATTTCTACAAATCCTGTTCGTAAAAATAGATTGGACACAAGCATATTATCATTTGGAAAAATAAATTCATACAATTTTCTTCAAATATACTGAATTTTATAGAAAATAAAATACCAGTACCCAAAACGGGCACATATATTGCACAGTGGTATTTGATTCAGTGTCATGTACATGTAATATGTGCAACTGTGCATCCAAGTTTTCATGGGTTTGTTTGTTTTTAATGTCTTATATTTCATTATACCGCCAGTTACCTAATCCGAGATTCCTCTGACTCTAACCCCTGCTTTTATATTGTGACTTGTGCGCACAAGTCACAATATAAAAGCGGGGGTTAGAGTCAGAGGAATCTCGGATTATCAGTTACCATGCAGGTACATGTGACCTGGTGACACCTGGATAGATTTATGAATCAAAAAATACTTACACATTGCAATCGGGATCGGTCGGGGACTACCACACCACTACATGTATCTCTCGATCTCTATTTCAAAGACATCTTGAAGGGAACAGCTAAAATCCTCTCGGCCTTCGCCCCCATACCACCCTGATGTCCTCATATTTTCTTTTCTACGAGTAGCTATACGTGTAATACTCATCATGTCCAGATCAACCCTTTGGCTTTTCTTAAAGATTATCCCAACTTTGTCAACTGTTTTTCATCAAATTCTGAGTCTCTTGAGGTAGAATTTTCCTGAACAAGATGTTTCAAAACAAGAAGAAAAACTGCAGATTTCATTGTCTGCCATCTTGTTTACAATTTACACATTTTGTATTCTTCAATGCCGAAGAGCTCCAACAAGGGAAATAACTCGGATAGAGAAAAAGCACATTTAGACCAACTTTATAGTGTAATAAAACGTTTAGTTTTCATTTACCCATAAATGTTTTAAATGATATTTGCAAAATAACATTTCTTGAATCTAAATCTTCCTACTAGAATTTTCACATCACTTGTCAAAGTCTTTAAATATTAAGTCTAACAAGGGAGGTAACGAGGACTAATTATTCACTTTTTGGGCATCAGAAAATTAGAAATTGTAAAATTTTTGTGACCTTGGCTATTTTTTACATAGTTTTGATTGTCATGAAGGATATAAAAAAATATGAACATAAACAGCTTTGTCTAGTAAATATTTTTTTGATATAATTGATAAATAGCAAAATCCACTATAATTTACACCTTCTAGTCCCGTTTCCATGGCAACCGGATAAACTACCATGCTTTCTTTCATATAGTCAATCTTTTCATTCATTGAAGTTTCAGTAAGAAAAAAATTAGCTGAATCCAAGACATCGCGTGGCCACGTCATTTTGATATTTACGTAGAATTGGTATTAAAGAAGTGTATAATGGTGTCTGGTTTGGAGGGTAACAGTCTTCATGGCCTGTGGGTTTTGTCGGGAAGAAATTTAATGTAGTGAATTCCTCATTCTGTTTCCTTCCTCTCATTAATCTTTTTAAAAAAATTTGCTTTCTAGACTCCTCCAGCAATTGAACTTCCTCCCCGAATAAGAATTTGAACAACAAGATCACTAGTATTCAAGAAAATAGCATATAAAACAGTGACTGTTTTTGTGCTCTTGCAATATAATTCTTTGCTCTTCTCAGGCCGTTGCAGTTTTGTCAAGTGCATCTTACTGTAAATTAGTTTTAAGGGTTTAAAGCAAGATGGATTCAAGTTTTGATTTCTGTTTGAATTTCAGACAAACGTGGAAAAGTACAATTTTTAATTTTTTAGAATAATTGTTTAGATATTCCTAAACGCTGTCGTTTTACTCATTTATCAAACTATAGGGTGAAATTTGAGTATTAAACATTTTTACAATTAAATGTTTCTTTGAAATAGTGTGAACTACCCACAAAATGACGTCTATCGAATTTGCTATGTGTCTTAAAGTCAATAAAACATACTTAGTGATATTTTGTTGAATTTTCGAAAATATACTTTGGTTGTTGTATGTCCTTGTCGCAAAGGACGGTACCCATTTTTGATGCCCATTATATCATTTTTTGGTCATTGAAATCCACCTAGCTGCTCACGTGTCCATAAAACAGACATTGGTTGCTGTAAATTTCACATATTTCAATTATTATATTTTTACAGAAGCTTTAATTAATGAATTATTTTTAACCGTTTAATTTCACTCTAATTTACTGATTCTTGACCATTAATTTTTAATGCAGTGTCTCCCAGCTTTCCACAATTAAACTATGTGATGAAAAGTGGTCACATTAACTGTAATCAATTCATTAAAGATTCAATAATGAAAGAAAGTCATGCTTAATGTTTATGATTTCTATGTTGTATGTTATAGTGCTGATGACATTATTTATTGAACATCTCTCGTAGTCTAAATGGCGAAAGTGATAAAGGAGAGACAGATTAGAACTTAATTTATTATGAGTTGTTACTAAATATTAGACTATTTCATTGGATTATTTCATTGATCCCGATCATCATATTTCTCTTGCTTTTAGGCAACAAAACTTCCTCCACCAGTTTATTTTATATTCTATGGTTCCTCTACGTTTTTGTATTATACTCAGTTGACCGTTAATTAAGGCCCTTTGGCCTCTTGTTCTAAATTTATACCTCTATGAATCATTTGTAGTGTTGTTTTATACTCAAATAATTTTTTATGCCCCCGTAATCGAAGATTCGAGGAGTATATAGTTTTTGCCGTGTCTTTCTGTCTGTTTGGCCGTAAATTTCGAAAAGTAAGAAATTTGGCTTTCATATTTCACAGATGTATTCTTTTTGTCAAAATCTTCCTTTTGAGTATCATAAATGTTGACCTTGACATTTGGAGTTTGACTTGTATTTGAGAAAATTTAACCCTCGCCATAAGCTGCCATACGGGGGCATTAGTTTTTCACAAACACATCTTGTTTTGCTAGGTAATGTATCCGCAGTGTACGCTGTTAGGAACCGGGGTTATCGACAAAATTTAGGATGGAATCAGGGGTACAGAAGTTCATTCTACAGTACTGCGTACACCCTTTCTGTCAGCATAGACGGCATCTTATTTCTTCCAGTAAATAACACAAACGGAGGGACACATGTAAGCAATTTACATTTAAATGACAAATTCTTTAACAGCTAGCACTTTCCAAGGTAAAATAGGTAAGGTACTTATGAGTATGTGAGTTTGTGGTGGGGGTATTAGTACTTGTATATTAAATTTTTTCCTACTATTATTTAATCAAATTATCCGAATGTTCAGCACACAAAATGAGAATTATGTTTGTTTGTTTAATTCGTAGACCTTTTCTTCTTCTTGGAGTGATAACTTTTACTCGCTTCCGGCTCCAGTCGATGCACGATTTGTACGATTTCATCCGAAATCTTACTACAGCAAACCGCAGTTTAAGGTAGAACTCTATGGATGTCATTACCAGTGACTTGGATCAATAAAAAATAAGGAACAGTGGGGAAAAAAAGTTTCTGATAGATGATATATGTAATATTAGTACTGTATTTCATTTTGTGGAGAACAATCTGAAATGTATAAAAAATAAAGATAAATAAATTGTCTGTTTTATACTTATTCAATTAGATCGATGGGGTTCTGATCTGCATAAATGCAGAGGAGTTTAATTTGCATCTTTTCCATACAGGAAAAAGAAAAATTTTAAGCTAATCACACCAGTAAGGTTAATATTGATTATGGTCAGGTGTCCTGTATACTTGTATGAAGTGAAAAACCTCAACCCCATCTATATTGTTGGCCAGGTTTCAAAGAACCATTGAAGACAACTATTATAGACTCTTGGACCTTGGGAGAAGCGCAGACTTTTTTAATTTTTTTACAATCGACGGCTAATACTTCCATACTAGGACGGTATACAGAAGCTCTTTTGTATTATTAATATTTATCTTAAATGTTTAAAAGGTAAAAAGCCATTTCAAAACACATTTTACTTTGTCTAGGACAGAAATGGCAGCAACCTACCCTCCATCTCCTCCTTTCACATATTGCATGGTCATCTCTTACCAAGTTTTACTCCTGGAATATTTTTTCTTTCAAAATGCGATGAAATGAATACCACTCCTCACAAATGAGATACACTGAGTCAGTTTAGTATGTCTCTTCTCTTCTGTTGACTGCATACAACAAATTATGTTACTGCCTCCAACACTATACCTCAAGATGAATTTTAAGTTTTACTTAAAATATTTTATTTACATTGGAATGCTCTGCGTATACATAAGAGTTAGCGATTGCATTATCCTTGGAAAGTTTTTGGCGTGTCCAAATTAGGAGAGGCAAATGCAAGCGATTCTTGGAAATGAAAACATTAACATGTAATACATGCCCGATGAAAACCGTGCGCGGTAAAAATCTGGACCCGGTCGTCCAGATAGCGTCCCTTTTTCAGTTTCTTTTAGGACACCGTGAAAAGTACATGTGTGTTGGATAGCTTCAAATTATTTTAAGCCGCCTCCACCCACTTTTCCTTTTTTGAGGAAGTTTATTTCTGTATACTGTAGACGTACTTTTTTCCAAGGGGTCATAATTCCGCGGAAAATCAATTTCTGTTTAATCCGCGGGTAGAAAATTACGCGGATTTTCTAGATTGTCACTTTATGCCTTACATTTATATGAAGTACGCTTGGACA
Source organism: Saccostrea glomerata (assembly GCA_003671525.1). Lineage (NCBI taxonomy): Eukaryota > Metazoa > Mollusca > Bivalvia > Ostreida > Ostreidae > Saccostrea > Saccostrea glomerata. Next base: position 133,638 of record PRKT01000557.1, on the reverse strand, counting down.
AATTTCCGCGGACCGCGTACATAGCGTAAATAATACCACGCGGGAAAAAGTACTTCTACAGTATATCTTCTTTTCTTGATTTTGAATGTGTTTTACGTAGTTTTCGGTTTCAGTATATTATGCAATCAATTACGCCAGTTATTATGTAATCACTTTTTACATATTAATCATATTCATAATTCATTTTTATTCTGTTATGAATTTTTGATTCTGATAATAAGTAGTCTATTAATAATCTTTTGGATTTTTTGACCATTTATTACATAATTAATTACAAATATTTTCTATAATTAAAGTCTCATTAGTGGCAAAGTGCAACATACCTAAGTGTCTTGTTGTTTATGAAAATTGAAGGTGAAGGTGGTTTCTAGAAATTCTGCGATAGTACAGTAAATGTGAGTTTGGTTCACGACAGTATACGGAAATGTTAAGGAATGAGAAGTTCCACAGAATAGTTATTTATCAAAATGAATTTGCATTGGCAATTGTACATAAAAACTTTTACGGTTTAAAAAAAAAAATTATCAAATCCGCACCTCTATGCAACGCAGCATAACGCAGGTTTTAATGCCATAGTAAACCGCCACCTGTAAAATCACTGCAATAGTAGCATTATTACTACAGTTATACTGTACTGTATTTCATTTTTAAAAATTGATTTTTAAAAGATAAAAATGTTACTATATTGTGTTACTTTAACAAAAAATAGTATAAAAAAAACTACACGAATAGTTAAACAGTAGTAAATAGTAAAAACTTTTGGAACTTTGATTTACGTACTATAGTGAAAACTTTGGAAATTTGATAACTGTAGAAAAAGCTTTCGTACTATGGTGAAAACTTTGGAACTTTGATTTACTAAAGTGGAAACTTAAGTATTTTGATTAAGTGCTATAAAACCTGTGGAATAATGTTTTGATTCCCATTCTGTATATTTCATGATATTGCAAAGTTACGATTTATTTACACTTCAGAGAACTTAATTTTGAAAACCCCGACCCGTTTCAAAAAAGAATCATGTAGAAGAAACGAATTTTAATGTTATATTTGTCTTTTGAGCCGATAAATATAACCAAATGTTTACATTTTTATTTAAATCTATATTATTTTAGTGTTATGCAGACCTGATGTATGTCATATTTATGAAGAAAAAAATACTATAAAATAATATTTGTGTCATTTAGAATCAAAATATATCACTCAACAACTTCTGTCAAAATGTTGTTCTTTTTTTTCACTGCAAATTTTGCATTTGAATTGAATAACTTTAATAACGACGTATTGTCAACTATCAATTTTAATTTGCATTCTTATGTCGATACGATATATTCTGGTGAGCTTGAGATAAAAGATATCAGAGAGTCTGACACATCTGTTTCATATTTGGATATTTTACTTGAAAAAGCCGTTAATGGTAATATAACAACCAAGCTCTAGATGATAAACGTAATGACTTCAACTTTTCTATCGTCAACTTCCTTTACTTATGCAGCAACATACCTTCATCACCTGCATACAGAGTTTATGTATCTCAGTTGATTCGATACGCAAGAGCATGCTCTACGTTTGGACAATTTCTTAAATGAGGTAAATTATTGACAAACAAGTTAATGAAACAAGAATATGAGGTGTCTCGTTTAAAGTCATCATTTTGGAAGTTCTATGGACGCTACAATGACCTTGTAAGCATATACAATTCATCATTGAGTCAAATACTGACTGACGTTTTTCATATTAATTGTTAGTCCATTATTGAAACACTGAATTGGCGACAGATTTTGCCATTATTACCTGATCATGACATGGAGCACACGGCGCTCACTCCTCCATGGCACCTGATCCCACCTCTGATGTTTTGGAGGTCCGCGTTTGCTCTGCTCCTGTTTCGTTTTGTTTAATGGAATTTTGATCTTGAATACTGTTTGTTATCTCCACATGTTTCATTTGTGAATTTAAATTAAAATGTACAACAAAGACCAGCCCAAAACAACCCCATATCAACTACCTAAAACAGATAAATAATGATAAAAAAAACTTAATAATTAAAACATACATAAATTGTTAAATTAATGATAAAAAGAACTCTGAAACTTTGATTAGTAACTAAAGTAAAAAGTTTGTAACAGTGATTTCGTACAGTAAAAAAAGTTGGAACTTTAATTTGATTAACTAAAGTAAAAACTTTGGAACTTTGATTTAATATAGTAATAACTTTGGAGCTTCGGTTAACTGTAGTAAAAACGTTGGATCTTTAATTTGATAAACCCTAGTGAAAACCGGAACTTTGATTTACTGTAGTAACAACTTTGGAACTTTGATTTATCATAGTAAAAATTTTGGATATTCGATAAACTTTACTGAAAACTTTGGAACTTTGATTTACTATTAATTGTAGTAAAAACTTTGGAACTTTGAATTAATATGGTGAAAACTTTGGAACTTTTGATTTACTATAGTGAAAATCTTGCAACTTTGATTTACTATAGTTAACTATAATAGTAATCTATAGTTTACGATAGTATTTTTTGTAGGGTATTTACGAGACTTTTACGAAATGCATTGAAGTTTTCATGTACTTTCGACGGCTTGCTTTGACATTTAAACGTGTCATGATACTAGTATTGGAGTCCCGGGTTGATATGGGGTATGATACAGATTTTGCCATGTATTATTCTCTGTTGAATTCTAGTAAACGAAGTTATTCCTATTTGCCATTCACCTTTGATTATTTATTACTGTATTAAATAATATAATTGAAAGGTTAATAAAATAAGAGAATTATGCAAGAATTTTTACCTTATAATACAAAATTTAAAAGTACTTATATAGTTTTAATGATAGGTAGACTTGTAAGTAGTTGATGAATAAAGACGGGACAAAAATAATTTGCCATTTTAATTTTATCATTTTAATTTTTATTTTAGCTCATCTTCTCAATTTCTCCGGCGTCCGTCTGTCTGTCCCTATGTGTAGTTGTCTGTCTGTCTGTAAACTTTTCACGTTTTTGAATTCTAAATACCCATCGGTTAAATTTCTACCAAACTTGCAAAGTGTCCTTGGGTGAAGGGGATTCAGGTAGTGTAGTTTTAAATTTGTTCAAATCAAGACCCCCGGAGTAGGGCGTGGTCACAATGGACGATTAAAATTTTGAATAGGTTTACACAACAAATTCTTTAAAACTCTTCTTTCTAAGACCAGCAAAGCCATGAAAGCCATGATTGATCATATTTATATGGAAGCATCCTAATGCAGTGTAGATTCAAGTTTGCTCAAATAATGACCCCCAGGGTAGGGTTGGGCCACAATGGGGATAAAAGTTTTACATAGAAATATATAGGAAAATATAGGTAAAACCTTCCTCTCAAGAACAGCAAAGCTGGTCAAATTTATATGAAAACATCCTCAATACGTAATATCGCGACTACCAATGAGTACCTCGCAGTTATCTAACTTACTACCGCTCTTTTGCGGAGAAGTCGAGAAAAGTCTACATTTCTGGGGGCAAATGACATTGTTTACAGTAGTGACAATCGAATGATTCGAACAATTTAATGCCGAAATCACGATGTTTTGCCGGATATTGAACTTCAAATAGTAAATCGTCAAATAAGGAAAGTTTAGAATATTTTATCTGCTTGAAAATGTGACGATTTTCAATGAAAATTTAACGAAAAGAGTCCGCTTGATTAAAAATATCATTTAAAATGTGACAATTAAGAATTGGCTCCTCTCAAAAATATATAAGGCTGGTTCAGTGATTGTTTAGCGAGGTATTCTACCAAGATTTTTTACTTATCTGTCCTTATAAATGCTACAATGACCGATCTTGCAATGTATTGAATAATCTCAGCGAGATGTCGTAGGGACTAAAATATTTGGTCGGACGTCCACTACGACATCTCAGACCACTGTCAGACAAATTGATTAGGGATTCAAGCCTAGTATTCCGACGGTCCTATAGTCCGACAGCCCAGTAGTCCGACGGTCCTAAAGTCCGACAACCCAGTAGTCCGACGGTCCGATAGTCCGACGGCCCGGTAGTCCGACGGTCCGATAGTCCGACAGCCCAGTAGTCCGATAGTCCGACGGCCCAGTAGTCCAACATTTTAAACATTACCAATATTTTAATAGTGTTATAATTACTCCTTTCTGACATTATTTCAAGGTATACACAAAAAACCGCCAGGGGGAGGGGGGTTGTCAACAGAAAAGGGTAAGAAATTATGCACTCAAAGGAAACGGATAATTTAATTTTCTTTCTAATTTCCTTAATATATTTGAATATGGCACGCCAAATTCACAAAAATTAGCTAAACATAGTTTCACAATTGATAAACTAGGTTTATCGTCTGTAAACTATATAGTTAACGATTCGTTAAGTATAGTTTTCATTTGTAAAACTATATTTAACGATTGTTAACTATAGTTTACGAACGCTAATCTAATTTTATCTGTCTGTAATAAAACATTAACAATAGATTTTGTTGATAAAAATAGATTCTCGTTTGTAAACCATAGTTTACAATCATAAACTATAGTTAAAAGTTCTTAATCATAGTTTCACAAATCGTGAAACTATATTTATCAGATCGTTACCTATAATTAACAGTTTGTAAACTATAGTTTACAAATCGTGAAACTGTATTTATCGGATAATCTATGTTTTGCAATCGCAGATGATTGTTTTCGGTGTTAAACTTTATAGTTTACGGTTGTGAAACATAGATAATTTCGTTAACTATGGTTTATAGATTTAAAATATAGATTAACGTTGTAATCTATGTTTACAGTCCGTAAACTATAGGTCACAACTGACTGTGAAACTACTTAGTATATTTTGCTCTTATTTGTGAATGTGGCGTGTCATAATTAAATATGTTTTAGAAATCGAATTAAAAAGATTTTTCGACAAATTAGAAAGATTTTTGTCAAATTACAAAGATTATAAATATAGGACTTTTTTTGTAAATCAATTAAACACTTAAAATCAATTAAAAAATATAATAGAGGCAATTCGTATATAGAAACCTTAGCTTACTCAGTATTAAATTTCAAATTTTGATTTCTCTATGAATAAAGGGAGATCATTGATGTAAAACAAGAAAAGAAGTGGACATAAAATTGATCCCAGTGGCACTCCCGCTCAGACTAACTATTTTTCAGATATTATATTTCCATGTTGAACACTTTGAAATCTACAGTTTGAGGACAGATGATACAACGGAAGCCCATTAAGGACCTATCAAAAATATTTTTTAAATTTGATAGAACGAATTGTTGAACTTGTTTTAACAAATTTAATTCGTTATAACAATTTCTTTGAATTCGTCATAATGAGTTTAATCTGTTATAACAACTTTGTTAAATTCGATATAACAAATTCAAATTATTCTTAATACGAATTTAACTCGTTTGAACAAATTCTAAAATTTGCATTAAAAATTAAATTCATTCAAACGATTTTTTAAAATTTGTTATAACAAATTAAATTTGTTTAAACGAATTCAAGAAATCTTATTTCGAATTCAAATATATTTTTTTTCTATAGGCCCGGTGGTTGAATTTGATTAAACGAATTTAAGGTGGATCATCCCTCTGATAAGAGAGATAACTCTTCTTCTAAGAAAGATCACTTTCCTTAGACATTTTGTCATGAAATTCAGTGAATTATCATGTCAGAGTTTACAAGTTTCATTCATGCCTACCATTTTATAGTCAACTCAATCAAACTTATTCTAAGGTACAAATGTTGATTTATAGTTTCTATTGCGTGTATGTACATTAATGATTTATAATAATTTACTTAAAACATTTATATTCAGTTCCTTTAAACAGTGTAAATTGAGAAACCTCTACCTCTTAAAGTATAATTCTTTTAATTGTAAAGAAATTTTAGATGCAGTATTATTTATAAACATTTAATTAATATTTTGTTTCATTAAAAAATATTTTCAAGGGCAATAATGGAAGGATAACTCTTGCTTATAAATGCGTGTTATTTTACATGCACAGAAAACAATTTGTAATTGTGTTTTAAAAAGCAGCGCTTCAGTATGTTTTACTAATGGGTATTAGAAAGGTATGAGAGTAAATATTATTTTTATATATACCTCATATTTCTAATTTAATTGTGAGATAAAAAAATAATTAATCTTTCTATTTACCATATCAAATTTTCTTCACATCATGATTTGACATATTATTCATTTCTGAAAGAGTAAGCAACACTTCATACTTCAAACTATTTTCCATTTGAATTTAATGCAATAGTTCTTGCTGAAAATCAATGTCTGAATTTTTAAAAAAATAAGTCGGGAAATTTGGAGCAGAGGGATATTGTCCCTTAATCCATTATAACAAATCACAGAAATTTTTTTAAACTAATTTAATTTGTAATAACAAATTTTATAATTCGTTTAATCAAATTAAATTCGTTATAAAAAATTTTTGAATTCGTCATAACAAATTAAACAAATTTGTTGTAAGAGATTAAAATTGTTATAACAAATTCTAAGGAATTGTTATAATAAAGAAATAAATTCGTGATAACTAATTATATCGAATTCAAGTAAAATTTTTGATAGTTCCTAAATGGGCATACGTATGATACAAACAAACTTTTGTTTAAGAATTTGAAAATAACAACTTGGGCCATGTTTAAGGGGGCCGACTGTAGTTTTCATTGCGCAACATTTCGCACACCATAGTAAAATGAAGCGTATTTACTGTTTTTGAGTATTTTTTTTAGCACAATTTATAAAATTAAACAAATTTTTTTAAAAAATGAAAGTTTAAGAATGTAATATGAATTCTTTAAAACTGATTTTTTTTTTAACGATTTTGCAATTGATAGGCCAATTGACGTCGTTACAGTGTCTTTTTGACGTTAATGTAAACTAAAGCTCTTAAAGAAAGGGTTAATAAAATGTTACGTAAAGTTATTCCACCCTTCTATGATGTCATAGGTTTTTACAAAACTGTTATTAGATCAAATTCATACCTAATTCATACCTAATAGAACAAGATCTCTTGGAAGAATGCTTAAAAAGTAGGTGCAATGATAAATATTGTTTAGTTAAAGAATTAAAAAATGCATATTTTCTATATCTAATCAATTATTCAATATTTAAAAAATGTTGACAAGGGCAACTTAAACTCCGTCTAAGGTCTTTTCATTCTGGCAGTTGCTTAAATATTGTAAAATAGTTTCCCTGAAATTCACAATTCAAAAGTATCTTTTCAATAGGAAATATTTAGGAACACTCAGTTTCAGAATTATGCATTTTAACCATTTTTTTTTTACATATTTTTCATAATATTGTTTATAGAAAACGTGCGATTTTTTTTATGTTGACATACACTTCTGTTTATTTATGTTTCGCATCTCAAATAATATGGTGACCTATACATTTTTTGCAATAATTGGATAGTTTAATGTATACATGTATTTCATGAAAATAAATGCAGTTTTTGTACTTTGAACCTATAAAATCGTGAGGGTTGATTCATCTCCAGAAAAAGTAATATAGATACGCTTTTGAAATTTAAAACAGAAATTTGAGAATATCTCCATTAATTGAAGTATGTTTTCCTATAAATCCTTTGTGCCATTCATATTTTGTAGTACTCTATAAAAACAGGAACATTCGTTGATTTTTGGCATTTTAGATGTCCCCTTTGGTAACAAGCTTTTTAAGAAATAAATAACAAGCTTATAAACTTCAATGGGAATTGTAGTGGGTCGGTCACGTGATCAAATCCTGTGAAGGCCGAAGGCCTTCTCAGAAGATTTGATCACGTACCGACCCACTTCAATTCCCATTGAAGTTTATAAACTTGTTATTTATTACTTATATATACATTTGAGACAGACAATTTAATATTTTCGAATTTAAATTATTGCACTAACTGTCCGTCGTAGATTTTGAAAAATGACGCAAGGTGTAAATCGGCTTGCATGGCGGAATGATTCGAATGCATTAGGCTAAGGAATCTATTTCGAAGGGGATATTTTGTGAAGGCTACTTGTGATCAGTAATAGTGAATAGATTGTTGTGTGGGAATATTTTTATTCGTGAAATTTGATAATCGATGGGGAAAAGACACACGAAATACGTCCGTAGTTTGATGATAAACAGTTGGAGAAATTTCGGTCGTCGGAAAGGGATGGATGGATCCGATGGATTGAGACACTTGTCCGAGCCAGTTAATTTGAAGTTTGATCAAAATCATTCTACAGTTTTAGTGACTAAAGACATACTTATCATAAAACACTGATGAACACGGAGACACTGGCTACAGCTTTACATTGAACTACGAAAATAACGAGGAGTTTGGCAGTTCATGGCATGATTGCAATGATAATTTACAACAGATTTACACATTAATCGTGAGTAGAATTTTAAGATAAAATGATAGTTTATCATGAAAATTTAACCAAAGGTCTACCCCCAAAATAAGGATGAACGTTAGAGACAATACAGCGGACAAAAGTATTAGTGAAGAAAAATGTCAACAAACGCTAGTTTTCTCTATGTACACAGGTTGAATCGATAGCCAAAATGTAGGAAATACTTATTTACATTGTAAATAAAAAAATAATCATTTTACTTCCTTTTTTTGTTCATTTTTAGGTCTTTCCACCTTTCTGTGGAAAGACCTCTTGAAATGCTTCTGTTTTTTATTATTCTATTTCTCACCTTATGTTTTGACACCGTAAGACTTATCGAAAAACTTTATAGTTCATGATACTGGATATTTAAAGTTATTCCGAAAAATGACCCCCCATGTTTCAACTTGGACCCCTTATGCAGTTATTGCCCCTTTCACTGTTAAGCTTGTTATCGCTACTCCTCCTAAACCGTAAACCGTAGAGATTTAAAACCTTCACCATTGTCTACAACTAATTTAGGAGGCTTTTCAATCTATTCATTGCGAAAGTTTTCTTTGACCCCTTCAATGAGTAACTGCCCCTGAAAGTTTATAAATTTTATAAAAAACTAAAAATTTTCAAAACGAGAAGTCGTAGAGACATGAAACCAACTGCATCAGTTTCATTGACCTTTGGCCTTTAAATTCATTTCAAGGTCAAAGGTCAAGGTCATTCCAAATATGAGGAATAAATTTCTTTTAATAGCTCCTATATCCTTAAACATATAATATCTATCTTCTGTCTGTAATATGCACTCTTCATACTCTTTCGAAGATTCCATTCTTGTCCCCTAAGATTGACCCTTTTAAAAGTTATTGCCCCTTGTGTGAAAAGCCTTGTTATCGCTACTCCTCCGAAACCATAGACACTATAAACATCAAATTTTCACTAATGTCTTAAGGGTCTTTAGGCCTAAATTCATTGTATAAGTGCGAAAGGATCTGATGACTCCTTATATGAATTATTGCCCTTTAACATCTTTGTACTTACTATTAAACCTTATTACTTGAAAAGTATAAGTCGTAGAGGCATGGGGTCAATTGCATTGTGACCCTTGACCTTTGACCTTGAATATTTTTTTAAGGTCAAAGGTCAAGGTCACTTCATTTTTTTTTAATTTTCATTTCTTCTTTATTTATCCTTTTAATACAAATTGTGTTTTCTTATTCATTGAATTTAATATTAAGGAGTCAGATATAAAACAGAATTGAAATTCAAAGAAGGTGGAAAGACCTCTTATTGTTCTTTGAACAATAAGTCTCCTAGTTTATACATGAAAAGGAAGTAGAGCAGGTAATTTTATAACTTATGTACCGGTAGATATTATTGCGCCGTGTGATTCGGCCATGCATTGACCTCTGACCTCCGACAAACTTCATACAGAATTGAAGATATTTTCTCTCTCTATGTTTATATAGTGGAAAGATACCACAAATGTATATATAGACGGTTGAATGTTTTATTTCTTACATATAATGTACAATACAGTAATACTCATAAAATATTTTAGTTTGAACAAAAAGAATACTTTAGTATTTGTATAATTTGCTTTAAAGTGCGAAAATTGGCATTTTCCTATGGTATAATATGTACCTGTATTTGAGACTGTCCCTTAATAATAACTGGACGGTAGATTTCCCCCCCAAACTGTGCATGTACATTGAAGTTAATATAAATTATTCATGGCATAAAAATTAAGACTTTTGCTATTGTAGTTTTCTCACTATAAAATCATAGTAGGCCCCCCTAAAAGAGTAAAACGAATACCTTTCCCTGCGTAGTTTTTATTTTTTCATTCAAATTTGCACAAAAATGGAATTTAAAGTGAAAAAAAAAATATTTGTATAGATTAATAAGGATGGTTTTCGAAGAGCAGATCTTTGAACAACACAGATGTTTACAATTTTTTTTTATTTTAGAAATTACAGAAGCGTATTAGTGCCACTTAGACATTTCATTTTCTTTTAATTTCTACACTTTAATCTGTGAATTTACACTTTAATCTGTAAGTTTTACACTTTAATCTGTAAATTTTACACTTTAATCTGTAAGTTTTACACTTTAATCTGTCCATTTCACACTTTAAAGTGTAAATTTTACACTTTAATGTGCAAAATTTACACTTTATTTTGAACAACCTGAACTGCAATAGGTTATGATCGAACGGTCGATTTGTGACGTTTTACCTCTGACACTTGAGAAAAAGTATTAAACTAAGATGTTTGCAATTGTTTGTATATTTTTATTTTACATGTACTCGTACTTGTTTATTAGTATATGATAAGCAAGGATGGACTTTTCATCATGGGCCTCGTTATTTTCCCCAGCATAAAATATCAGGGATCTTCTTTTTACTTCAGTATATATATATGTGTTTCTTTAGTTTTACTATAGTGTACCGAAAAGTAAAAACATATATCAAAGATTTTTTTATTTGCAGTTCAGATACATATTGCGCTTCTGTAATTATCTTGCATGATTTACGGTCCGTTCGCTTTAAATGCGTTACTGGGAATGTGTGATGTTGCTAAATTGACTATGCGAATAAACGAATAAAGTGAAAAATTTACACTTTCAAGAGTACAATTTACAGATGAAAGTGTAAAATTTACAGATTAAAGTGTAAAATTTACACTTTAAAGTGTAAAATTTACAGATTAATGTTTAAAATTTACAAATTAAAGTGTAAAATTTACAGATTAAAGTGTAAAATTTACAGATTAAAGTGTACAATTTACACTTCAAAGTGTAAAATTTTACAGATTAAAGTGTAGAAATTAAAAAAACATAGGTAATCAGAGATTACAGAGCTCACCTCAACGTGTGTTGTCTTTAAGTAAGGCAAATTAAGTCACACAATTAACCAACAAAAAGTGTACATCCAAAAATGCAAAATTTATGCAAATTTGATACTTTGGAATAGACCTATATAAAAACTAAAAACTAGTTCTTCATCATGAAAATGTAATTAAAATCCAACATCTGAAGCAAGATTGAGAGTTTTCATCCCTTGATACATCATTTGTGCAACTGGTTTATATGAGCCTTATAGTTTCTTGATGATAGACTTGCACCCATAACTTTTACGAGGTCTATTATCTGGAAAATGTATGTCGAATTCAGCATCTGAAGCAAGTCCATTAGTGTGCATCCTAAGATGTATCATCCATGCAAGTTTGGTCAACATAGGGCTTAAAGTTACTTGCAAATGAAACCTGTATAAAAAAAATTAACCTTTCCACTAATCCAGAAAATGTAGGTCAGATTCAGCATCCGAAGCCAGCCTAGTAGAATGCACCCTAAGATGTACCATCCATGCAATTTAGTCGTTATAGGGCTCAAAGTTACTTGGAAATGAATCCTGCACCATAAACTTTAACCTGTTTACTCGTCCAGAAAATGTAGGTCAGATTCAGCATCTGAAGCAAGTCTGGTAGTATGCATCCTAAGATGTACCATCTATGCAATTTAGTCGTTATAGGGTTCATAGTACTGTACCTTGGAAATGAAACCTGCACCCAAAATTTTAACCTGTTCACTCAACCGGAAAATGTAGGTCAGATTCAGCATCCGAAGCAAGGCTGGTAGTATGCATCCTAAGATGTATCATCCATGTAAGTTTGGTCAACATAGGGCTTATAGTTACTCGGAAATGAAACCTACACCAAAAACTGCACCAAAAATGTTAACCTGCACCAAAAACATTAACCTGGTCATTCCTTTGCTGAAATTGCAGCATCTGAAACTTTGACTGGTACAATGAAACACACTAGCAACATCTTCCATGCATGTCTAATCAATATAGGACATAGAAGTACTTAAAAAGAAAACTGCTCCAAAAAACTTAACCTTAACCCGGGACGCCGACGCCGACACCGACACCGACGCCGAGGGTATCACATAAGCTCCCCCCAACTTCGTTGAGGTGAGCTAAAAAGTGAAGTGTCTAAGTGGCACTAATACGTTTCCGTAGGAAATCTATTATATGCATCGATTTCGATCAAATGAGGCGCAAAAATATATACCAATCCAGGAATATTTTTTTGTTTGTATCATCTGTCCTTAAATATGAGTCAAACCATTGTATTGCTTTGGGGTCAAATTTGTAACAACGTTGCTGTCTAACAATTGTTATGTTGAACCAGCAGGCCAGTCAAAAAGGAAATTGTTAGACCAATGTAATAAACACTTTTATTAGTACATATTATATAGAAAGCTGTTCATCAGAGTGTAGCAAAAAAAGTATTAAAAAGTTATGTATCCCCGATACTTTGATTACGGGGGCATACAAAAAACATATTTTATGGGGGTGGGGTGGGGGTGATAATGCTTCAGTTATACTTAAATTTCCATACCGACTTTCTATACCAATCAAGCACAGATAAGGTGTAATCCTTCCCCTTTTCTGCAGAAGGAATTGGTTATTTAAGACTACAAATTATCAAGACGTCGGACTACCGGGTTGTCGGACTATCGGACCTTCGGACTACTGGGCTGTCGGACTATCGGACCGTCGGACTATTGGGCTGTCGGACTATCGGACCGTCGGAATACTGGGCGGTCACCTAAATGATTCTGACATTACATAGGAAAAATAAACAACTTTATATTTTGTTGGATTTAAACATTTTAACGGTAAGAAAGGAAAGTTTTATTGTGATAGAGACTTAAAGGGATGTTCAAAGGAAAAAGTTGAAGCGAGCAGATAATTCATTTCAGCCCATATTGATTGAAACAAGCGGTCGAAATCTGAGCAAAAAATCCCTAATCAATTTGTGTGACAGTGGTCTGAGATGTCGTAGTGGACGTCCGACCAAATATTTTAGTCCCTTCGACATCTCGCTGAGATTATGTATTGAATAGCTCATTGCCCCCACCCAACAGACGATTCCTACCTCCTTCGCGAAAGAGTTCCGCTAAGTTAAGTAATTGCGATATCAAGTATTGGTTTTAATTCTTTTTTGTTCAAATAATGAACCCAGTGGATAGGGTTGGGCTGAAACTGGGGATCAAAGTTTAACATAGGAAAACGTATAACGGAAATTTCTTATTTCTTAGAACAGCGAAGCCATGATTGGTCATATCTTTATGGAAGCATCCTCACGTAGTGACGATTCAAGTTGGTTCAAGTCATCGTCCGGGGGAGGGGAGTGTGGGCGCCACAGTGGAAGATCAAAGGTTAACAAAGAAATTTCAAGAAAAATATCATTTTCTTAAGAACAGAAAAGCCATGGTTTATGCGTCATATTGATATGAAGGCATCCTCAGGTAGTGTAAAATCAAACTGGTTCAGATGAGGGCCCCAAGGGATAGGAATGGGCTGCATAGGGGATCAAATGTTTGCTAATAAATAAATAAGAAGATATCCCAAGTACAGCAAAATCATTCTCATATTAATAAGGGAGTATCATCAGGTAGTATAAAATGTAAGCCCCCCCCCCCCTGAAAACTCAAAACTGAAGTGAGTTTTGCTTTTTTCCTAGCCAATGTGCTCAGAAGCGATGTGGTTCATAGGCCTGTGTAAGAGGTATTAATTCGGGGATAAATAATAGACATTTAATTGTTATTACAGTTTCATGTTGATAGTGATAAATGGAAGAAAGATAGATATTAGACCAATAATAATGTTGATCTTTTAAATCATACAAGTTTTCTTGTGTTTGGGCAACAAATCTTCATTCATCAGTTACATGTATGAACCCTCTAAATTGTTGCACGAATACAATTTTTCTTCCAAAAAAGAACAGATATATCACGGACAAATCTACATTTTTCTTTGAATTAAACACAAAAACATATTCATCTAATTTGATCAATAGTCTTTATTTGTTGCTGTGTTCAGAATCTAATATTTAAACATCACATCCATACAGCTCCACTCTCATACCCGGCTTGCTGTGGAAGGTTTTGGGTATAAACTTGACAAACCTAGCCTTGAATGGCGTCAGAAACGTGTGTTTTATCACCGAGTTTACGCTACTGCTCCCGCTAAAATCCTAAAAAAGTCGAAAAAAGGACTATTCAATTTTAAATCAGACAGTTGATAATATACTGAGTATAAATATTAACTTAACAATCATTTAGCAATGTTCTTTTTAAATGATACATGTAAGAAGCTAATTCCATTCGAAGCCTAGCTGCTGAACTGTACAGATACTAGTATTCTACTGGGAAAACTCAAACGGGCTGTTTTTTATGTCCAAATTTTTTAAACCAGAGAGCTTTATTTCTAGATCTGATATGTGAAAAAGAAAAATGACCGATGCAAATTCAAATATCAAAGTGTAATTATCCCATTTAAAAGTAATCTTTATATAATAAACCATTAGACTGCATTAGTACGAAAAATTGTACGCGTCCTTTAAATCTACCATGATCGAGGTTCCATTTTTGACGTCAAGGAAGCTATTTCCATCCACACTGTATTTGATTGTGTATGTCGAAATGTAGTAATTAGAGGATGCGTAGCCTTGGTTTGCAACAGCATGCAGCTCCATTTCTCTTCCCAGATCCACCTACAAAGAAAGGTATTTAAGAATTATTTGAAACCGTTTACTTCCAGCAAAATGAGGAGAAAAATGATAAGGTGTTTTGAAATACATAGTTTTTCTTATAATATTCCCCTTTTTTTTTAACATCTCATAAGTAACACAAAAACCGCTTTTTTACTGTTTACACAATATCAATGCTCTGGTGTTGATTAATGTCAAAGAAGGAAGTTTTAGGAATGAAGGAAATAAGTCCATTTAACAGAACAATCAAAACTTAAACTATTATATGATTGTACACGTAACGCAGAATTATAGTGTAAATCTTTCACTAATTTTGAGCAGTTTACTGGTACTCATACCACTTACATCTATTAATTGGAACTTTCTCCGACTAAGGCAACCATAATATCGATTTATAACCATAATATCGATTTATAGATAACAATATAATTGGTTTTGAGTCATATCATTACTACATGTAAATACAAAATCAAACAAACAAAAAAAGTGCAGACTAAATAGCTTGAAATATCAAATTACCTGTAGCCATGAGTTTGTATTCTGTCCCACCCATCCTTGTGGAGCGTGAAGTCGTCCGTCTACACCGGCGCTATCATCGTAACAGTAGTGACAGGACATCTGGGCGTCCGGGATTTTCTTACTGTTCTGGTCAATTCCGACAGGTGAAGACACACAGTCTTTAGAAATAGATAATGCTTATTCATGTTATTTGATGTCGAAAACATCTGTTTTTCTCTCCGTTTATCATTGATACATGTACATAAGGATAACCTGAAAATGTTTCTTACTTAGCTGGCATGTTTTGCCGCCATAGGATTTTGCGCATGTGCATTTAAAGTCTTCAATATCGTCAATGCATGTTCCACCATGTAAGCATGGAGAGCTTAGACACTGGTCTCTTTCTTCGAAGTTTAGAAAATTGAGAAAAAGATTAACCGATTAATGTAACAGATCACACGAGTATTACATACACACTGACATAAAGGAGACAAATAAACAAAATATAAGTCAAGTGCATTATCATGAATTAAAGAAAAACAAAAGTTGATTAGATAGTTTCAACCTGTTTATAAATGATCAATATTTTTTTTTAAAAATCACCTCTTGTATCAATTGAAAATATTTGATCTGCGTATTTTCCGTGAACATCGGTAACTCGGATTCCAAATTCATAAGTTGCATCAATATCCGGAATGCGTCCAGTAATTGCTCCCGTGTTTTTGTTCAGATGAACACCAGGTGGCAGTGCCCCTGATATTTTTTCATAAGTAACATTTCCTTTTTCAGGATCCTGGAGAATAGATAGGACAAAGCTGTGCTTTTACATCATCAGCTATACTGTAAACAGAAACATATTGTAGGACAAATTTCAATTCGACTAACCTGAGCAGAAACGCTTAGAGACACTATTTTCCCTCCCATATATGTTCCAAGAGTCCCATGCGGCGATTTTTCACTCCAAACAGGTGGAAGGCTATTGACAATCTAAAAAAAAAATCAAGGTACTCTAATGGTGATTTCAAGCTGTCCATGCCATCTGAAGCAATAGACAAATCACACATAAAAAAATGGCCAAAATTGCAATTACAAATCAAGAAACTTTTCAATTAAAAGATAAAGTTTTAACCAATTAAATAGTTTTGAATTATATAAAGTTTATTTAAGACTCGTATGAGACTGGTGTTATTATCAAGGATAATAGTACCTGGAATAATTTAAGCATATCCGTTTGGCCAATATATACGGTTCCATTGCCCTGTGGGAGCATGATTATGTCCCCACCGTTTGGTCCAGCCTAATAAAAAAAATAAAATATATGAACATTTGCCAAGAGAATCGAAAATGCGAATTCTTGCTATGAGATACAGTATCGTATGTTGTGAAGATTTTATTAATTATATCATTTAAGAATTCTACAACTTTGTTTTATACAGTACATTATTTACCCTAATAGTCAAGTTTCCTCCTTGCTCAGCCGTAAAAAACACATCCGGATAGTGAATATCAAAGAAACTGAAATCATTATTTAAAAATGATACTGTACATTCAAATTAAGTAACTAGGTGTCACAAAATTACAATCAAAATGTGTCACATAAAATGCATAATTTACCTTGCAGTACAAGTATCAAATTTTGTAAAAAGGAAGACAGAATATGTGACAAAAAGAAGTCTCGACATCTTGCTGCGTCTTTTACTTGATAACAATGAAGCGAGGTTCACTGTCTCATTAGTTATCAATCTTTGGAATCATCCTAGTAACCAGAGATTGCAGTCGTGTCGGAAAGTTTCCATAAACGATAAGGTACATGAATTTTGCTGTCGATTGTGTATGCCGTATAAGGTACGAGATGAATTTTTTAATTCTTATAAATCAAGGTTTTTACATTTTCTACTTTCCTTACATTTCCTCATTAGTTGCTCAAAATGAATTTTTGGCAAATTAGAAATCAATTGCCTGAAAAGATATACAATGTTTCAAAACTATTTTAGAATTTGGTGTATTGAGTACATGTGAAAATACCCCCGATTTCTTATGATTTTGATATTTTCAGATAAAACTGGACATCATGCTTTGGTATTCCGCTTTTGGCATTGCTTGTTTGTTGATGATCGTTAATGCGTCAACTTCCTTTGAGTAAGTCGGGTTAGATGACATGATTTTAATTGACAACAATGTTTTAAAATCATATAGAAATATTTTTTCCTTCTACTTTCAGTGCCCTAGTAGTTCATCGGCCAAATGTTGATGTCATTGCAGAACAGAATGGAAACCTAACACTTCTTGTATTGTTTTTATTAAATATATTTATGGAGTTACTTAAAAATGAGATATTGTAGTGCATTGTGAAGCTTTATGTAAATATAATAAAAATTAAACTGAAGTAGTATTTTTTTTTCAAATTTAGTCTGGATATAATGGGGACATTAAAATATTACCAGGTGCGAATGAAAGCGGAAGTGTGTTTATTTTTGACGGGGAAGACCTTCTCTATCTAATTCAGGCATGTATTTTTTATATTCTTTGTATCTTAAGTTTAAACACTATTAAAAAAAAGCAATAATAGTTTTATTTAGCAACAAACATTGTTCACTATCTTAAGCAGTTATGAAAAGCCATGCAGAAAAATATTAAAATAAATTGGATTTTTAATTCAATTGTATATGAATTTAACAAATCACAATATTTAAAAACAGCTGATCGTTAGTCTACCGCCGGTGTGGGACGAACACTCTCCATTTGGTTTTGTCGGTGAATTTCATAGCGGTGAAAGAGTCAATATTCAACTAAAAGCTATAGTAAGTGTTCAATGTATAGAGGGAGAGAGCTTAAATAGGCTGTCTATTGCCCAATCCCATTCTGTTAAAGGTTTGTGAATAGAATGTTGGTTTAATTAAATGTACATATACATCTATATCTTTTTTAAAAGTATTAAATTCGAGAAAATCAAGTTAATTATTTTCAAAAGTCTAAGGATATTGTAATTACTTATATTGGGTTACCTCGTAGGACATTTTTTGTTTTTACCAAAAATCCAACTTTTTAAATACGTTTATGAAAACTTAGCATGTGGAATTAATTAATGTTTAACTGTAGGACCCGGAAAGAACTAAAATTACGTATAAGCTGATAGGCGGTGAACTACCACCGGGAATTAAACTGGATCCAAAGAATGGCATACTGAAGGGACTGGCCCCAAATACCGAAGAGTTCTATACCTTTACTATATGGGCCTTTGATGAACACGGAAAACATGCTGATAATGTTTTTAAAATGCTTATCCGCGGTAATATAATACAAAACTTATTAAGTGTACTCAGAGATTGCTTTGAAGTATTTCTTGATATTAATTATTCTTGTGTATATATAATTTTGAACAGGGGCTAACAAATGTGACTCCAGTCCTTGTGTTCACGAAGGACGTTGTGAGGAGGTTTCCGGAAGTTACACATGTCACTGTCCATACCCATATGGTGGAAGGACTTGTAATCTAGGTAAAATACTATCGCTGTAATATTGAGAGACTGCAATAAAAGTTTCATGCAAATTCTCAGAGTGAAATACTAGTAAAGTTGAAATATATTCTTTATGTATGCACATGTGTACTTTAAAAACTATTTAAAACGATCGAGATTACATATATGTAAGTTGTTATGTACAAAGGTTAATACTTGTAATCAGAATGTATCGTTTTTGTAGCTGAGTCTATGCTAGGTATTGGATAAGTACTGGTCTCTGTAAAGTTTTGACCAACCAGACCAGAAAAAAATAATTTTGATTACTTTAATATATTTTAAATCAAAATTTAACACCTCTGTACCACTTGCCTGAATTCCTCATTCCGCAAAACAAATTCTCAAAAGCCAACAGGTAGCAAAAGCTGTTATTAAAGTAACAATTCGTATTATTACCTAATCAAATGAATTTTGTTGTTTTATTGGAGATTTAATATTTTCATCTATTCTGTATGTGTTTTCTGTTTTTCTTATCTTTTCAAATCGATCTATTGACTGGCGATCTATTGACCGGTCAATAGACTGCACGTTGCAACGTATTTCGGAAAAACCGATCCGGGTTTCAAATTTAGTTGTTTGTACATGTAACACTACACAGACATGGTAAACAATCATCTTATTCGATCTTTCGAAATTGGTTTTAAAAATTGTGTGATTTCAATAGTCGGATATTTTATTTAATGAGAGTTACTTACGGTTTTACATTAAATAAACAGAAAACACACATGTTATTTCACGCTTTTTTTTTATTAAAACATTTTGTGTTGTTAAATAATTTGTTGAGGTAAACGTTGAATCTTTTAAAGCAAAACGTAAAAACATTTTGGGAAAAAATACCATATCTAAAAAGTGAAAAAAAAATACAAAAGTTGTAAAAGGAAGCATAATTTTGATTTTTTTTTCTACATGCAGCAAATGAATTTGTTAATGCATTCAAGGTTCTTTGAAGTCTAAAAACGGTCTTGTGAGATATTTGAAGCCCGTAAAGGTCTTAAAACAAAAGAAGTTTTAGAGAAATTTTAGAGAAATTTAATTTTCTTTTATCTAACCCAAGATACTGATGCTTATTAGCTTGATTTGAAACTAGAAGTAAGCTTTTATTTGTGTCTTGCAATCATAAACAAAAACTCTTTACTACTTATTACCTATATATAGAAGAACTAAAAATACCGTTGAGTATTAAAAAACTATTTTTTCTCCTATATATGTTTATATATAAGTATTTTTTGTACATTTTATCATTTTCAAAGAATAATTTAGATTGCAGAAGTAACAGTCTAGGTGTCCGTCAAGGTCTACGATGGATCCCTGATGCCCAGATGACGGCTTACAGATCATATAGCACCCAATATGCTTATAGTGGCAGGCTAAATGGTGGAAGTTGGGTAGGCAAAGATAGAAATTCCTGGCTACAAGTTGACCTAGGTACATACATGTATATATAACTGTATAACTTTACACGTAGATTACATTCTTATTCTCTATAGCTGGAAAGTTAATGTTCCTTGAAAATACAGTACTTTAATAATGCACTAAATATCTAATGAGAGCTTCTTTTTTTTATATGTAAAGGGTATAGATAACGAACAGTGATTAATCTAAAAGAAATTCATTAAAGATAAAAAAAGATATGTGAAGACTGCATAAAGCACAGACCCCTGGAAATTACAGAGGCGAGGTGCTCAGAAGGAGTAAACAACCCTCTATTGACCAGTCACACCCACCGTGAGCCCTGAATATTGATCATCACTGGTTAGTTCAGTGTAAACAAGGACCTAACAATTGGTGACAGCAATAAATTGCATCGTTTTTTGAAAGGGGGGTGGGGTTAGCCCGTGAAAAAAAAATCAACTGAAAGAACTTGACAAGGTCGATAATTCTATTTCTTGTAGTGGTTGTGGTGGTAGTCGAGGGTTCCAACTTCTTTCAGTACCAGATTTTTCACTACAACAGTACATCAGACCTCTAATCCAACCTCATTTGACGATACTGCAACAAAATTGGGGGGGGGGGGACCGAACCTTAATTGAATATTTTCGATAGTAATGTAATAGCTTTTAGATTTTATATTTTTTTGAATATTATCATATATGTATTTAATACGGAAGCCCTGGAGGGACATTGACTTACTTGTTATGACATATTAGTTATAACTTTTTTGTTTTGACTTATTTGTTGTGAATGTTTCGTAGCTAGTTATAACTTAGTGTAAGAAAGCTATTGAAAACCTGTTGCTTGGCTAACTTTTATGATAAAAATGATATTTAGTCCTATTTTAACTGTGGTTTTTGATTAACAAATTGTAGTTAAACGTCCAGTACAGTTGTGATTTCTAAAGTAAATATTCTTTTTGTTGTTATAACTTAATTCTTATTTTCTAAAAGTTATAACGTAATTCTTATATGTAACTTCCAGTTTGCATGATGATTGACAAACTGACAATCACTACTATGTATTTTATTTTGTCGTTAGTAATAAATTCAAGGACTTTTTTCTGAAACTAAACGTTGTCTTCATCTTTCACGCCACTTTTTGTAAACTAAACTTGTTATAAAAAATTCAAAATAACAAGAATTCAAAGTTAATTCATAAGAACTAAGTCAAAACACATAAGAAATAAGTCAAAACACATAAGGAATAAGTCAACATCTCTCAAGGGCGTCCGTAATTAACAGATAAAAATTTAGTAATCACATCAGTTTTGTACGTTTAACTACAAAACTACAATTAATCGTTCTCACTAGCTTACCTACACTTAGAAGTAACAAAAAGACTCTCAAAACAAATAAGTCAAAAAAAAAAAGTTATAACAAATAAGTCATAACAAGTAAGGCAATGTCCCTCCAGGGCTTCCGTAATTTAATGTTATATTATATGATTGTAAATATTTGTATATTTTACGAGAAAAAAGACATTAAATAAATGTTAACCTACATGTACATGTAACAACAACACTTTATTCTAAAAGTTATAAATTTAACTTTTTTTAATCGAAAACTTCCTTGAGTTATGTACTTACTTAAAGGTTTTATGTCCACCAACAGAGTTTGTTCTATACACGAACAGTTTCTAAAACGATACAAGCTAGTAACAAGTTGAACAAGGATATCTACAGTCTCGTTTTACATTATTACTTAGAAAGTTCCATAGTCGATACAATGACTTTGTCAGCAAAAAACAATTATTCAAAATATAAGTCGAATTCTGGTTGACGTTTTCAGACTTATTGTTAAGCTAATTATATTTACATATGTAAACTTTAACACTGAATTTTCTTCGGATGTTTTTATTGTCTGATCATGACAAGGAGTACAAGCGGATGAAACAGACCGGCAGATAATGCTTACTCTCCAAGACACTTGATCTTACCTCTCATGTGTTTAGAAGTCCGTGTTTGCTTTGAGTTCAATCTGTTTTATTTCAAAAGACATTTGAGATTGATTGTTGTTCATATATCATATTTGGACATTTCATCCAGAATTTTAAAAAATAATTTTGCCAGCAGCCAAATTATATGCAATTATGTGCAAAAGATTTACTCGTGAAACTTATGAATTGATAAAATAATTATAGCGAGCGCAGCGAGGCGGCGCGAAGCGCCGCTCGCGTAGCGAGCTCAATAGACTAACGTGTACGAACGGAGGAAATTCGGGTTGAAATCTGCACATTGATCCAAGAAATTTTTATGAGTCCACGTGAAAACATTCTTCAATCCCAATAATCCTTTGCGGTACATAGCAACATGGTGGCTAAAACATAGCAACAACTTACTTTAAAAAAATTACAAACTTGTAACGATTAAATGCAATCTCCATGCCACAAAATTATCGTTTGTGTTCTAAGTCAACTGGACTTTTTATTTGACGTCATACTTTCGTCACTTTAACGGCTCGGGTATTTCCGATTTTGTCGGAAACTTCCGAAAAGTTCGGAATCTCGATCCCGATGCCTGGGAAGTGATGAACTGAGGATAGGCAGTGCAAGTAAAAGTGTAAAGGTTTTTGATAGTTAAATAACTGCGCTCGCCCCAACGGTCGCACCGTAGAACATATTATTTTCCGAACTCATCACATTTTCATATCAATTTGCATTCAATATGTAGCGTTTGAAGTAAAAGTTATATATATTTTTAATGTAGCGTAATAGCGAGCGCAGCGAGCGTCGCGAAGCTCAATAGACTAACGTGTATGAACAGAGGAAATTTGGATTGAAATCTGTACATACGTCAGCCAAATTTCTCTGTGCAACATTCCCAGGATTCCTGCACTACCCAATGTCCTTTGCGCGAATAAATCAAAAAAAGTAAAAAAAAAAATAAAGGAACATTGTTTCTTACCGAAATCTTAACGAAATGATTTTGCCCTACCTTATTCAAAAAAATACCCCCATGCCACAACACCGGCTTTCACCTTGCCCTTCAAAAATGATACAAATGACGTCACCGGAAACTTACGAATTTTGACGAAGTTATGTCGGTTGTTTCCGGAACTCGGAAAACATGTTGCGGTGCACAGCAACATGGTGGCTAAAACATAACAACAACTTACTTGAAAAGAACGATTTAATGCAATCTCTTTTCCATAAAACTAGCGTTTGCGTCCTTATTCAACAGAACTTTTTATCTGACATCATACTTTCGTCACTTCACGGTTCGGGTATTTCCGATTTTGTCGGAAACTTCCAAGAAGTTTGGAATCTCGATCCCGATGCTTGGGAAATGATTTCTTTTTATTGTTTTGTTTTATTCTTTTTTCTTTCTTTTTCTTGAATGATAGACAGTTCATGTGTATGTTTATGATAGTAAATAAACTGCGCTCGCCCCAACGGTCACACCGTAAAACATATATTTTTTGTAAATATGAAATTAATGTACAATGCAATTTTGTTGTTTATAAATCTGTAAGGTGTATTGTCTTTTAGGCATCAATATGTTAATTTAAAAAAAATCAAAAGATCATAGAGGGAATAAAATATTATCAATTATAGGAAATGTTACTCGTGTCTACGGGACGATAATGCAGTATTATGGGAATAGCTATTACACAAGTTCGTACTATCTTACGTACAGCATTGACGGGAACAATTTCCTTAACTACACAGTTGGCGGCAACCCATTGGTAGGTTTTATTTTACGTAGAATTAACATGTTTTACATGTAAATGCTTAATGGAGACAGACTAAATCTGTGTAAAAATATTACAATGCATTCTGTTTTACGTTCGTTTCAAAATGCACATGAAATACGATTGAAATAGATTTTTTTTTGTTTTATAGACATTTTCAGCAGGTGCAAGCACTTATACCAGACCACTTCCGGATCCGATTGATGCCCGTTTTGTCCGATTCATTCCCCTTGGGTGGTACTCCACAGGACCATACATGAAAGTGGACATTCTTGGTTGTCACTATTACAATTTGTAATCCATAGAATGTCTACATTTACAAAAATTATTTCTTCCAATATAGAGAAATAAGAATTAGAGACAAGAATTGAAGAATTCAAAATTTCATTTAAAATAATTTTATTTTGTATTCTGGATATTTTAAAATAAAATTATATGTTTTGCTTTGGTGATTGAACGTTTTTCAGCGGAGTTTGTTGATTGTGCTACAGGGTCTAATCAATTTATTGAAAATTGTATGTTTGTACTACAATAACTTCATACAAATTGTATGTTCGTTTTGTGAGAACACCTTCTTTACCCTTTCCACCAGGCATACATATGTTTTTTAACAACAAATAACGTATAACTTAAATATAAAGGTTATGTATACATCGTTTCAAATGCATATTATACCCCATTTATTTTATGGTTTTGTTAGAATTCAGTGAACATGTATTAAAGCTGATCTATTAATTCATAGAAAAAATTAATGAAGAAATTTCTAATTAAGCATTAAATTATTAGTTTTGGGATGTTCAACGGTCATTAAACAAACGTTTGTTCCAACATACATAGCGCTTCTATACAGCCATGCATGTTATGACATGTTAAACAATTGTAACGCGCGTTTTAAAAATGTCTACACAGCCAAACAGTCTGTGGAAAATCCAAAATATGAATTGTATGATTATATTAACTTTAAATTTGTTGGATTCTTGGTGTATTAAAGAATTCTTTTCTTCAAAATGTACATGTAAAAAGGCATTTGAACGCGGATTATATATTTTGCAAAGGATTTCTAATGACGTATTTAGCATAAATGAACTCCATGCTTTACAGTAACTATTTATTCTGAAAATGTTCAATTTTATTATATATATATATATATAATTATATATATATTTTTACAGATTTATATTGTTAGAAATCCACAGTAAATCGTTTATACATTGAAGTACGGTAAAAAGCTTAAAAAAAAACAACAATTTTTTGTTGCTTTGAGAAGAAGGTATGAATGCTCAGGTACTGTTACCAAATTCTCAGTGCAATGTTTAACCCAACCCGATGACAAATTATTGTCCATGAAAAATTAGAGTTTTAACCCTTATTTTGTTTCGAATCTCCCTTGAAATGATTTGAACATTTTGTTGACTTAATCTAATTGTTTAATATTACGATGCTTTTCTGAGGTTATTACTAACTGGCAAATCAATGTATGGGTTTTTATGCGACGTCTTGTCCGTTCTTCTGTCTAAGTGCCATTCCTCCTGTCCAAGCATTCATGTCTGCATATAAGTTAATTATACCCCGCTTGAAAAGCGGGAGGGTATATACTAATCGGGATGTCCGTCCGTCTGTACGTCCGTCTGTTTGTCTGTCTGTTACGCTTTGGGGTACCCATCTCTTGTCCGCTACTCCTTTCATACCACTGAATACAATTTGATAAGACTTTCACAGAATCTTTATTACATATTGACATTGTGGCCTCCTATTTTACTCTTTGATCCGACTCATATTTGGGGGGTTTCCCATCATAGTAAAACATGGACACTGCCATTATATTCATATGGGAGGCAGGTGATATCATTTAGTGAGCTCATAGTTTGTAATGGAAAACCTCTAGTTTGTAATGGAAAATGGAAGCTGATACTTGGTACAGATATTACCTATGGGTGTAATTTGACCTTGGTATCAGGCATTTCAGTCAGTTAAGGATAAATAAAAAAATGAAAAACTTATGAACGGGCTATCTCTATAATGGGAAATTTTTTGACTTGCTTCTCAACATGCCTTTCAATTTCCCTGACTTTACTCCTTACAAAAAATAATTTACGGCTACAGAGCATATTCAAGTGGAAGTGATAGGAGATTTTTTTCAAAAAGGAAGAAAATAAATTTTAAATCAGCAATTTTTTCAACTTCTATACAAGGGGCGTCATATAAATAATGTCATCGTTGTTTAAAAAAAAAGAACTCAGGAAAATATTTTTTCTGATCTTTTTAATGGTTCCCTTCAAAATACTCTCCTTTAACAAACACACATTTTCAACCGTTTTATCTAAGCTTTGAATGCATTCATATAATGTTTATTGGGCATGGTATTCATGAACTGATGAATGCCAGAACCTAAAGCATCTTTTCCCCGACAATTGCTTTAAATTTTTCAATTTAGGGAAAAGAAAAAGTCAAAGGGGGACAAATCGGGTGAAAAGGTAGGGTGGGATAAACATGAACATTTTTGTTTCTCCAAAAATGATCTTGGATTTATGTCATGGGGTGTTGTCATGAAGAAGTCGAATGTTGTAAATTCCAGACTTTGGTCACTACTTTTCGCAATGCTTCTTAACTTTCTTTATGTTTAAACTGGCAGACCAAGGCAACAAAGCAGCTCTGTTTGTTTCCAAAATTCAAAACAGAAAACATGTTCAGTGTAAAAATCATGTCATTTATTTAAATGACGAAAATTAAATCGATTTATTAAAAACAATTACCAAAGAGTTTGGCTGAGAGACATACCAGAATCATGGAAAGCTGGACCAGAAATGCAGTTCAATAAATGATTACAAAACAGTGGTCTCCCAGCCACAATATTGTTACAACAAAAAGATGTGATAATGCGGTAAAATACAACATCAAACCTTATTGGAAACTAAAGCGCCATCAACCCAACGGGTTGAAGCACCACTCAAGATGTTGCCTTGGTAAAACCTCAAATATGATATAAAATCATTATGTTAAATTGTTAAAAACACGGTTGGTACTAAGCTAATGAACATCTTGCACATACAAAAGGATTATTTACTCAAAACGCTCGGGGCAAAATTCTGTAAGAATAAATGAAGGATTTCAATGCACCTAACATATAGGAGTCTTCTTAAATGTAAACACCATTGCTACTACACATATATCATGACCTTACATAAAAAGGCCAACACAAAATTCTGATCAGGAAGTAACAAGTGATGGAAATCAGCAGATAAATTACAAAAGACGGTGAAACTTGCCATAATGTACATAAATTAAGTAAACAATTCTGAAAGATAACAGGACATACAAATAGTGAATCCTTTAAAATTAAACTTGATACATTTACATAATTGAGAGGCCGAGGAATACAGCTCAACAAACTTGTTAAGCTCACATGGTTTTTCGCACAAATTAAGGTCACATTTTTGTAATAAAAATTACTATTTTCGAACCTCAGAACGATGACATAGCCCTTCGTTATATTACATATATATTGTCAAGTATAAATGTCCTTTAAAAGTGCTATCTTAAGTTTCTAAAGTGGATGTTTTAGAGGGGAATTTATCAATATATGGTACGATGTTTCTACTATAGGCCTCTACCATAGGTATTTTTCAAATAATATAAAACGTGCTTTCTTTGATAGGCCTACAATGTAGTTGAAAATTTTAAATCTTCTTCAGATGAAAAATACTATTATCACCCTGCGCTAAAGGGTCAGAATGTACAGAAAATACAAGTTACAGTAGCTGTACTGTGCCCGTTTCTATGTTTCTGCAAAGAGCTAAGTACTGCTTTCAAAAGAACGGATAAAAAGACAGCTGCAATTGGCAAGAGACTACAAAAAATCAAATAGAAATAATTGCTATTTTTCAGCCAAGAATATATTAAAGTTCTAGCCATTGATTTGTATGAATTATATTTTAGTATATGAAAAAAATTCAAATAATGTAAACAAATACTTTTAAAATGTATTTTGATGTCTCAACACACAATGTAACATTACAACAATGTGACCTTAATTTATGCGAAAAACCATGTGAGCTTAAAAGTTTGTGGAGCTGTATGAACCAGCCAAAAAATCAAAGGAATCTATAAACATAGATGGAAACAGGCCGACAACTTCTATGCCTTCTAAGATTTAAGATGAAAAATATGTACAAAGGCAAACCTGAATGCAAAATCTGAATGCATTGCAAATACATAAAATTTAAGGACATAGCTAACAGGCACCCAATTCTGACCCTATTTAGACAGACTAAATCTCAAACAATACTGTAACAACACTTCTGCTGTACACCAGGTTAGCTTAGTGGGGTCAGCTGGCACCTATTTTATAACAATAAATAACCAACAGGCATACATTAATGTGTATTCTTTAGTATCGGATATTTATAAACGTGTTCGGTGATTAATCTGCCTCTTTGAATAACAACCTAAACGACAGGACATTCACTGTTAACGAAAGTTGCATATGATATGTTCTTAGTACTTTTGACATCATTTTGCGATAACAGAGCGTTTTGCCTTTTTGTCAGCCATGGAGATCTTGTTATCATTTTGCCCCTGAGATTCAAAATAATTTATCCATGTTTTAGCACCTGAAAGTACTAGTATTCTTCAAGTTAAACAAATAGGTAAATGTTCACATATAGTTATTAGTTATAAACAAAATTACCTAAATAAATTACCCTGGTTAAATAAACCGAAGTTGATATTAAGAAAATACTGGAGTTCCTCATTCACTTAATAATTGTCAATTAACAACGGTAATTTCCATTCTTATGTCGATACTGTATATCCTGGTGAGTTTGAGATAAAAGATAATACAGAGTAAGACACATCTATTTCATATTTGGATATTTTACTTTGAAAAATACACTAATGGTAATCTAATTAGCAAACTTTATGATCAACGTGATGACTCTAACTTTTCTATCGTCAATTTTCATTACTTATGCAGCAATATACCTTTATCACCTGCATACGGAGTTTATATATCTCAGTTGATTCGATACGTAATTCTAAAACGAGGTAAATTATTGACAAACAAGTTGATGCAACACGAATTTGAAATAATTATTAATGGCCGATACAATGACCTTGTCATCAAATACAATTGAATGAAATGTTGACTGACGTTTTTCATTGTTATTGTTAATTAGTCAATTAATTATACATTGAATTCATAAAAAAATATTTCCGTTATTTCCCGATCATGACAAGGAGCACACAGCAAGAGCGACCAGTTGGCAGCGGATGCTCACTCCTCCATGGCATCTGATCCCACCTCTTATGTATTAGAGACCCGTTTTTGCCATGCTCCTATTTTGTATTGTTTTATTGACTTTTGATCTTGAATATTGTTCATTATTTCAATATGTTTCACAACATTTATGCAGTAGAGGGGCACTAATCGTTGTCTTTATATTTTTTCAAGTTCCTTGGAGTAGAAATTATACAGAAAATTCCAAATGAGGAGAAGAAAAAACGTTCCTTGGCTTTCGTTTCGACATTTAGATATCGTCAATGTCTTATTAGTCATTGATAAGTCATAGATTTCCATTCACCTGTAAACTCAATATATTCCAGTGAATTTGAATTCAAAGTTACAATGATCTCTATCACAAAATAATGTTTTATGTTTGGATGTTTTACTGATTATAGCCGAAAATGGTGAACTAACAAGTAAATTGTATTTATATGACAAACGAGATTACTTCTGAATCAGCTTTTCCATCGTCAACTCTCCATATTTATGTAATTACATATCGCTCTCACCTGCATATGGTATATTTGTCTTTTGACTGTTCTCTATTCAAGGAAAACTCTTAGAATAACTATTTAAACCTATGCAGACTACTTACACATAAATAGATGTAACAGAGCTTTTAACTTCGTTTGAAGTAGGCATTTTGTCAATTCTATGGGAGTTATTATGACCTCATTAGCAAATCCCTGAGTCGTAATTAGACTGACTGCGGAATTCATACCAATTGTTAGACCTATGTTTCTATGCTAAATTTTACAAGATATGTTCCGTCTACTTGATCAATTAATAGGGATAGAGGCAGGCATTTGACTTGTTAAATGAGAATTTTGGGAAGGTCTTACTGGAGCTGTTCAAGAAATAATGTTAAGAGCTCTATGACATACAAGATAGAAATCATATGACATTAATTAAGCTTGACTTTCTCTTATGATTGAATCTTTAATGAATATTTTACAGAAAAGAAATCACATTTGATATGTAAATTGATTATTTAAATTTACATCTCCTTATTGAAATTTATGAAATTATGAAAAAAAAAACTTTCTTAGAAAAAATAAATCTCTTTAAAAAATTTCATTCATACAAATATTCCATGGTATTCGTGGGATTTGAACCCCCAGCAATAAAATACCGAAATATCAGACTGCTTTGAGACTAACGCGCTAACCACTATGCTACATGGCTCATGTGTTGTAGTGGCATTTAAATCATGTTTGTGATATGACCTTTGACTTAATGGACTTGAAGTATTTCTCGGAAAGATGCGAATGTTTTGTCATAAAAGTGTATTTTTAAGGTATAGTGGGTCTTCCCTCCATTTTTTGTAAACCAAAAAATATATATATTATCGCAAACTGTTAGGATTATCTTTCAAAAAAATGGAGCGAAGACCCACTCACATTGAAAAATTTTGTTAAAGTATGAAAAAATGGTCGTTTTTGTTCTTTTTAGTTTGTGTATGCTTTTTCACGGGCAAATATTTTCAGTTTTTGTGAGATCTTTGTAAATTATAGAGATTTTACATTAAGTATACTTTAATATTAGATGAGATATGACATAAAATTTGGATATAATTGAGATTATTTTTTTTCCCTTCTTATCTGTCGCGCTATAGGCATTCTGCCCGCCTTATACGCCCATCTTCTTTAATTTTTTTTTTGTCAATTTCATATTTTAGAAAAATACAGGGATTCATTTGTATTGAAACTGTACCGTGTTCTTTACAATAGCCACAGCGTTAATTTCAATACTTACAAAAGAAATGGTTACTAGTATTTCTGTACATGTATGTCATCGGACATTTCATTGATGGAAGAACGACTGACTAGGAAATCTGTACAAGTGACATGCTAAGTGTTGTTTACTGACTGATAAACGACAATGATTTTTCTTTAGAAATAAAGGAGATTGTATTCAGTTGATGTAAATATAAAAATATTAAAAGTACATTTGACCTGAATGCCCCGCCCATGATTCATTAGTAATACAACACCAAAATATGTATTAGAGTAGGAAGCATCATGTAAATACCTTGCAAAGTTTCTTTTAAACTGAGTTTAATACATTGTACCCAATAAATAGTAAGGTCAAAGTAAGAACAAAAAAACATTAAAAGAGTTGATTTAAATTCTCAAATTTTAATGCATAAGTATATATTAGTACTTTAGTTTGTATGAAACAAATCTAGAATAATTACCTTGATCAACAAAAAGGACATTAAGAAAAATGAGGTAAAGATCAAATGAAGGATGAGGTCAATAAAAAAACAAAATACGATTTAAATATCTTTCATAAATATTTTAATTGAAATGCATATAGAAGTAGAAGCATTGAACAACGCTCATCAATATAAATACAATAAATACACATTTAAAGTTTGATAAGAATCTTCAAAAGTTTCTTCTAAACAAAGCCTAATACCATTCAAGATAAGTAAGGTCAAGATCAAATGAAAGAAATTGTAAAAATAATTGTAGATGCAGTTGAACAGCTTTTATTATTGAAAATTATTACGTAAGATTTGATAAAATATTAAGACATTTTAACAGTGTCTTTTAAATTAAGACAATGTACCATTGAATTGTGACCTTCCGTTGTCGATGTGTCACATCAACTTTATGAAATATATATTTAAAGCTCCTTTTACATGTATATCTCTAAAATTATTTATCCCGAAACTTTAACTTTCATTCAGGCAACAAATTCACAAGAAACACTTTTTAAACAATGAAATGCATAAAGATAACGATCAGTATTCAAGCTCAAAAGTCCATAAAACAATGCAAAATAGGAGCAGAGCAAACACGGACCTCAAGAAAAAAAATCAAAGATGGGATCAGGTGCCATGGAAGAGTAAGCATCCCTTGCTATATGTCATGATCGGGAAATAACGGGAATTAACGCTGTGTGGAAATGATCGACTGACAATCAATTTGAATAACGTCACACAGCATTTGACTTAATGATAAATTGTATTTGCTGACAAGGTCACTGCATCGACAATTTAACTTACGAAATGATCACTTTAAACAAGACTGCTGAGATCTTTGTTTCATCAATTTTTGGTCATGATTAACTCCTTTAGAAATTGGTAATACGAAGAACATGCTCTTGCCCACCGAATCAACTAAGAGATATAAACCACGTATGCAGGTGAGGAAGGTATATTACTGCTTAAGTATGGGAAATTGACGATTTAAAAGTTCAAGTCATCACGTTTATAACAGAGTTTGCTTGTTGGATAACAAATAACGTCTTTTTTCAAGTAGAATATCAAAATATCATTTTGTTGATATGTCAAACGGATCGGACACAAGTTCCAAACACTTAAATAGTCCTCTCAAAATATGAATTAAATGCATCAGACTCTGTGGTATCCTTTATCTCAAGCTCACCGGGATACCATATCACCATAAGAATGGAAATACCTATTGTTAATTGACAACACGTCGTCGATATGTCTAAATGTCGAGTTGAAGGCTACAGTTTTTTCTTCTTTAATTTTCACGTATGATTCCTTTGAATACAAAAAAGGTTTTCTTATAAAGAGCACAATCGACTCCCATTGGAATTCCAATAGATTGTTGGAAGACCTTGTCTCCAAAAACCACAGAGATATTGTCAATTAGAAACTAAGACATTTTTTTTATGTCAACCCTAGAGTACTTGTGTGTACAATCAGAATGATTTTAAATAATTTTGAAAATGGCCAGTGAAAAGATGAGTAAATTATATTGAATAAGCAGCAGTAAATGATGTCAGAAAAAGCGGATTTTAATTTATCGTGGGGAATAGTTATGTATAACCATAATAAGTCGTAACTTTTTAAGGGTACCTACTTGGGTTACATTGCGGAATATATACATCCTGCATCATAGTAAAATGAAGCGTACTAGTAAATACTGTTCTAAAACAGCTCTTTTTCACTTGACTAATACAATTTAATAAAATTTTTAAAGATGCATTTTGAAAAATTTAGAATTTTAGAAATTTAGCATTTGACCCAACAACAAAATGCATTTGCCGACAAGGTTATTGTATCGACCATAGAACTTACGAAACGATGACCCTAAACGAGACCACCGATATTCCCGCCCCATCAACTTGCTTGTCAATAATTTACCTCCTTTAAGAAATTGTTCATACGTAGAGCATGCTCCTGCGCATTGAATCACCTTAGATATGTATACTCCGTATGCAGGTGATGAAGGTACATTGCTGCACAAGCAAGGGAAGTTGACAATAGAAAAGTCAAAGTAATCACGCCTTTCACACAGCCTGGTTGTCTGATTACCATTAATGTCCTTTTTAAGCAAGATATCCAAGCACGAAACAGATGTGTCAGACTCCGTGGTATCCTTATCTCAAGCTCACCAGGATATTTCGTATCGACGTAGGAATAGAAATTACCATTGTTAAATGACAATGCGTCGTCGAACATCCAAATGTCGAGTTGAAGGCCACAGCAAGTATTTTCTTCTTTTTACGCATAAGACTCTGCACAAATTTTGCTTCATTTGAATATAAAAATAGGTCTGCTAATAACGGAGCGCAATTGGCATCTATGGGAATTCCAATAGATTGTTGGAATACCTGGTCTCCAAAAACCACATAGATATTGTCAATCAGAAACTCAAGCATCTTTTTGATGTCAACTTCAGAGTACTTGTTTGTGCAATCAGAATATGTTTTAACAGAATAATTTTGCAAATGACCACTGACCAGGTAAGTAAATTTACGAGTTCCATTTTTATTGAAAAAGCAGCTATCAATGATATCAAAAAGCCTGGACTTAAATTTATCGTGGGGAATGGTTGTGTTTAAACTTTAAAGGTGAAAAGTTTTTAAGCTGTTGATTTTGGTAAAATCTTGTGATTTCAAATTGTCCAAAATTGTCTTAGAAAATGTCGAATAGCCCAATAAACCAGTATGTTCTGATTCCGTGCATTGATTTTGAATGCCAAAAATCTGTTTCTAAATATAGCATCGGAATAATATCGAGGTGTCTTGTGGTAAATACATGAACAAATTTTATTTTTTCACATCAATACTTTTTACACTGGAATTAAAGTTTTGACCAGAGATAAGTACATACTGTTTTGAGGAAGTGATTTAACTTTTCCTCTCGATGAGAAACGTTTTGTTGTTGGTAACGGATATTAACGAAAAAGATACAAGCATGCTTCATATGGCTGTATAGATAAATTATCGAAAGAATCAATGGTAATAAGCAGTTTGTAAGGGCATTTTGTCTGAAATAGTAAATGTCTGCTATTCTGGGATTGGGGACCGGGTAGGACTCGGTGTAATTCGAAATTTCATGAATCATTTAGAGATAATGAACATCAAACAATACATAAAATTGGAGCAAAGCATCCCCTTAAGACCGTTTAAAGGTACTTAGCCACAGATTTGAAGTTAATATTTTCTCAGAAAAAAAACTGTATAATATCACGAATAATATATTTCAATAGCATTTCACACAAAAATTAATTAAAAATCTTATTTCATTTAAAAGTTATTAAAACTTCAAAGTTTTTGGCGGGTTTGATTGACACATCCTTGCACTTTCACAAATTTTAACTTTATTCTTAATCCTTCGGACAAGTGGCAATCTTTTGTGAAAGTAAGAAATATTAAAACTTTAATCCAGAAAAATAATTTTATTCAGAGTAGAAATGTTAGAAAGCAAAACTCCTTCAAAAGTATCGTCAATCCGAGCTAAGCGTTGTGTGCAAATCGATCACACTCGTGTTATGTACACAGTTTTTGTAAACAGGGCAAGAGCAATGTTATTGTTGACTGTTTACGATTCACCGGGTGCGTTCAATTGTCGAAGTCTGCTCACCGAATCTGCACGGACTGAGAATATCTTGAACGTTTGTATTGCTTTCGAACATGTCTAATTGTCTACTCTGAATTTTCTGGATTAAAGTATTTATATTTTTCATTTATACACAACAAGATTGCCACTTTTCCTAAGTATTAAGAGTAAAATTAAAATTTGTGAAAGTGCAAGGATGTGTCAATCAAACCCGCCCAAAAATTTGAAATTTTAATAACTTTTAAATTTAATAAGATTTTTAATTAAATTTTGTGTTATAAGCTATTAAAATATATAAGTCGTAATATTATAGCGAAAAAATTAACTTCAAATATGTGTCCAAGTACCTTTAAGCTCGAAACTGTGGATTAAAAAAATGATAACAGAATCAGGTGCCTGTAAAATTATTTTAAAATTCCTTTGTTTTCAATACTCCAAAGTCTCATTATTTCTTTCTTTTAAAAAAAATCAATCAGGAACATATTGGTAAGAAAACATAACCAACATAAATTAATGATAATCTAATCAAAATGTTTTAAATTACTAACACAGAGTAGGTTATTGATCATCGTTTTAATGTAACTAATAATTACAATTTATGTCCAGAAAATGAACACCAGCTGGCGTAAGCATATTTTCCGCTCCCACCATATGTTCTTATCCAGACTTTGTCGCGTTTCTTCATTTTCATTAAAACTGTTGATGATGTACTTTCATAGTTAGAACTGCCTGATTTACCATCAGCATGATTGTAACCAATTAATTTTCCATTTAGAACGATCTCTGTGATAAATGCTGATGCTAATTTTGTCAGAATTGTCCATGTGAATGAGTAAACACCATCCTCAGGCGCCGTAAATATACCCGTTGAAGGGTCATACGCCTTTCCAGAATTAAGGGTTACCTTTCCAAAGACAACTGTGGCATAATTCCCAAGGTTCTGCTGGGCTGTCGAAATTTGGGCGTGAAAAGCAATTATCCCTATTTGGAACGAAAGAAGAAATCATAATTTATTCTCTTATACTAACAAAAAAATATTTTTAAAAACAATACCTCGAATAAGATTGATAAATAACTGAAAGAAAGTCATTATGTAAAAGATATCACTGTAAAATGAAAATGTAATGTGATAATGGCTACCTTTTTCTAATCTTTTGCAGTCATTGTTTTTATACCCCATTCCTTTACATACTGCATTGTACTTGGTGTATTTACTAATGAAATCTTGTGTGTTTTCTTTTGCAAATCCTTTACTTAGTATTGCAATCATAAGAACTGCCTCCTTCAGTATGAAAATCCTGTTTAAAGTACAAAATAAAAAGTAAAATCAGTTGTAAGAAGGATATAATTTTACTAAGTGATTTCTTAATTGATTTAGTATACACATACAATATATGAAAAAAATCATAATATTTCTAAAATACTTACGTGCACATTATATCTTTTTCTGTTTCAAAAGCCTCAAAACAGCATGTCTTCAATAACTATATATATACTCATGCCTACTCTCATTAAAATGTAACCTGAAAAATTTTGCCCCTGCAATTTTAACCAAAATAGAACTTTAAAATGTAGATGTGCTTTATCGATTAGGAAGACTTTTGTCAAAAAGGGGAGAATAAAACGTGTTAATAGAGAAACACCGACTTCTTACGAACGAACATAACTCGCCCTAACTTTCCGTATCTCGATAGTCGACATTTGATGAAAAAAGTACGAGCGGGCAAGCGGTTAAATAATAATATTATATTACTTTATTGTAGGCAAAAATTTTAGGCGGGGCGTGAAAAAATTTGAGCGGAGAATTATATTTTTTCTGATTTGCAGAGTAAGTAGATTAAAAGTACGATAAATAGAGCGGAAATGGAACAGAAAACAGCATAGAACATTTCCATGCATGGTGCGGGGATTTTAAATTAATATTATTTGTATAGTTTTGTTTAAATACGAGCGCGCGGGCCCGACGAACAAAAATTTTATTGGTGTGGCCTTACAATGTTATTATAAAAGCGGACAAATAGAGGAAAGTACGGGTTAGGAAACACGTTTGTCATGCGTCAGTGATTATACATGTACGTATACATACTAGTCGTAGTGTGCGCTGTATTCATTTAGGGGAAAGGTTACTTTATACAGCTTGTAAAAACTAAACTCACATCCTTTATAAATCTGTAAGTACAAAGCCAACATTTAAAGAAAATGTGACATGCTTTATATATACATATGTAGTGTCGTATTAAAAGTGTGTTTTGGAGAGAGAGAGAGAGAGAGAGAGAGAGTTTATATTTAAAATGTAACTTTATAGAAATAAACAAGCATTCTCATCGTAGACATATGGTAAACAGTATCTCTTCTTGGGTGATGTATTAGATGGCGGTGTTTACTCACATTACCTTGCCTCTCTTTTCATTAAATAGTTTAAATACACTTCTAAAAAAATTTTTTTTTTGAAAAAGCGAACAGAAAATTTTGAAGAGGAGGAAGTTATAAATATAAGAAATAGACGCGGTTTTTTTTTCACCTTCTTCTTGTATTATCATTAGTAATAAAAATATCACAAAAATAATAAGCTTAACAAAGTTTGTTTATAATGTCAGTATAATCTAATAATTAAAAATATACCAAGAGTATCTCAGTGCCAAGCAGTGAGTCAGAAACAGCAGTTTAAGTACTGGGCTTTATCAAGATTACATCTACTTCATATATTTAAAATATCACGTATTTAATCTGCAATATGGGTGCCTTATTGGAAAAGAAAAAAAAAGGTAAAAACAAAAGATGTTATGAATTCTTCGAGGCAATTGGGCCCTTCTTTGTTAAAATCAAACATCATTTTTAAAAAGTGAAATTCAAATTATGATTTTGTAATATAACATCGTGCTCGATGCCAACCGACGTTCTAGAACGTTAAATTAAAAGTGATACTGAAAAATAATGGAAAGGATTTGAATATCTTATTTTTTATCAGTGATCACAGCTTATGTTTTATGTCACTCTGAAGTTGACATCAAAAGATGCTTGAGTTTCTGATTGACAATATCTATGTCGTTATGGAGACTAAGTCTTCCAACAGTCTATTTGAACTCCAATGGGTACCAATTGCACCCCGTTACTAGCAGACCTATTTTTGTATTCATATGAAGCAGAATTTATGCAAAATCTTATGCGTTGAAAAAGGAAAACAGCTGATTTGGCCTTCAACTCGACATTTAGATACATGTATACCGACGACGTATTGTCAATTAACAATGGTAATTTCTATTCTTATGCCGATACTATATATCCTGGTGAACTTGAGCTAAAAGATACAAGAGTCGGACACATCTTATTCATATTTGGATATTTTACTTGAAAAAGACGTTAATGGTAATCTAGCTAACAACCAAGCTCTATGATAAACAGGATGACTATAACTTCCGTTTTCCATCGTCAACTTCCCCTTATAGGACAAACACCACCAAATGTTTTCCCATAGACTTCCATTGGCATACAAACTTGAGCCCCTCTCACTGATACATATATTGAATTTCTGGCAAATGGCCTTTTTGTCGTGAAAGTTCAAAGTAAGATGAAAACTTTTGAAGAATAAGGTATTCCCCACATTTTTACCGTGATCAACCTTGACATTTTTATCTCGGTAAAGGAAAAATAATAATGCACGATAAAATGTAATCGTTTACAGAGGTATAGATCGCACCAGCAAGTTTTTATCAAGTTTAATTAGAACATTTACCAGAATATATTATATGATGGTAAAAATAATTTTGCTTAGCCGGTCCGATTTTCATCGATAATGTTTAAATTCCATGTGTATAGATCAACTCACACAAGTGTTTATCGTATGGAGTTTAACATATAGTTTTACATTATCACGGGTTTCATGAGCGCAGAATACTTAGCTAAGCAGACTTTAAATGGGCATAAGGAAAGGCGTTTAACGTGGAGAAAAGAGAATCCTGTACATGTAATTATACATGAATGCGTTTTATTCCAATATCTTACCTCACATATCAGAAACTGCATGGACTACTAGTATTCTGTAATAAACACTCAAAAATAATAAAGACTGTTATCTTTTCGATAAGATTTTTATGTCAGTCTCTAAAAATTGAAAATTACCGTAATTATATAATTTTTTTAACGTAAGTAAACTTTTGGGATTGCTAACTCCTATAGACAGATTTTATTTATCCCACTTAAAACGTATTCCAAGCTTTCAAGTCGTGTTTGTTCACGGTAGAATTGTCATAAATATTATATTATTCCCAAATGCGCATAAAGTTTACGAAAAGCTTGTTCTAAAAAAATCTTTTGAGCAAAAAACTTAAAAACCACGTGTTTTATTTATTCTCTCATGGGTTTGTCTAAATGCTGTTATCTGATTGGTCAGAAGGATTAGCGCCTTGTTTATTCTGTGTATTAATAGCAATTCACGGTTATCGTTCTTGACTTCCATATTTAGAAATCGTCCAGACCTGTTTAAGTGCTGTTTACTTTTTTGCCTCGCTCTTTGTTCTCATTTTAACGTTACCTGTACCTGTCCAATAAGTTGAATCTTATTGGACACCTACAGGTAACTTATTGGACGGGGTGCAGGACAATAACAAATTTATTGAACCAGGTTTAACAAAAGATGACGTCACAAAAATGTTTTAAGTATACATACTAGTCGTAGTGTGCGCTGTGTTCATTTAGGGGAAAGGTTACTTTATACAGCTTGTAAAAACTAAACTCACATCCTTTATAAATCTGTAAGTACAAAGCCAACATTTTAAGAAAATGTGACATGCTTTATATATACATATGTAGTGTCGTATTAAAAGTGTGTTTTGGAGAGAGAGAGACAGAGAGAGAGAGAGAGAGTTTATATTTAAAATGTAACTTTATAGAAATAAACAAGCATTCTCATCGTAGACATATGGTAAACAGTATCTCTTCTTGGGTGATGTATTAGATGGCGGTGTTCACTCACATTACCTTGCCTCTCTTTTCATTAAATAGTTTATACACTTCTAAAAAAATATTTTTTTTGAAAAAGCGAACAGAAAATTTTGAAGAGGAGGAAATTATAAATATAAGAAATAGACGCGGTTTTTTTTCACCTTCTTCTTTTATTATCATTAGTAATAAAAATATCACAAAAATAATAAGCTTAACAAAGTTTGTTTATAATGTCAGTATAATCTAATAATTAAAAATATACTAAGAGTATCTCAGCGCCAAGCAGTGAGTCAGCTGGGCTTTATCAAGATTACATCTACTTCATATATTTAAAATATCACGTATTTAATCTGCAATATGGGTGCCTTATTGGAAAAGAAAAAAAGGTAAAAACAAAAGATGTTATGAATTCTTCGAGGCAATTGGGCCCTTCTTTGTTAAAATCAAACATCATTTTCAAAAAGTGACATTCAAATTATGATTTTGTAATATAACATCGTGTTCGATGCCAACCGACGTTCTAGAAAGTTAAATTAAAAGTGATACTGAAAAATAATGGAAAGGATTTGCATATCTTATTTTTTATCAGTGATCACAGCTTATGTTTTATGTCACTCTGAAGTTGACATCAAAAGATGCTTGAGTTTCTGATTGACAATATCTATGTCGTTATGGAGACCAGGTCTTCCAACAGTCTATTTGAATTCCAATGGGTACCAATTGCACCCCGTTACTAGCAGACCTATTTTTGTATTCATATGAAGCAGAATTTATGCAAAATCTAATGCGTTGAAAGAGGAAAACACCTGATTTGGCCTTCAACTCGACATTTAGATACATGTATACCGACGACGTATTGTCAATTAACAATGGTAATTTCTATTCTTATGCCGATACTATATATCCTGGTGAACTTGAGCTAAAAGATACAAGAGTCGGACACATCTTATTCGTATTTGAATATTTTACTTGAAAAAGACGTTAATGGTAATCTAGCTTACAGCCAAGCTCTATGATAAACAGGATGACTATAACTTCCGTTTTCCATCGTCAACTTCCCTTTATAGGACAAACACCACCAAATGTTTTCCCATAGACTTCCATACAACTTGAGCCCCTCTCACTGATACATATATTGAATTTCTGGCAAATGGCCTTTTTGTCGTGAAAGTTCGAGATATTGGAAAACAAAACATGCCAGAAAAAATATACCGTCACGCGGCTCTTTTACTTTCAATTTCTATTTGTTTACAACAAGGAACGTTTGAACCCAAATGAAAATCTCTAACCAAAGTGCATCCCTCCCTTCAATTTTTTACCAGTAACTCCTATATATCTCAAAGAAACCCAAGTCTTGATATGAAATTTTATCAACTTTATTTCACTTGTCAAATACAAACCAA
This sequence comes from Saccostrea glomerata, assembly GCA_003671525.1. Lineage (NCBI taxonomy): Eukaryota > Metazoa > Mollusca > Bivalvia > Ostreida > Ostreidae > Saccostrea > Saccostrea glomerata. Next base: position 92,107 of record PRKT01000557.1, on the reverse strand, counting down.
GTCTTTTCTCTTATTGACCAATCACGCGCCAGGTGGCATTTTCTCCACCGCACAACTTTGTCCGAAATGTCTGCACCCATGTATTTGTTTATGTAGGAGTTTTTCCAATAATTAAGCATAATATATTCATCACCTGCATACGGAGTTTATATATATCAATTGAATCGATACGCAATCGATACTCAAAAGCCCGCTCTACGTATGTACAATTTACTAAACGATGTAAATTATTGACAAACAAGTTGATAAAACAAGAATTTCAGCAGTCTCGTTTAAAGTCGTAAGTTCTATGGTCGATACAATGACCTTGTCAGAAAATACAATTTATCATTGAGTCAAATGCTGACTGACGTTTTCATACGAATTGTTAGTCCTATTTATTCACTGAATTGACGACGATTTTTTCCCGTTATTTCCCGTTCATTACAAAGAACACACGGCGGGTGCGACCGGTCGGCAGGGGATGCTTACTTCTCTATGGCACATGATCCCACCTCTGATGTTTTGGAGGTCTGTGTTTTCTCGGCTCTTCTTTTGTATTGTTAAATGGAATTTTGATCTTGAATACTGTTTGTAATCCCCATGTGTTTCATTCATGATCAATCAAGTTTGGATTAAATATACTTCGTTTAAAGTCATCATTTCGCTAGTACTTTGGTCATTACAATGGACTTGACAGAAAATACAATTTATCATTCATTCAAATGCTGACAGTCGTTTTTCATACTTACTGTGAGGCCATTAAAAATTGAATTGTTGAGTAACCCCTTACAAAAATTAACTATTATAGCTGACTATAGTTATAATTACAACTATATATGAATATACAGGAACTAGTTCTTATTTGTATCATTACTTGTACGGATTTTAAAAAAATGAATAGATGAATCGGTACATTTAAATTAAAATATTCTTTGATTGAAGTGAACAAATTGATTTACTACAAGTCAAATAACGACTGTCGAGGTCAAAATGTGAAAGTTTTTCATACCGTTAGGAAGGTCTTGTTAGCGGTTCTCTTAAAGGTGAAAAATAATTTTATTCAGAGTAGAAATGTTAGAAAGCAACTCCTTCACAATTATTGTCATTCCGAGCTAAGTGTTGTGTACAGAGTTGAGGAAATTGATCACACCCGTAAAATGTACACAGTTTTTGTAAACAGGACACGAGGTCTGGTATTGTTAATGTTTACGATTCACCGGTAGCATTCAATTGTTAAAGTCTGCTCACCACAACTGCACGGACTGAAATTTGAAGTTTTGATAACTTTTAGATGAAATAAGATTTGTGATTTATTTTCTTGTGAAATGCTATTAAAATATATAAGTCGTAATATTATACAGAAAATATTAACTTCAAATCTGTGTTCATGCACCTTTAAGACAAGATGGTTAAACAAAGATAAAAATCCTACATTAGATCGAGCAAAGAAACCGATTGTTAAAGGAATTATTTTTTCTGGTTAATTTTCACCAATGCAAGAAAGAACTTAAGTACTGTGTGCCCGATCCTCCCATATGAATATAATGGTAGACTTGGGAAACCCGAAACATGAGTCGAATAAAAATGTAAAGTAGGCGGTGCAAAATTGGACAGTGTGAAAAGGTTTTGTGAAATTCTCATCAAATTTCATATTGTGATATAAGATGAGTTCCGGATAAGAGATGCCAAAGCGTAACAGACGGACGGACGTACGTACAGACAGACTTACATTACACAACTAACGATCGAAGCTGAGGTTACGAAACTTAGATCCAGCATGACGCAAATGAAAACAATTTTAGACATCTTTATTTTGAAACATAGTAGATATTTTTCGGATAGTTAAACATATGACATATAAACATATGACCTGAAAAATTACTTCAGGTATTCAAAATTTAAAATTCTTAATAATCTTAATATCAGTAATTCTAATGATTATCACTTGGGTTATCATTAACCAGAATAGATGCTTTACCAACCCGTCTGAAACTGGCCTTCTTCCTGTAACTAAATATCCTGGACCAAATGGTGATACAAAGTTTTCTGTCGTTCGGAACCATATTTTACATTCATTGTTATTGTAAGAAATTCCAAACACTATATAAAGAGAAAAGACGCATTTCATTTTGCATATAAAGCTGCATGAAATACATAACTAAAAAAAGATACGCTGTAGATAAAACGAGAATGCTATGATATTTAACAATTTCTTAACAAATGCAATTATCTTCACCAATTAAAGGGAAGCTTCTATCAGCTGCATGTACAAACCAGAACAGCAAATAACCCTTCTCTGTCCCCCGTCAGAGTTAATCCCATTAAAGTAGTTTTTCTGTGGACAAACAAACGCTTCAAATGCACCAGCGTCTTGAAAAAGAAGAAAATCAAATTGAAAATGAAAAATAGATTTTTTCATAAGTTTTAAACTGAATATCGAGAAAATAGGCATATTTTCATTTCAGTATATAATAAGTTGTGCCTTAGACGAAATCATGCTCAAGATTGTTTTTCTACGCGTAGAACTATCTATGCTTCTTTATTTTTCTTTGTTTGAGATTGTACTTGGACTTACCGAAAACGGCACATTGTTTTACATTTCCTGGTGGAGGGAGACATAATGAACCGAAAAAAGAGGTTGGATCGCCGCCTCGAAACACAAGTGGTCCGTTGTCTGCACAGTTTATATTTGAACGTTGAACAGAAATGGGTTCAGTATTTTCTAAAAAAAAAAAAAAAAAATTAAGTATCTGTAGAAAGAGTCAACAGTCAAACAAAGCTGGAATAGCTAAGTCAAGTTTACCGTAGATAGGTGAATAACGCCGTAGCAATTTTTAAACAGAAAGGAGGTTCGTGATAAACTGGTTTATTTTGCTGAATTCTTTAATTTTTTACGGGGCTGGAGTCTGATAAATAGAGTTACAATTTTTTGTGAAGTATATTTCATAGAATTAAAATTATATTAGTGTGGAAATGCATTGTAGCAATCGCTTATCGTGTATTGTCAACAAACTTTGAAAAGGAAAAAAATAGAAGAGTTTTTATGAGGTTGACAAGCTTGTATTACTGGCAAGTTAGATGTCTAGAATCTTGGCATTGCATGACCTAAGTTTTTTTTGTGTATAGTTAACCTTCAAGTTTAAGTTACTGTAAAATAATATATTTTTCGTCGGGGCAAGTTTTCGAGGTTTGAGAAAAAAATATTGATATGTGGGGATTTGATGGAAAAGTGTTGAGTAATAATGCATATAAAATTTCACATTTCGTGGCCTTCTTGAATTCATGGGTCTCTTAATACCTCAATACCTAAATTCAACCCCCACAAAAATTAGTGATTTCACAGTACACATTAAATAAACCGACTTCAGAATCAAACAGAGAAGGTCAGTTTTATTTAATGACACAACGAAATTGTAACCGTACAGTCTATCTATAGTATTTTTCACATAGACCGTGAAAGTTTTTCCAGAATGCCCGACCGTGAAGCCGAGAATGCGAATTCCAGAAATATGTACTAACGTAGTTGCTAACGCTCCAGGGGCCCGTTTTACAAAAGAACTTACGACTAAGACCAAAAACTTAACATTATTGTTAAATTTTGCAAAATTAATTATTCAATTTGAAATTGTTTGTGTAAAAACATCTCACCTCATTCCTTTTAAAAGGTTTAGAATAATTTACGAAATAATGTTAATTAAAAAGTTATATGAAGAATTAAATTTGGTCTTAAGTCGCAAGTCCTTTTGTAAAATGGGCCCCAGAGCGCTAGCAAAAAGGCGCATGTCTTTATTGCCCATAATTAATACTAATCAGCCCCCTTTTATAGTGTCGGACTACTTTACGCAATACATAATCAAATGCATATAAAAACACGAAAATATATTGATCAATAGTATGTGGTGCTATTTTTTTTTCTTTCTGTAAATGGTGTAGACATGATTTATTTAGGAAATTATAATAAAACAATGTCTGTATATGAGTTAAAAATTCTAGACTTTGATGCATAACGGCAAATAATCAATTAATGTTTCAGCCAAAATATCAAGTTTTCTGACCCGATTGGAATTTTTTAATCACATAATCATTATCATTCAAGGAGAACAATTGTTCTTGTAAATCTTGTAAATCAGAATTCTTTTCTGTTTTATAGTACATGTACATACATGTTGTGAGAAGTAAGAAAGCATCAGAACAGAGAAGATTGTTTAACCCAAACCCTTTAAAAAAACTAAATAAAATTTCTATTGTTCACTTTAATACAAAACATAATATTGGGATAAGTTATATGTAGCTGTTCAGATGCTTATGAACCATGAATTTGCGGAAACTTTAAGGAAGCATTCAAATCATTTTTCGGGAAATTAAGACTTTTTGAGAGAAATGTAAGTTTAGTAAATTTTTAAAGCCACCGATAAAATGTCAACTATTAGTAACTATTGCATAAAGAAAATAGAGTGTCTGAGGCCAAGAAATGCTCAAGTAATATTTAGAGATGTTATCAAATTCATAAAAATAAAAAAAAAATTGCAAATATGATCAAATACCAAATTAAGAAAACTTGTGTCCCAAGATTACCAATAATATTCAATTTTGGGTTGAGTTCTTCAAATTTAGAAATATAAAGTAAAAGACTGAATTCTAAACCTACAAATTATATTAGAAGTGTTACTTGTTATACAGACCATACACGACATGTTAGAACGCTAATTATTCTTAGACTAAGGGATTTTTTCTATCACAAAAAGATGGAAAGACTAAAAACTGATTTATTACTTTTTACAATTCCATTATGGACTAATTCTTACCTTGGACAACATCACCCAGCTTAATTATGTTTCCATTTACAGTAAACCATCCTAACGTGCAAAGAAAAACAATAAACATCATTTTGTTTCTTTATGTCAAGGAAATAATATTCACGTGCGTTTTATAAATATGCCATTAGCATTGACTTAAGAATTCTAATTAGTGCCCCTTTTATGTATTTTGATTGATTAAGACTAATTAGTTTTTTGGGGGAATTAACTTTTTCTTATTCATGTCAATTCATGCTGATATAAATATCATGTGATAGGAAATAAAAAAATATCTCACACTAAAACCTTTCTTCAATGAACTCTTCTTTTTTGTTCTTTAAATATGCTTTTTGTTTTACATATGCAGAAGAGAGAGAGAGAATGAATTGTCTGACTGTGCAATCATTTATTTTCGTGGGGGATGTTTTCTTTTCAAGTATGAAATAACGCATTATTTATATTTTTGGAGACCAGCTCTTTCATCAATCTATTGGAATAATTAGTTACCAATTATTATAATATGAGAAGTTGCGCCCCGTTATTAACACAAATGTTTTGTTTTATTATTTATATGAATTAGAACTTTTGCAAAATCATACGCGTGAAAAGAAGAAAACACTTGCTGTGGCCTTCAACTCGACATTTAGATATATCGACGACGTATTGTCAATTAACAATGGTAATTTCCATTCTTATGATACAATATATCCTGGTGAACTTGAGATAAAAGATACAAGAGTCGGACACATCTGTATCATATTTGGATATTTTACGTGAAAAGACGTTAATGGTAATCTAACAACCAAACTAAACATGATGAATTTAACTTTTCTATCGTCAAGTCCCTTACTTATGCAGCAATATACTCCATCACCTGCATACGGAGTTTTTATATCTCAATTGATTCCTTGTGCACAACATACTCTAAGTATGAATAATTTCTAAAACGAGGTAGGTTATTGCCAAACAAGATGATGAATCAAGAATTTCAGCAGTCTCGTTTTAAGTCATCTTTTGTAAGTTCTATGGTCAATACAATGACCTTGTCAGCAAATACAATTAACCATTGAGTCAAATGCTGTCTGACGTTTTTAAACTAATTTAAGTCCATTATTTATACACTAAATTGACGTCGGACTTTTCCATTATTTTCCAATCATGACAATAAGCATACGGCGTGTGTGACCGGTCGGCACGGGATGCTCACCCCTCCAAGGCACCTGATCCCACCTCTGATGTTGCAGAGGTCTGTGTTTACTTTGCTCCAAGTTTGTATTGTTTTATAGACTTTTGATTTTGAATTCTTTTTGTTATCTCCATAGGTTTCACGGAAAATTTTAAACAAAGAAACGGATTATAATTTACGTACATAAACGAAAGGGACAAATGCAAGATGAATTTGATTGTGAGGGTCTATGTGGTGTGTGATCGGCGAGGGGGTATATAACAAAAAATTCCAATACTTGTAGTTCACATGAGTTTAGTACATGTAGAATACGAGGGTTGACATATCTTAATGCTTACAAAATTTTAGGTGTACAATCATGTACATGGATGTGCCTCCACACCACTAACACTACATCGTCAACATATGCAACTTGATTTGATTTGAAATAATATTGGATATCATACCCATGTTTATTATTGAAACCTTTAACTCTGTTCATCTGTCTATGGGCGGGTTTATTTTCAAAAGAAACAGCGATCATGAACTGCATATGCTGGAAAGTAAAAGCTGTTATCGGTTGGATATTTGATAAATTTTAGTCTGAAAAAGTCGATCGCTTTGGTGTTACTGAGTTTTGAGATTTTGAGAATTCACATCTGATTTACACAGGTTCCAGAATATTCTGCAGCATATTGCCTCTGAACTTTCTTCTTACAAACAGCCAATAATTTTATAAGGAGTAAGGATGGTTAAGATGAACATTTGCTTGATTTTGTAATGTATCTCTGTTTGTTAGTATTTTAACAAAGTCTAGATATCCAATACAGGATGATGGATCGAACGCACTTTTTTTGACTGGGATGTTAAAAAGTTTTAAAATCTGAAATATGATTTTGAAGAATTCATAATAAGATTGAAAATTTGATGCCAAATATAGTTTTGGAGCTTTCATCTATTTTTAGAATTTTTTTTTTTAGATGGTCGTTTTAAGGTCTTAATTTTTTAATTTAATGGAAATAATAATTTCATGGAGTTTCCAGCGAGGCATTGTTTGCTTTTTGTAAATAATCTTTGGCCACTTTTAAAAGGCTAAAAATGGCCTGACTTAAAACGTTTTATCCATCATAAAACCATAACATTATTTTTCCTTTTATTCCTGGATTTACTTATATATACTTGATTATATTAAGGACAAAAATTTCCCCACCTTCTTTCCTACCGATTTTTTACCCTGAATCAGGAGATGTCAAACAAACACTATTAAAAATTTTTGTTGATGGTTTCAAAAGAAAATTGCATGCATTCTTTCTTGAAATTTGAAGAGTTCTAAATATGTTCAAGCATTTTTAGAGATATAATCAATTGTATTTTGCTACAAAGAGATTAAGATGATCATTTTACATATTATCAAATATTATCTATACCTCTTTTTTTTTCTTTTCATTCATGTTTTCAGAAACTATTATAATCATAAGATATTTTGAAATTTTAGATAATTTTTATTTTAATTAACATTTCCGTTACAATTTAAATCCGGAAAACGATGACCAGCTTACGACAGCGTATTGCCCATCTCCACCATGTGTTCTAATCCAGACTTTATCATTTTTCTTCGTTTTTATTATATCTGTCGAAGATCCAGAAGAGTAGCTCGAACTGCCTGAGACGCCATCAGCGTGGTTGTAGCCAATTATGCTACTGTTAAGAACAATATCTGTGTTAAACATCTTCCCAGCTTGTGTTAGAATAGTCCACGTGAATGAGTAGATACCATCTTCAGGTGCTGTGAAAATACCTGTTTTAGCATCATAGGCATTTCTATGGTTCAGAGTTACCTTTTCAAACACAACAACAGCATAGTTGGCAAGGTTAACCTGAGCTTTCGATAATCGTGAGTGAAAAGCTATGATACCTGTTCAAAACATACGACAAATGCTTTACTGTATATTCAACAGAAACAATGAAAAGTAATTTATAAAAGATATTCCCCGATAGATTTTGACTTTGATAATGTAAAATCTTTTTATACGAGTATTTCACACTTTGAGCAGTAATTTAATATGATCAGGGAATCCATGTAATCTAGCATGAAGGAAATCAAAAATTTTACGTAATTCTATATCTAACATTTCACAAAGGAAGATCACCACATTTTTGGTGAAATTATACCCTTTTCTCCTGTTGTACAGTTAGCTGTTCTATAACACATTCCTTGACACACTGTATTGTACTTATTGTACTTCTCAATAAAGTCTTGTGGGCGTTCCTTTGCATACACTACGAAAATTATGCTCACAACAAGGAGTGTCGTTTTGAACAAAGTTGTCCTATTCAAAGACAGTAACATTAAAGTAAAAATAACATTTTTATTCAATGCAATTGTCAAAATTTAAAATTATAAGATATCATAAATTTGTACTGAATACTATAGTACTTGCATGTTTGAAGTTAGATTTCAATATTTCTGTTTCTTAATCCACAATATAGTCATATACATCAGCTGTACCTCTTTATATACTACCATGACAGTCATTAAATTGTAACACGAGTAGATCAGAATGACATATTGATCGTCTCATTCACTATTAATCAAGCTTCTAATAATGTTTCTGTTAAAATCTTACTGGTGGTCCAAGGTAACAAAACAGCTCTCTTTGTTTCTAAAATTTATAAGAGAAAACATCTTAAGTGTAAAAAGTCTTCACATTTATTTAACTGACGAAAAATGTAAACCATAAAAAAGAACACGAAAGAAAACGTAAGAACTTGGTTCGGACAAATACCAAAATCAAAGAAAGCTTGACTAGAAATGCAGTTCAATAAATGATAACAAAACAGTTTCTCCCAGTCACAATATCGTTACAACACGCAGATGTTGTAATGCTATAAAATACAACATCGATCATACTTAACTTGAAACAAAAGTGATGCATAAAAAACGATCCGTAAAACAAATTCAAAATCATTTGGTTAATCAAAAATTTTTGGGGATAGAGTAGGGGAGATGGTTGCTTTTTAGATGTGTTCATGAATGATAATTTTAATAGAAAAATTGATTATGTATCCGAAATTGGTGTGATTCCCAAATTTGGGGGTGGTTGACAATTAATAAGGAACCAGTCTTACCTACAATTTAACATTCAACAATGTTAAAACCAGATTCTACATCAGAGAGTAACACCTCATTGTTTAGTGAGTACAAAAAAATACTAGTAAGTCCATTCGGAAAAGGATTATGACCAAACTTGATGCTTGCAAACTTTTTAGGTACTATATACCTAGAAAATATCAGATAACTTCTGCAAATTTTAATAGTGGCTAGTGCGTTTGACTAAGGGTTAAGAAACTGTTAATTACTTAAAATGTTTATTTTTTCTTTTTTGCTTCTTGTAACGTGAAACTTCTTGCTGCAGTCAACTAATGGTATAAATTCTCGTTTAAAGTCATCATTATGCAAGTTCTATGGTCGATACTACCGGTATGACCTTGTCACAAATACAATTTATCATTGAGTCAAATGCTGACTGACGTTTTTCATACCTGTTTGTCCATTATTTATACACTGAATTGACGTATGATTTTTCTGTTATTTCCCGACCATGACAAGGAGCACACGCGCGGGTGGGACCGGTCGACAGGGGATGCTCACTCCTCCATGGCACCTGATTCCACCTCTGATGTTTTGGAGGTCTATTTTTTTCTGCTCCTGTTTTGTATTGTTTCATGAAGTTTTGATCTTGAATACTGTTCATTATCTCCAAATATATGTCATTGAAGACAAGAAAAATGAAGCTACACTATTTATATACTAATATTCATAAAATTCATATTGGATGTCACAAAACAAAAGTGAGCTTGAAGAATTGCAAGGTCTTGAGAGTTAATCGTGTGATTTGTTTGTTGTTGTTTTTAGAAAGAATATACCTGGTAGCAGGACTTTCCACAGATATGTACATGTATACGTATTGATATTTTATTGCTATCTACACTTTCATTGCATATATACATGTATGTATACATACATGTCCTTGATACAACTACAGAATACAATGTACTGTAGGTTCCTGGATCCGGAAATCTAACTTTTGAAATCATTGCTGGATCGCTTCCATATGGGGTGTTCCTTGATTCAGAAAACCGCTGGATTTCCGGTATTGTACCAGATCATGATGCTGAGTACACCTTTACTGTAAGAGCCAAAACCGAATACGGAAAGTTTGCAGATGCCGTTTTCCACTTTGATTCATATGGTAGGGAATATTATAGATATTAGTAACTGAATAGTTGCTTTAAAGTTTCATTATTTATTCAAAGTTTGTAATTTTGAACAAAATAATTTATAACGTTATTGCATTTGGTAACAATTGTCCCCTGTCTTTTAGAATCAGATCAATGTCAAGAACATCCTTGCCATAACAATGGCGTGTGTAATGAAACTCGTGAAGGATTAGGCTATACATGCCTTTGTGATGGGCATTATGGTGGACTTAATTGCGACACAGGTACAAGTGTACTTATTACTTGCTTTTCTTTGCATTATGAAATGCATTCAGAATATACAGTTTCTTTATGGTTAAAAAAGTTTCTTCATGGTTAAAAAACAAGTCTGTTAAATGTTATTTTAATGAAATTTCAATCATAATTTTAAAATGTTGTTTACTATTTGAACTGTATCGAACGATAACCCTTGCTTCATCCAAATGCCATATTCTATTTTAGAAAATTTTGTGAAAAGATAATTTGATAATTGTGAAAACTCCATTAAAACTGTTCTCCATTTTTATGATTATTTTGGATACCTATATTACAATAGACTGCAGGTTAAACAGCATTGGGATACAGAACAGACACGTCATTCCTGATGCTCATTTATCAGCATACTTATCACGTAACCAATCACTGGCTACGGAAGCAAGGTTTGATAACAATGCTTCAGCGGGCTGGTGTGGGGAAAACGCAAACTCTTGGATCCAAGTAGCTTTGGGTAAAACAATGGATTTTGACATTTACTGGTAAAAAATAATAAATTAATAATTTGAAAAAGAATAGTACCAAACAATTTTTCAGACCTTATTTGTCTGTTCATGTAAATGTATACCATTTGTATTTTATAACAGGTAATAAAGGGAGAATATTTGCTGTGACCACTAAGTCTGGGGATATTAACCGAAACATGAAATCCTTCACACTGTCTTGTAGCACTGATGGCACTAGATTTTCAGACGTTTTCGATACGAACACTACTACAACTTATGTAGGTTATGATACATGTAACTTAGGACATCGCAGAATTGAATGAATTTCTAAGTTAGATAGAGATCGTTTAATGTGTACCTATAAAATCAACTTCCAAGTAAAAATAGAATGAATATATTCAACATTGGATCAAAACAGAAGGAATCTTCAAAATTGAAACGATTTATTAATATATATTTCATATTTACAATGTAGTAACACCTCGCTTTTGCAGTAAAACATTTCAGGCTCAATGAAATACACCAGGTAGCAAAGTTCTGATCGCATTGATATACTAGTATAATGCAACAACTGAGAAGTAATACAACGTTTAATTTTGAAAACTTATAAAAAAAAAAGCGTTAGAACTACAAGTTACTATCATTGATTTAGATTGTAGAAAATCATTTTTGGTTATAGCAGGTTGACTCAATCAAATCCCATAAATATTCAATTATGGTAGATATGTTTTGTAATATTTCCATTTCTAATTTTTCTCTCTGTGATAACTCTTTGAAAGTTAGCGGCGTTATTTTCTTGATAATTCTGCCGGAATGTAAATTAGGCAGGTCAATCGGTCAGGAGCTAAGGAGGCCTTATATGCATGCAAATCTCGTGCGCATCTGTCTCTGAGTCTGACGCTAAGGAGACCAAATATGCATGAAAATCTCGTGCGGCTGCCGTGGTGTTTGACGTCAGTGGGCGAGGACTATTGAAATTGGGATGGGATTCCTCGTGTAATTTAAATCTATGTCTGCATGTTTAAAGTCTAAACCTACAATTTTATTTCATAATGAAATGGAAATATAAGGAATCACTGTCTAGTTAGTATAGTATGCCAGGGGCATCAACAACAGTGGGAAACATGGGATAATTTATGCATAACGGGCTTCGCCCGTTATGCAAATTATCCCATGTTTCCCACTGTTGTTGATGCCCTGGCATACTATACTAACTAGACAGTGATTCCTTAAATAAAGACCTCACCATATGCCGGGGTAGGGCATCAATTACACATTTTCTCAGCAATCAGCGCTAGTTTGTCATCAGGGTTCTTTATCGTACCAATACCTACTGTGACATGGAACATCGATGTAAAGGTTCTTTAAAATTCCTTATCTATAGATTTAAATTACACGATTATGGATTAAATGGAGACAAGGGAATTAACTTTTATTACATACCAAATTCCGCGAATTCAAGAAACCGCGATCGTGTCAGGAAAAAAAAATGATATCCATTCAGAAGTACAAGCTTGGGTAGATCTGAATATTAATTTCATTATGTTGGTGTCGCCTGCGTGGCGCAGTTGTAAAAGCGTCTGCTCTAGAGTAGCGAAGTATGGAGTTGATCCTTACGCCGCGAGTTCGAATCCCAGTGTGGGACGTTTTGACCGGTCCTTTGGATGAGACCGTATAAACAGAGGTCCCATGTTGCAGTAGGTTCTGACGTGAAAAAAATCCTTCCCTGTTTAATGGCCCTGAGTGCCGAGATAGATTTGTATATAATATACTGATAGGCAACTATACTATACAACTATATTATTACTTTTGAAAAAATAGGTAATTTAATCAGAATTTGTTTTTAAATAAGAATTTTAAACAACTATCAGACTTTGTATTTGATTTAAACAAATTAGCATTGTGCATACTTTCTTTGAATCGTTGGAACAAGATGCATCAGGAAGGAATCATGTTCCAATTCTTTTTAATCTCTATCATAAATATTCCTATACATGTATCTAATTTTGATGAAATCTAGTCTGTCTGTTTGACTATTTTGTATATCAGAAGATGGTTTCAACTGTTTCTTACTTTCAGCAGATCTATTTTGACTTCCGCCTGTAAATAATACAATAGATAATAGAGTAAAATGAATACATGTATCATTTATTATTCTTATGGCATTACAGGTCGTAGTGATGTTTTCGGGACCATTAGAGATCCTCCCTTGCGTAACTTTTTTAAAAATACTTGACAACCCCTTGGTGCACTGGGTCTTCTCAAGTAGACAGAGTCATCAATACATGGCAGAAGTTATAAAGTTTTTAATCGATGATCGATCGTTGATTGATTGATTGATTGTACTGATTTATTAACGTCCTTCTCTAGAATTTTTCACTAATGTGGAGACGCCACCACTTGCCGGTAGAGAGCTGCAAATTTTGTCCCATACTCGGCACTCAGGGCCATTAAACAGGGAAGGATTTTTTTCACGTCAGAACCTACTGCAACATGGGACCTCTGTTTATACGGTCTCATCCAAAGGACCGGTCAAAACGTCCCACACTGGGATTCGAACTCGCGGCGTAAGGATCAACTCCATACTTCGCTACTCTAGAGCAGACGCTTTTACAACTGCGCCACGCAGGCGACACCAACATAATGAAATTAATATTCAGATCTACCCAAGCTTGTACTTCTGAATGGATATCATTTAAAATATTTACTCTTCAGCGTTTCATCTCATTCAGCAGCAAATTCATTAAAATACTTAAAACGATGGAGGAGATATCAATTTGATCGATTTAACAACCAACCTCTGAGTACAGATGAATATATCACTAAAATGGAATATTTTTTTTTGTTTTAGAAATTATGTACAATTAACATCACAACGATTCCTTGACTATTTTCAAGATTTTATATCTCCATTCATTTTGGCAACACAGGCTTACGAAATAACAAGATTTGGCAGTACAACGACCAAAATTGTCGATTAAAGTACACTTTATAAAACATACTCAAGGCGTTTTATGAATTGAACTAATTGTTAATTGAACTCATGCCAACAAAATTCGACACCAACTTACAAATGGGAACATTTTTTCTTGGGTATAAGCGTGGGTAAATCTTAAAAATCGATAAATTGTAAAATCTTACTGACACAATAAACTTTAGTTTGTCTAGAAAATGGAATGAAAGTTTAGACAAAGAATAGAATTTTAAAAAAGAAAGCTTTAAATACACGAGTTCAAATTCAGTGTGTTAATGAATTCATCAAATGAAATTTAAGACTTCCTTGTGTTAATTATTTGCACTGTTGTCCTAGGGATCAGTCGAGGAACTCATTAATTAAATTTAATTTATCATTTGTAAATCAATAACAGCATATGAATGAGTCGTAACGTTTCAATATATAGTGTCATGCACATGAAATGGCACATCAGTGGAAGGGAGGAACAAAACGAGTCCATCCAGATATGATATCAAAATAATTCAATTAAACTCATATTGTCAATGCATATACTAGTCTGAAAATAATTTCTCTTTAAATTGATAGATTTTTATTGCCTATAATGTCCTATAACGACGATTGAATTTTCGAAATGAAAGAGTCAAACAGCGGTATTGGCATCCCTCGAACACAAACTTATCTGTCAATAGCCCACATTGTTTGATTATTACATACATATTCACTTGAGGATGAAAAAAGCTGAAGTCATCTCGTTTGTCAAAGAATTTGGTTCATAATTTGCCCTTGTTATCTGTAGTTACTAAACCCTCCAAATAAAAAGAAAAACAGATGCTGCATACTACGTTTATTTCAAATTCACCTGAATGGTTTGAATCGACAAGTGATTGGAAATCAATGTTGATATCTATTAAAAAAAACAATCTATTAAAGCTTTTTCCTCGAATAACTTTTGAAAAAAACGATATTAAAGGCACAAGGGCAGAGATACTATATGCCGTCATATTTTGGTAGAGTTTACTAATTGGAATTTGTTGAAAGATTTGGACCAGTTACAGGGAAGGCGAAGAACTTACAATTTGAAGGTTTTCTTATTCAAAGAAAAATAGGGGTGCAGTTAAATGAAAAAAAGATCTGTCATTAGTGAAACAAAACTTGGTGGACGTTATCCTTCTAGCTCTATATACATAAATTATTTCAGCTTTATAAGGTTTACTTATTTGTATATTGTAGAACTGGCAATCAACGCTGAGGTTTAAAAATTGATTTTGATATGATGCATATGAAAAAAATAAAGTTTTTTTTATTTTGAAAAATGGATGATATCTTTGCGATAGTTAAACTTGTTGTGACTTCTGTATAGGCATTCCCTGATGACAAAACCAAGATAACCTCCCATTCTGAAACAAAAAAGCAGTATTTTATTCAATCTTTTAAAAGTAAAATCTTAATAATAATGTTATGTTTTTCATTTAGAAAATCGTTTATCAAATTTTGTGTTGCTCCTACCCGTCTGGAATCGGTTGACTTCCGGTAACTAAATATCCAGTCCCAAATGGTGATACAAAGTTTTGTTGCGTTCGAAACCACCTTCCACATTCCTTGTCATTGTAGGAAATTCCAAACACTATGAAAATAAAGGAGACGCATTAACATATGTATTTAATCAATAGATTGGGAAAATACAAGTAATTGTAATAATGAAAAGGCACTATATACAAATATATATATATTACTGAATATGACGCGTGGTCCTATACTTATTATAACGATGCTTGTCATCTTTTTTTTTTTTTTTTTTTTTTTTTT
>PRKT01000557.1:0-75803 GCA_003671525.1 Saccostrea glomerata | reverse complement strand
GCTTTTTATATATATATATATATATATAGTTAGGATCTAGATTGACTTTACCATACATTTTTTGTGATATTAGCATATATAAACAACACCAAAACTTTGGAAATAAGATACACCTTTTTTTATCTAAAACACAGAGTCTAGATTTAAAATTCTTTGAAATGTATCCAGAAAAGTATTACCAAATTCATTCATTTTTGCGTATATCTGAATTGCAATTTGTATCCGAAAACAAAGTCAAACAGAAACATAAAGACGTATGTACATTCTTGCTGTGCGTATAAAGTCGAAGCCAAATATTGTGTTTATTTTTTTTTAATTTAGTACTGCATATGTCTCTGAATGAAATTTTGAGGCAAAAGTCTGAAAAGATGAAGGTATTACAACATTGGTTGACAACATTGACAAGTAGTGGTGAAATAACTTTTAGACCAATCCTCGTACAGGTATTCATCAATGAATAGGAAGTTTTTACAGGTACTTACCTGAACAGCATATGAGCCGTCTTTGTCCTCCTTCAAAGTTGAGTCCATTGAGGTAGCTTTTCTGTGGACACACAAACGCTTCACGTGCACCAGCGTCTTAAACAAATGTAAAGATTGAATTAAACATGAATATCTATTAATTTAAAGAAAATGAACGGAGGTATCATTTTAGATAAAAAATTGTACCTTCATGTCCATTTTTCAATAAATAAATATATACGTGTAGTTTAAAATATACAATATATCAATAGAATCTCTTCGTGTTTCTTTATATATAAAACCCTTACTACATTTCGATTATTTTTAAAAGCACATGTACATGAATGTGACAACATGAAGAATAAAAGACCGAAAGTGTATTGTTAGTATTTGTATCGTTGCAATCAAAAAATAGTTCCTCGGCATTTATAGTAGACATAGATATTTCTGCTTCATCATGCTAAGATCCTTTTCTTTACATAAAGCAGTGTATGTATCCTTTATATAAAGTTTCGTTTTGACTTACTGAAAACTGCACATTGTTTTACAGTCCCTGGCGGAGGAAGACATAATGAATCAAAAAATCTAGTTGGATCACCTCCTCTGAAGACAAGTGCTCCGTTGTCTGAACAGTTTACATTTGAAACTTGAGCAGAAGTGGGTTCTGT
Organism: Saccostrea glomerata; assembly: GCA_003671525.1. Taxonomy (NCBI): domain Eukaryota; kingdom Metazoa; phylum Mollusca; class Bivalvia; order Ostreida; family Ostreidae; genus Saccostrea; species Saccostrea glomerata. The sequence continues at coordinate 74,674 of PRKT01000557.1, read as the reverse complement.
GATTTCTACAATTTTTTAAGTCTTGGTAAATGAGAGAATGAATAAGCAAAACAAAGTAAAAATACTGTAGAAGTACTTTTTCCGCGTGGTATTAATTTACGCTATGTACGCGGTTACAAATTTTCCGCGGAAATTTGTACAAGCGTACTTAATATAAATGTAAGGCATATATAGTGACAGTCAAAGAAATCCGCGTAATTTTCTACAAGCGGATTAAACAGAAATAGAGATTCCGCGGAATTATGACCCCGTGGAAAGAATACGTCTACAGTAAATATTTATTCCTGTTATTGACATGAATCAGTCCCCTGTTCGATGAAATGCTGGTCTACTAAATCCAATTCATGATGAGATACATAAAAAACCTAAATATAAACTGTTCATCAATACTACGTATGGCATTTTTTTGTCCCGTAAATGGTGTGTACTTTATTTTTTAATGAATATAACAATGGAATCCTGTTAATTCGCCGTGTTGTATCTAGAGTTATGAGAACTGCTATAGTCAATCACGAGAATTACGTAATATATAACGCGGTATATTTTATAACATTCTATCAGACTTTACAACAAAGTTATTGTCATTAAATTTCTTAATTACTAGTATTCTTAAAATGATTTTATGGGTTATTTAAATTCTTACCTTGAGCAACATCCCCAAGCTTAATTCGCACTGCATTCACTGTCAAACCTCCCAGCAAGCAAAGAAATACATTGATTATCATGTTCTTTTTGAAAAGAAAAGGAGCTGCACGTGCGTTTTATAGATATGCCTTTGACATTACTTCAGAAGTTAAATCAATGCTGTTATTGTGCATTTTGATTTATTTAGACTAATTAAATTTGTTTAATTTGAATTTGTAAGTAGAATATGTAAAATAAAGCTTTAAAAATGTCCATTCTTACTCGTTTATAGTTTGACAGGAAATAATAAATATTTCACTTTTTTTTAATAAACCCTTTCCTTTTGGTTTTTGTATTTTTTGTTTTAAATTAGCTTTTTTAGAGAGAGAGAGAGAGAGAGAGAGAGAGAGAGATTTTTTGCCGATTTACATTATAAACAAATTTAAAGGCAACATGCTTGACAACTTAGGCGCTTATGCAAATTATCACGCAAGCCACTCAATTGATCACATCATGAAGCTAAAAAAAAATTAAACATTTATTCCTTAAGTCAATTTCATCAGTCTCCTTACTGACAACAATTTAACATCTTCCCTGTCATATATTTATTGACATTTAATAAAAGACAATTCTCATTCCAAATTGTTTGTCATTGTCCTGTTCCTACTTCCACTTCAGTAATAGCCTAACAAGATCATATGGACGACATAAATCAATATTGCGAAATATAAACATAAAAAGTTCCCAAGGACCAGCCGTTTGTTAAATTAAAAAAATCATGTAAATAGGGCAGTAAGATTAAAAATATGTTAAAATTTAAATAAAAGTCGGATTGTTAGAAAAAAAATGAGCTAAATTGTTCATATTTTAAATGACCTTCCCCTTTACTAATGATTTTGTATATGTATTATAAATTTCCATCGTTAAAATCGGGTAAAAATGCATAGTCCAGCATGATTCCTTAAATTGTAAACAACTTAGGAATGTCTGTCGCATTTTATGACATGAACCGGTATTTTTTGATAATTTAGAAATTCATATATAGTTTTCAAATTCAACCATCCACCTTGTAAAAGGGTTTATCTTATCTTTGAAACAGTTAACAAATAAGCATTTCATTTGATTGAAGTATACCGAGAAAAAGAAGAGTATTTAAGCTCAAAAGTTCAAGAGCAAGTAATGACTACTTGCTTTGAATCCACTTGCCCAGACATTACTTTTACTTTCAACCTCCCGCCTTTAAAATAAAAGAGATAGAATAGTCTTATTTTTCTGATTTATTGTTTTTTTTTAAATTCTTGATATATATCCTGAATGGATGCTTGTTTTATTTTTCCCCATGGTTCCATTTTTCATTTACTTTGAATGTTTAAGGTACAGTCGACTTAAAAATGATCACTATTTGTAATTATTTACATGTATAAACATTTAAAATTTGTATAAAGTGTATACATTTGTTAAAATTTGTAAAAATGTCTGTTGATTTAATCACACATTTAGAAATAGTTTGTTTTTAAGACATTAATTTTCTTTTTTTTTAAATCAATTTGATATTTTTTGGGTATATTAATTTAGGTTTAAACGGACTGTAACATTCACACCAAGCCAACACAAATTTACCTTTGTTTTACATGTACCTGTATTTCTTCAAAATATGAGCGAAATCGGAAGATAACCATTAATTACTTTCTGATGCTCCAAAACGTCTGCTATGTTACACTTTATTTGAAATGCTTGGAACTCTGCTTCAAACTATATATACATGCTAGTGCGTTAATATTCTTAAATTTACGACTTAATAAATGATGTCTTCAAACTTTATTTCCTTTCAATCTGAGTTTTTTTTATGTTAACATGAAATATATGGAGAAAACTGACAGCACTCAAGCTCGGAAAACCGCACAAAACGATACAAAATAGGAGCGGAGCAAATACGGACCTTCAAATTAAAACATCAGGTATGGATCACATTCCATGGAGAAGTGAGCATCCTTCCACAACTTACGAAATGACTATTGACATATAACTGTGAAATGACTATGTCATATGACTAATATGACTAGATAATAGCCTATATATACGTATTATATCACATCAAACAGGGAATACCTCAGTTTGTCAAAAAATGATAATAAATAAACAAATAAATAAGGGGTCTTTAGTACGAAGCTATCCTCTTCCACCTTACTTTTTCCATCTTTATCAATCTCAATTCTCAATCTCGTCGGATCATATGTTTTGAATCAGTTGTTCGATTCTTAAAGTTGAGGATTACATATTTTTAGGTGATTACAAATAATTCTTTATTCATGTTGGTACATCCGTCACTGATTTATTTAAACTCTGGCAGTCAAAATGTTTATTACACAAAATATTATATACAAAACACATTAATGTCTTATTATTAAGAAAACTTGCTTTTGATGATTATTATTAGTAACAATTAATTTTCAAAAATATTTTACACAAAGAAGGAAATCGACTTAGCTCTGCATGAATCTATAATAAAGCAAACAAGCTAGATATAAAACCTAGTTTAAACCTTATAGTACTTTTAACAATTTTTAAGAATAAAGCTACTGCACTCATACCACAACAGGAAGAGCCCCCAGATTGTAAGAGTTTGTACGAGTGAATAACAACAATCCCCGACAGGCAAATAGTGGTGTCTAAATATGAATGAAAATTCTTGAAGGGAAGTTAAAAAAAAACCCAACAAATTCATTCAAATTTTAGCCAGTTACAAAAATGCACTAGCAGACCAATCAAATACTAAGAGACTATGTTTTTGATGCAAAAAGATGTTATGTTCATTATCAAATACTTACAGTTTAATTTAGTAAATTTTATGTCTCTTGCCTCTAATAATCCTAAAGGTACTATGACTTACTTTTGTTTTCATATATGCAAATTCTTCTGATCGTACATTTGGTAATTTTTTAAGACTCCGTGCAAAGGTATATAAGTACCCAGAAATACAAATGTCTTGTATTTCACCAAGATAATTCATTAAGCAGATAGTTCTAATAGTTTTTTGGTATCAATCTTCATTTGTAATGTTGTTTGATTATATCAGCAGAGAACCCTATTACACGGTGTACGTACATACATATAGATATATTTGTAACAATCCTCTCTGTTGACCTTATAACACAGTGAAGGAGAAGGACTGTTTTAATCTTTATTTATTTTAATTTATCTTTTTGGGGTGTATACAAATGGTGGATTGAACTGAATGGATGTAATTGGAGCCTTCACTTCAGGATCGTCATCATGTGGCTAAATGTGCATTATTTAAAATTGAATGTCTTAATATATCGAGTGTTCATTCCTTTAATCTCTTGAAATTTTAAACCACTATAGATTACGAAATTAGTTTCCATTGTCATACAATCGATCTGTCCGTTTGTATCTTTGTCCAATTTGTAAATACAATTATAAATTTTGAAAATTTTTAAGATTTATTTCAGATAATAATTTTGTTACAATTTAAATCCTGAAAATGATGACCATTTTGCATACGCATACTGTCCGTATGCACCGTGTGTTCTTATCCAGACCTTATCGTTCTTTTTCATTTTAATTACAGCTGATGAAGACCCAGATGCCACGTGATGACTGTTTGTCTTGCCGTCCGCATGATTATAGCCCAAAGTTTTGCCATTGTGAACAATTTCAGTACTGAACATTTTATTTGTGAGAATCGTCCAATGGAAAATGTACAGTCCATCTTCAGGTGCTGTAAATTTACCTGTGGTGGCTTTATAAGCATTTCCAGAGTTTTGTGTTACTCGCCGAAAAATAACAGCAGTGTAGTTACCAAGGTTTTCCTGTGCTTTTGATACACGTGCACAAAAAGCGACCTTTTCTATCAAAAGAAATTACAAATAAAATTATTTAACTACATCACAAATAAAGACCAAAAAGTCCTACTTTTCTTTACATTTTTGAAATGTCTTAAATTTGTTTTGCGTAGTAAAATTTCCTAATTTGTCTAGCAATAAACAATATGTACCTTTATCACCTGCGTATGAAGTTTAAGTCATCTGGTTAATATTGATAGGCATGATCCTGTTCTACGTAGGAACAGATTCTAAAACTGAATCAAGCTATTGACAAACGGTAGACACAATTGTCTCACAAACTTCGCACTTAATGCTATTGAGCAGTGAGGGATCTTTCTCGTCGTAGCACCTACTGCGACACGAGCCTCGGTTTATCCGGTCGCATCCGAATGACCGGTCTCTATGTCCCACAGTGGGATTCGAACCCGCGAAGTAATGATAAACTCTTTACTTAGCGACTCTAGAGCAGACGCTGTAACCACTGTGCTTCGCGGGTAACATTCATAAGGGAATTTAATATGAGTAAAAAAACCTAGTGTATTTGCCGTAATGAAAAAGAAGAATCACAAGGACAATCATATCATACAATTAGTGACAATTCTCGCTGATTGCTATAGGTTGGAGAAAGTGTGTTTTTCATAAGTGGCTTCGGGTTATAGATCTAAATTGCTTTAAATATAATTTAAAACAAACTTTCAAATAGCAAATCTTAACACTTATTGACCTTTTTGTTTTGTTGACTGTTCAAAATGACTCAGGGCTTTGTTGGTGATATACGACATCAGCAAATCACACACAAAATATTTAACTCAAATAACCTTAGGCAGACCATAATTTGAAACTGTTAAATACACTTTAGCATCTAGATTTCTGAATTATCCAAACTCAAGGCAAGTGGTGAGTTATCTATTCATTATATACATATACATGCATGTCATTCACTTAAACAAGAGTATTTTTATATAAATACCTTTCTCTTCTCCTGCACAGTTCACACTCTGCAATTCATATAGGATGCATACAACAAGTAGAATTGCTTCAAATATTCTCATCCTATTTTAAGACGCAAAAAATGTATTTGAAATATATGTTTCCAATGAGTGAGGCTATTTACAATACCAGATAGCCTCACTTTTTTCACTACTGCTACAAGAATATCGGAAGAGGGAATTTCAGGATATTCTTAAGTACTTATTCATTTAATATTATAATCGTTAATGGATATCTGTTTTTTTTTCTTTTTTGTTAATTACTATACTATGGATAATACCTTTAATGCTCAAATCTAAAAAAAAAAAGGATAAAAGTTGAATATGTAACTTTTTTCATACTAACTGTAATATACAATCTTAACATAAAAAGTAATGATCAATTATTACGAAGGAGGTTGGAAATTTAAATTGTAACGAGATTTCTACTGTCACCTAAAACTTTATGAACATCGCAGACTGTGTTTATAATTGCATTCCGTTGCTAGCAAAATCAAAGGCCTTAAAATAAACTATCAACCACAACCAATGAATCACCAATGTTGCTTTAAGAAAGTGAAAGCGTACGGATGTGTTCCCCTTTCCTTCTGAATATGTTCAATAGATACGATGATTTAGGAAAGAAACGTAATCCTAAAGCATATATTATCCATTTTCATGGCTATGATGTCATTTGTTTAAAATTATCCTTTGTTTTTTAAATTCTATTCTTTTTAAATTTTATAAGTAGTTTTCTGTACAGTAAAAGGACAATTTGTTGACTTAAACAAAATCAGAAAAAATATTTAGGATTTCAAAACCTTGATGTTTAACACTTTAAAATCATATTTTTAAAATATACATGCATGTAAGAGATATTACTTTATCAATACGTCAAGTGCCTTGTTTTGTCTCTGTATGGAACGTAACTTTTATTCTAAAAACAAAAATATTTATGAAATGTCAAATATATTATCTTTTTCGTGCTTAATGATTAATATAATAGGCTTTAAATCATATACAAAACAGTGTTACAAAAATAAGAACCTTACCTTAAAAAATTATCGAAAAAATCTAATAAATCTGCCTTTACAATTTGATTTTAAAATAATAGAGTGCAATAATTTACAACATTTTAATAGAATATATATCAGAGAATCGTGATAAAAGAAAAGTAACAGGTTGTCAGAATAAATAAACACGCAACACCCTACACGATAAAAACTGAGATAAACAGGTCTCAACAATCTAATGAGGAAAATAAAGTAAATCTCTGTTCGTGAAAAATATAGTCTATTATATCATGCAAATAATTTAAAGCTCAAGAACAATAACCCTGTCCTGTTTGTTCGTCCAATCGAATGACATGGACAGGTATTGTTAACATTGTAGAGATTCAAATTTTAACCCACAACTTCCTAAAATTGAGAATCCATTTTATGAACCCGTATTGCTTTAAGGATACACCAAAGGCTTTTTTCAGGATTTTTGTCAATTTTGAGATTTTTGGCTTAAAAAAACAATGTTAATCACTGCTTTATAATGCATGAAAAATTCTTGCTGATTATTAAATGGTTTTGTAATTATTTAACAATAATCAAACATAAACACTAACACATGTGAATGTGCCGTTATTGAAGCTTCTGATTTGGTCTGTAACTGCCTGCTTCTGAAAGGAGCAATAAATCACCTGTGACCACTTGGGGAATTCTTCACTAGCCACACAGAGGTTATCAGTAATTAAACTACAGGGACTCTAGATTTAGGGAAGGAGATCTAACAGGTCACTAATGACCATGAAAAAGGAGGTGGAGCTTAGCTCTTGCCATTTTGCCGGGAAATCTTTCTGATTCAGAATTGAACCTATTTTACTTCATTAAAAGCACCTAAATAAAGAATAGAACCTCCCATTCTTGTGAATTTGCATAGGAAATATGGATAAGTGACAGGTATCCAAAGCTGAATCTCCAAGGTGTCATATATTTCTAGCTTTGGCAGACTCTGTTGTGTAATGGGTTTTTGCCCTCTACTGTAAAGTAAGATCAGACAGTTGGTGGTATTATTTCAAAGGATTCAGCTCCCTTATTTATTGACCAATTTCTCTGAAAACTGGCCAGAATGCGTCTCAAATGTGTGTTCACAAAACCGTATCTCAGATTTTTGATATCTTGCTCAGTTCTCGAATTATTGGGGGAAATGTAGAATTGGGCTAATAAATTGGTAACATTGAAAGACAAATGGATGTAACTTTTGAATAAGAAGATTTATCAAAAATCTGAGATACGGTTTTAAAGTTCAATCTTTAATCTACATTGAGGCAAAATTTTGACTTTGAGAGGTGGAATACAAAAAAGTTGATTTATAAAATATAAATGCACTAATATTTACATTAAAATATTAATAACTTTTAAATAAGATAAAAATGAAAATTTAAATTAAGATCATTAAATAGTAAATTTAACAAGCTTTCAAATGATATATACTTTTAATATGTTATCTTTGTTAATGAAAGAATTACAAGCAAATTAAATTTTGCCCTTTGGAAACCTTTGGTGTATCCTTAAATGTGGGGATGAAAATAATACTTGTTTTAATTTCAGTCCAGTTCTAATTGCAGAGGAATCATGGACCTCTGAAACATCACAGATGCTATCAGCTTGCCATAGAGAATTGAATATCCCCTACCGACCGGTCACATCCACCGTGTGTTCCTTATCATAAAAAGTCAAAGCTTTTCTAAATAAAAAAAAAATGTGGAAAAAGTTAAGAACAAACAGACAGATAAAGAGAAAGACATATAGACGGGTGGACGGACACGACAAAACTACAAATCCCCGAATCTTCTATTACAGGGGCATGAAAAGCAGGTTCATACAGGATTTGAACCCAGGGCCTCTCACATGCTAAGCAAGAATAATACCCCTAGACTATCGAGGCTTCACTTTTCAGTAGGTCGCATATACATGTTTATATCACGTTGCACATTTTCAAACTTTCAAACAAAACATGATATTTTCTAGTTTAGCTTTTACTATTTGGAATTCGGAAGCTAGAAAAAATTGCATTAGTTTTCTACATAATTAGCTCTCACATACATGTAGTCACCTCAATGGTTGATGACTAAACATCTTCTATTTTATGCACTCTCTAGTCCAGGGATTTCATGAAATGACCAAATTAAATAACAAACCAGATTTAGATTTTTTCCATTGTTAAATATTTCAAATATTTCAATTTTAATTTGAACAGGTTAAGAATTTTTCTGTCCATATATTGCATGTGTATTTTTTTAACAGGTTCAAATTAGTGTACTTGTTATCTATGTTCATGTTTATTTTGTGGGCATGCTATCATTTTTTATGTTTAACAGTAAAAATAATTTCTGTTATATATTCTTACCAAAAATGCGCAAGTTTGAGTAGGTGTAATTAATTCAAAACAAACTTCTCAGAAATTTCCTTTTCAGATGTTGTAAAATCTTTCTTTATAAAGATTTTAGTCACAAACAAGTGGCCACATCGCTCACCTGAGCAAATCGGCTAGGAAAAAGTACAAATCAGAAGGGAGGGGGAGGGGCTTGAATTTTAATACTACTTGAGGTTGCTTTCATATAAATACAGCATATGACTTTGCTGTTCTTGATAGAAAGATTTTTTTAACACTTTCTTACTATATATAACATTATAATAATTTGAATTTGATCCCCAATTGTTTCCCTCCCTACCCCAAAGGGCCATGATTTGAACATATTTAAATCTTCAATACATGAGGATGCTCAAATGTCAATATAACTAAACATAGCTTTTCGGTTCTTGGGATTTTTTCCCCTTTATTTTTCTATGTAAAACTTAGATCCACCATTGTGGCCCCACCTTACCATTGGGGGTTATGATTTGAAGAAATTTTATGCTGCACTACCCGAAAATGCTTCCATATAAATACTGGTATTACTAATCATGGTTTTGCTATTTCCCCCATTGTGGTCCACCCTATCCCTGGGGGTTATGATGTGAACAAACTAGAATCTACACTACCTGAGGATGATTCCACATTTATAAATGTCATTAATCATGGCCTTAGAGTACTTGAGAAGACGATTTTAAAAGATTTTCCAATCTAGTCCTACGTAGAACTTTGTTTAGCCATTTTGTCCCCGTTCCCTACCCCAAGGGGACTTGATTTGAACAAACCTGAAGCTACACTACCTGAGGATGATTTCACATGAGTTTCATCTTTCCTGGCCCAGTGGTTCTTGAGAAGAAGATTTTTAAAGATTTTTCCTATATACTCCTATGTTAAACTTTGATCGGCCATTGTGGCCCCTACCTACCCCCGGGGGTCATGATTTGAAGAAATTTGAATCTACACTACCAGAGGATGATTTCACAAGAGTTTCATCTTTCCTGGCCCAGTGGTTCTTGAGAAGAAGATTTTTAAAGATTTTCCCTATATACTGCTATGTAAAACTTTGATCGGCCATTGTGGCCCCACCCTACCCCCGGGGGTCATGATTTGAACAAAATTAAATCTACACTACCTGAGGATGCTTCCACATGAGTTTCATCTTTCCTGGCCCAGTGGTTCTTGAGGAGAAGATTTTTGACAAATGTCATTTATTTTTCACTAATTCATAATTGTCTCCCCTTGGAAAAGGGCTTGGCACTTTATTTGAACAAACTTGAATTCCATTAACCTCAGGATACTTTGTGCCAAGTATGGTTGAAATTGGCCCAGTGGTTCTTGAGAAGAAGATGAAAATGTGAAAAGTTTACGACAACAACGACAAGGACAACAACGACGACAGACAACGGACAAATTTTGATCAGAAAAGCTCACTTGAGCCTTCGGCTCAGGTGAGCTAAAAATGCATAGCCATCCAGCAAGACACGCAAGTTTTTTTCGGTCGAAGTCGAGCAGGTGTTTTAAAATCTAGTCTAAGGCCTAATCACTCCTCACTCTTGACAGTATATAGAAAAATCAGCACGCCCTAAATTTTAATAAATCTGGTAATACAGGAAGTTTACATGTTGTTTTTTATCGCATAAAAAAATCAGTTCCATTCGTGAATCATAATGCCCGAATCGGAAGGAAAGATTCCGGGATTATTTTCCGTCAGCCATGCCTTGACGTGAACCCAAGTGAAATACTGTTATGACACCTATATCTCCCCTACAACTAGTTGAACTAGGGAATAACAAGCTAGATTTTAAACTCAGTTACACTCGAAACAATTTTAAAGCAATTTAATGAAAAGTACTTCTTTCTACTGTGCGTTTTGCTTGTTTTTGTTTTACTATTATGCATGTATCACATTTTGTAATTATCGTAAAAAGCTGCATGAAGTATTCATTGGACGTAATCAAATGAAGAAAATACAATATAAAACGATTCTGCCTTTTTCTGATTTGGCTACTAACGGTGCTTTCAACATGTCTTTTGCATGTTGGTCAAGATAAGCAATTCATTACAGAACATTCTATAAAGGAACCAACTTTTAACTTCACATATTTTGTATTTTTCATTTAAATTTTCTAATTAGTATCTTTTGCTAGATCAAAATCTGTAATATGGCTTGTGCTGGTGATAATTGCATTAAAGTTGAATGTCTTGAAGTTTTGAATAACTGGATACTAAAGATAGTTACTAATGTCATATCATTGTTATGTCCGTTAGCACCTTTGTCCATGTTTAAATACAAAAAAAATTATATCTATTTTGATAGTATTGCAGATTTATCTCATTAAATGATATTGTTACAATTTGTATCCTGAAAACGATGACCAGTTTGCATAAGCATACTTTCCATGTGCACCATGTGTTCTTATCCAGAATTCATCGTTCCTCCTCATATTTATAATGGCTGTCGAAGAGCCGGATGCCAACTGAGTACCGTTTGTCTTGCCACCCGAATGATTATAGCCAAAATTTCTACCGTTGTGAACAATTTCCGTGGGAAATATTTTATTTGTGAGAATTGTTCAGTGGAATATGTAGAGTCCATCTTCAGCTGCTGTAAATTTGCCGGTAGTAGCGTTATAAGCATTTCCAGAGTTTTGTGTATCACGTCTAAAAATAACAACTGTGTAGTTACCAAGGTTTTCCTTTTGATACACGTGCATAAAAAGCGACCTTTTCTATCAAAAGAAATTACAAATAAAATTATTTAACTACATCACTAAAACAGACGAAAAAATCCTACTTTTTGCATTTTTGATATGGGGTGAATTCACCATGCATCGGACACCCTTGTACTTCAACAAGTTCTAGTGATATCGCTACCGACGTAAAATTATCAAAATGGAGCTTAACATTTAGTATGTGGTTAGAATATAAATTTGGGACACAAATATATGCCTTTTATTGGGAAAATATCCTCAAAAATCGAGTTTTTAAAAATAACCTAGAATTTACCATGGATCGGATAGTATTTACCATGCATCGGACAGACGGTATTTGGAGCGGTAAAATATCATACCTTTATCACAGTGCTTTATGTCCTTGATATGGATATATTTTAATCTTTTATCTAAGAAATTACCCTCAACTTAAATCTAATTGTCGATATCGTTGCACAAATATAGAACGATTTAAGATAGCTCACTCTGCATTAGAAATGCTTTAAATTGCTTGTAATGCGATAATTCGCGCCTTTTTCTCATGGTTTATCCTACTCTAGTTTGTATATTTAAAAAAAAGTCAAATTCTAGATGCCATATATCAATAACTTGTATATTGACAGAAAATATAGAGTTTTTATTTTCTATTTCCACAAAAAACAGCTGTCAGTTGGGTTCTGTTATGAAAAAGGTAGTGCTTACCTTTGCATCGGAAAGTGTCCGATGCATGGTTAATTTGAGTCCGATGTACGGAGAAATGAACATACTAGTTAAGACCAGCTCTAAAAATAATTATATGAAAATTGAAGTGAAATTTCTTTATAATTGCCAATCTTTAATAAAATTCACCGAAGTTTGACTCGTTCCGTTGAAGACGAATTTAAAGAACGATAACTCTAAAAATTCCAAAATCATAAATTTCTGGTTATTCCCCTTTGATGATGTAAAATATGACGTAACTTCTAGGCCTTTATCGGGGTATTTTTATCACAGCATGATAATAACAATCGGTATCATTAAAAAATCTAAATCTCCATCTTTAAGACAGAAACAAATAAATACACGGAACTCTTAAGTTGAAAGAGAGATTATTGCCTAAAGTTGTTCGAAGCAAGGTATGTGTCCAAAGCATGGTGAACTCACCCTGGCTATAAAATGTCTTAAAATTGATTTTACATAGTCAAATTTCCTAACTTGTTAGCAATATACAATATGTACCTTTATCACCTGCGTATGAAGTTGATGTATCCCAGTTTATTTTGATAGGCATTAGCCTCTTCTACGTATGAACAGATTCTAAAACGAATCAAGCTATTGACAAAGGGTTGACACAATTTTCTCTCAAACTCTGCACTTAACGCTATTGAGCAGTGAAGGATATTTCTCTTGTTAGCACCAATCGGACACGAGCCTCGGTTTATACGGTCGCATCCAAAAGACCGGTCTCCATGTCCCACGGTGGGATTCGATCCCTCGAAGTAAAGATAAACTCTTTACTTAGCGATTCTAGAGCAGACGTTCTAACCACTGCGCTAAGAGGGTAAAATTCATAAGGGTAACAAATGTGAGTAAAAAAGCCGTATTTGTCTATTGAAAAAGTAGACACACAAGGACCAGAATATTATACAATCAGTGCCAATTCTTGCTGGTTGCAAAAAAAGTTGAAGCAAGTGCGCTTTTCATAAGTTGCTTCGGGTTATTGATCTAAATTGCTTTAAATATGATTTTAAAAAACTTTCAAAAAGCAAATCTCATTACTTATTGACCTTCATGATTTGTTGACGGATCAAAATGATTCATGGCTTTGGTGGTTGTTTACGAGGTCGACAAAGCACGTCACTCACAAAATATTTAACTCAAATATAGACGATAATTTGAAACTGTTAAATACATTATTGCATCTAAATTTCTGAATTATCCAAACTCAAGGCAAGTGGTGTGTTATCTATTCATTATGTACATATACATGCATGTCATTTTCTTAAACAAAAGTATTTTTGTATAAATACATGTACCTTTCTCTACTCCTGCACAGTTCACACTTTGCACTTCATACAGGATGCATACAACAAGTAGAATTGCTTCAAATATCCTCATCCTATTTTAAGACGCAATAAATGTATTTGAAATATGTTTCTAATAAGTGAGGCTATTTGCAACACCAGATAACCTCAACTGTTTTCACTACTGCTACAAGAATATCGGAAAATGAAAAATATTAGATATGTACCCTTTTTCATACTATAGTATACAATCTTAACATAAAAAAGTAGTCAACTATTATTCCAAAGGCGGTTTTTTGGAAATTTAAATTGTAAAGAGATTTCTTCTGTCATCTTTAAATTATATTAACAACTTAGACTGTGTATAAAAATGTATTTGTAACAAAAATAAGAATTTTACCTTTAAAATTATCGAAAAAATCTAATATATCTGCCTTGACAATTTGATTTCAAAACTAAGATTGCGCAATATTTTACAACATTTAAATATTATATATCAGAGAATCGTGATTAAAGAAAGGTGACAGGTTGTCAATAAATAAACACGCAGCATCCTACAGCGACAAAAACAGAGATAAACATGTCTCATCAATTTGATGAAGAAAATTAAATGAATCTGTTCGTGAAAAATATAGACAGATATGTCATACGAATAATGTAAAGCTCAAGAACAATTACCCAGTCCTGTTTCTCAGTCCGATATAATGACATGAACAGGTATTAATAACAATGTAGATATTCATCTGCTTTTTTTCAAATTTTCAACCCACCACTTCCTAAAATTGTTAATCTTATGTTTTGAAACCGTATTGCTTAAAATGTGGAGATGAAAATAATACTTGTTTTAATTTAATTCCAGTACAGGTTAATACACGTAAAAGTAAAAAAATGGAAAAACTTTTCAATAAAAATAAAACATGCCTTTTGGATCGTCAAAAACAGACCTAACAGATCTTTCATTATGTATTTCACATTCTGGATCAGAGGTTTTGCTCTATATGAAACATTAAAAAAATACTTCAACTTGAAGTCATTTTCAAAGAAATTTACAGGATATGAGGAAAATGACGCATTTTATGACGTCATAATGCATTGACTAGAGGGAAAATTACGTCATGATTAATAAGATGGTCACCAACATTCCAAGTGATAAATACTGCATTTGCAACCTAAACTGAGCGGTTTTGATTTTTCGGAAATTTTCAGGGCCAAATATGGCCCAAGTTGGCTCTTGCTCTTTTTTCATTGTTTAATGGACTTTGGAGCTTGACTACAGTTCGTTATTTAAATATATTTCGTGCTGCAATTGAAATACTTGTCCACAAACGCAGTCCTATGTGCAACCAGATAGAATAGACAACAGCGCCAACTGCCCCAGCACTTTTCAAAATAGTAGGGACAGTAGCGACATGCGTATAAAATATCATAATTTATAGTTAAGCGAATATCGTTGAACTTTTGAGATTTTATAGGGGTTGTGCCTGTTATCGCAGTACATTTATGCATAAAAGTGCATGACTGCGGCTTTATAAGAGACCTAATCGTTATCAATTAAATGATACTGTGAATTATGGAGTAATGCATAAAAAAAACTCAATTTTAGTCATATCACGCTTAATTAGTTTTTTTTTATATTTTAAAGTTGCAATGATTTGCTTCTCAAGTACAGAAAAATTGCCTTTCAAACTAGTTTATGACGACATATCTGTCAGTATGTAGCGAGATCAAGTTGGCTTTGACTTTACATTCAAATAGTGTTACAATGACAAGATAAGTTACACAGTTTATGTTACACTTATTATGAGAAATCACAGTATGTAAGAATGTATGAAAATGAAAATTATTATTTATTCGCAAACATTCATTTGTACAATTTTAACGTGACGTCATAATCGAGTTCTCGATTTTCTGCATAGACTGATCTCCTTTGGAAGACCTTAACCTAGCTGCGTGTCTATATAAATTCTCTCCATAAAAAAAATTTCTGTGTCAAATACCACCGGTAAATAGATACAGGGAGTTTTACTGATGTTATGCATAATACTTTCGTTTTCACTAGTAAAAACTTTTTTATATGAAACCAAAACCAAATGAGCAGCATATATAGGGGCCCTGCAGTTTACGGAAAGAGGAGATTTATATTACTGATTAATATAGATATTTGCCATTTAAAATTTGTATTATTGTTGTTTTTATTTAATTGATTTCTTTGTTATATATATTAATTGTATGAATCGTAGAGGGGAGGGGATATTCTGGCCATGGACCCCGCTTGATCTGCGCATTTCTTCTCGTCTAATATGAAAAATGTATGAGTTAGCGGATCTACAAGCAAGCAACATCAACTGAGGACACACCTATAGCAGTCTTTAATTTAAAAAAAATAAGAATTTCCCCAAAATAAGATAAAATGATATTTAAGTAAATAAATATTGTAAATATTTAATTTGTATGTTATAGACATTTTTATGTTATAGGTTTTCCTGGCACGTAAAATATCATTATCGTTAAAACCCGGAAAAACGTCAAATATTTCGGACTATCTAGATGTTGTGTGTTGAAATTCCTTCCTGGCCCAAAATTTCTAGTATCATGTAGACAATATTGTACAGTAATTATATCTTTTTTAATCGTATAAATGTAAACACAGTTATTTTTTTAAATGTTTAACAGGAATGTTTGGTGGAAAAATATATAAAACTTAATCAAAAGGTTACATTGTTAAAATCTAACGTTGCATATGTGCATTATTTTACGTTTTTTTTACGTTATAATCGTAACGTTAAGTATCATCAGTATCGTGAGCGACGTCATGATAAAGAAGAAGCCATCAAATCTTTATTATCCATATTGGCATGTTTAATTTGCTTCAATATACATGTATACATTTTATAATTCTACACATTCAATCAGGGGGGGGGATCCGGCACCCCCCCCCCCCCCCCCCCCGAACTGCGCATAGTCTTTTTTTCCTTAAGCAGGGGACACAAATTCTTTGAATTAGCTTGTTGTATCCATCTTCAATTTAAATGTTATTTGAAAATAATATTCTTGCGCATATACGGATTTTTATAATATATAAGAAATTAATACCTGTGTAAAGATGTAGAGGTATTGCTGTTTACAAACCTTTCTGCTGCCTGTATTATACGGTTAGGAGAGGGAATATCCTTTTTTTCATTTACATGTATCTTCATTTGTAAACTAACTGTTGGTTGGGTATATTTTAAGGCGTAATAGAAAACTGGAGACGAAACATCGCATATTCTAGCTATTCTATTGATATATTTTCCTCCTTGTCTGATTAAAAGGTATTTCTTTAGCGATTCTTTGAAAAACATTTTGCAGAGAAAATTTATATTGATACAATGTCTTCCAATATCCTACTTTATGACTTTCTTCCAGACTTGCATCATGTTGTAAATTGTACATATAATGAATGGAGGTAAATGCAAACTTTACTACACGATCGTAATCATGTTCAAATGCATAATGGATCGTGTGTTAGTTCTTTTCATTTTTTGAAGTTTAGAATACGTAGATTATGCATTTAGGGACTAATGTCAGGTCATTGTCATGTCCTTATGTACCATTCTTGATATACATAATTATATTGTTATGATATACTTATTTCCATAGTTCTGCATCTTTATTTCAGACAATAATTTTGTTACAATTTAAATCCAGTTAATGATGACCAGTCAGCATAAGCATACTGTCCGTATACACCATGTGTTCTTATCTCTTCATTTTTATTACAGCTGATGATGTTCCCGACGCCCAGTGAGTACTACCTGACGAATCATTGACGTGATTATAGCCAATAATTTTACCGTTGAGAACAATTTCAGTGTGGAATAGTTTTCCACCCTTTGTCACACTTGTCCACGTAAATGAGTAAAGACCATCTTCAGGCGCTGTAAATTTTCCGGTGTTTGCGTTATAGGCATTTCCAGAGTTTTGTGTTACTTTCCCAAAAACAACAACAGCGTAGTTACCAAGGTTTGCCTGATCTTTTGATATCAATGCATGAAAAGCTATGTTTTCTATCAAAACAAATAATGAAGATAATCATGTAAGTGTATCTTAAAATTAGAGGACTAAATCTTAGATTATTTTTGTTTTTGCGTTTTGCTTTTTGGATATTTTTATAATCATGATAAAATGAATGGAATAATTTTAGTATTAAAAACAGATATCTGAATTAATTCTTTGTATCGTCAGCTTCCCTCATAAGTATAGCAATATACCCTTATCACCTCCATATGTAGTTTATGTCTCCCAGTTTATTTAATACTTTAAATCAAGCTTTAAATTCGACCATTTAAAAAAAAAACTGGGCAAGTAATGGACAAGTTGGCGAAAAAGAAAAGCCTAGTTAAACATAATTATTTTACAAGTTCTATGGTCGATGTAACCAAGCTGGCTTTGAGCCAGCACATAAATATATCTGGACATTTTTAATTTTCAATTGTTCTAAAGGACATCTGTAATTTCCTCTTTCATTTTTTGTTTGTTCATTCTGAAAACCTTTAAGTAGAAGTATTTGAAGATAACACTATCGGATAATGTGTTTTAAATATCACTATCGTACTATAAGGACATACAATTTTGATTTAAATACGTAATACATAAACTACTATTCTTAAAACCTACTGTAAAGTTTTCTCTGGCACTAATGATAGACTGACATTCTTATTTTTAGTAGATTATTTCATTAGGTCAAGCGTAGAAAATTCAAACAAATTATATGAAACATGAGATAAAAATGACAGTTTCGAAATTAAATGATTTTCAAAGTATATGAACTACAACAAAGAGCAAGAACCATCTTTTGCATAAAATGGCCCTGTACTTAAATCAATTAATTAATTATCACCCTCTCTCCCATTTCATATATAAAAATAAAGTAGACTCTTGGTGCTTTCATTTTCTATACTGAAATTTCGTTTTGAGAATCCAATTATTAGAAAACAGGTTTGAGAAATTGCAATGTTCTTGAAATTTGCAGAAAACATTCGTATTTAACTACATTTATCAAAGAATTAAAATATGAGCACAGCCCACAATCCAAAAATAAAACATGTTTTTTGATCTTCTGAAACAGAGCTTTCATTATGTATTTGCAAATTTTGGATCAGAGGTTGTTCTCTATATGAAATATTGAAAAAATGCTTCAACTTTAGGTCATTTTCAAAGGAATTTACAAGATATGCGGAAAATGACGCATTTATGACGTCAAAATGCATTGACTAAATGGGAAATTACGTCACAATTAATACCAAGTGATAAATACTGCATTTGCAACCTAAACTGGGCGGTTTTGGTTTTTCAGACATTTACAGGACCAAATAAGGCCCAAAGTGGATATTGCTCTTTTCTAACATCTCTAACGGAAAGTTTTCATCATCTTGTTTATTTTTTGCAAACACTTTTTATCAATTGTAAAATATAGAAATAGTCAATTTGAAATCTCTCCTGTGTTTTGCTTCCTTACAAGATTAATAAAAACAGTAATATAAAAATCATTCAGTAACGCTCTCGCTGATTGCCAAAACAGTTGAAGCAAGCGTGTTGTCAATGAAACATATGGAGATAACAAACAATGTTCAAGATGAAAAGTCAATAAAACAATTTTAAAAAATAGGAGCAGAGCAAACAAGGACCTCCAAAACGTAGGTAGCATCAGGTGCCATGGAGGAGTGAGCACCCTCTGCCGACCGGTCACACCCGCCATGTGCTTCTTGTCATGATTGGGAAGAAGGGTATGGAGATAACGAACCGTATTCAATATCAAAGTCCATAAAACAATACAAAATAGGAGCAGAGCAAACATGGACCTCAGAAACATCAGAAGTTTGATCAGGAGCCATGTAGGAGTGAGCATCTCCTGCTGACCGCTCACTACCGCCGTGTGCTCCTTGTTATGATCGGGAAATAACGGAAAAATCCGTCGTCAATTCAGTGTATAAATAATGTACTAACAATTCGTATGAAAAACGTCAAACAGCACTTGAATCAGTGATAAATTGTATTTGTTGATAAGGTCATTTTATCGAACATAGAACTTACTATTTGATGAATTTAAACGAGACTGCTGATATTTATGTTTCATCAACTTGCTAGTCAATAATGTACCTCTTTTTAGAAATTTATCATACGAAGAGCATATATGTTCTTGCATATCGAATCAACTGAGATATGTAAACTCCGTATGCAGGTGATAAGGGTATATTTCTGCAAAAGGAAGGGAAGATGACGGTAGACAAGTTAAAGTTATCACGTTTATCATATAGCTTGTCAATTTAGTGTAAATAATGGACTAACAATTAATATGAAAACATCAGTCAGCATTTGACTATGAGTGGGTTCGAGTCGCTGAGTTTAACTGCTTAATACAGTAGTTTAGATTATTTCAAAAAGCAAATCATGGTCACATATTGAACTTCATGGTTTATAGACAACTTTCACATTCCTCAATAATATGTTGTAAGCGGCCCGTGTCAAAGGTCAATCGGCGTAAACGTCTTTAACCTAAGCGGCCTTATTGCTAAAACAATACTGAGCGGGTATAACTTCGACTTGTTTATTTATCGAATTACTGTATTTTGAGCCATTTTACGTATACACAATTTGATATAGACTTACACTATGGATCCTGGAGATCAGATTTACACCCTGCAAGAATTCCAAACATGGAAAACAGAAAATTTGAAGGCCTATTTAACCAAGAGGGGTCTGTCTAAAGCAGGTACTAAAGAAGAACTTGTAGCTCTTTGTTTTTCTGCTTCCAAGTTAAATCTACCTATTATTCCAACAGCTTGTGATATTTTAGAACATAATGCTAAGTGCTATGAAAGTATTTTATCTGCTTGTGGAATCCAAGACCCCCTGAAAACATACGAAGGATGGATGGACGAGAAGAGTGCAATAGATAAGTGGCCACCGACATTTTTGTCTGACATTACTCAGTTTTTATTAAAGCATGGAGATGTCTCCCTTACAAATTCCCTTCTCAAAGATTACAAGGTTGGCAAAGCATATGAATATTTTACAAGTGGCTGGCTCCAGGAAGTTTTTTATTACCGTTTGACAAGCGAAAAGAAATGCATCTTAAGAGCAAAGTGCACCCCCTCCCAACGAATTCGAGATGATTTACACGACTGCTGGGCAGCAATTTCGGAAGAGGATGGTGAGGTTTTGGGAGCCTACTGTACATGTACTGCAGGGTATGAAAATTTACATTTCAGTTGACTAATTATCTAATGGTCAAATTTGATTTAATAAGATAAAGTGTTTTAAATTACATGTTTTAAATTATATGTTTGACATTGATCAATATTGTAGATTGGGGCAAACATGCAACCATGTTGCTGCATTACTTTTTCGCATCGAGGCTGCTAATCAGTATGGGCAGACATCATGTACTATGGCCAGATGTGGTTGGATGCAGCCAAAGGTGATGAAAGATTTGGAGCCACAGAAAATATCAGCCTTATGTACCAGCCTGAAAAAATCTTCTCGAGCTAAATATGGTATATCATTTAAACTATGATTTCATAACATACTTCCATATTGTTGTTTACTTAAATATTCTGTAGTACCGGGGTATTATACAGTGTCCTTGAAATACATAAATTTTTTTAAATTTCTTTAGATGTTTTTTTTTCATTTCATATACAACAAAAACACTAATGGAAGGCTAAATATATATCTTTTTTGAAAGAGATTATGAATCAATTTTGTGTTTATATATAATTTAATTTTATAGCTAAAAGCAGACCACTAGTGGCCACTGAAAAGAAAAAGTACAACCCTCTTGAAAATGAGGAGTCCAACACCGCCATACTTGACAGTTTGAGCATTGCACTTCGTGGTGTTGTCCCCGAGGCCTGTTTATTCAAAGGTAAATTATAACTAATCTAACATTATGGACTCTTTATAACAGGGGATTGAGACATATCATAAGTCTGAGTACAGTTGACACCTGAAAAGCCCTTGTGCCAAAGGGCAACAACCCTACTCGGACCTGATAATTAGTGATGGCCCCCTTCTGAACAGTCCATGATTGTTATTATTATAAAGAATCTTATATTAAGATAGTATAAGATTAGAAAACATTAGTCAAATCATGTTTTCTTCTATCGACTGCTCCAATTCCATACTTTCAAAGTATCTTCAATATAACTTTGTCCTCACTGTTAAAATTAATTGTTTACCAATCCGTAAACAAATTTAATTATGTAATTATAAATATGAGTCATCTTGTTTATGACACCTATTTTAAACTTAGTGAAGACAACAGAGTTGTCATACTAATTGCTCGCTTGAGCTATTTTATTGTCATTTGAAGGGAGGCAACACAGGTGTCACCCTTCAGAGCATGAATAAGACTTCACAAATTGTCTCCTCACATTTGACAACCTTTAAACCAATTAGCATGACTGTATAATTCTGAAATGTATTATTACTAATTAATTAATAAAAATCTATATAAGTTATATAACATAGTTATAAAATTTGTAAGATGGAAATACTGTAAAAATGTTTTCACATGTA
This sequence comes from Saccostrea glomerata, assembly GCA_003671525.1. NCBI lineage: Eukaryota > Metazoa > Mollusca > Bivalvia > Ostreida > Ostreidae > Saccostrea > Saccostrea glomerata. The sequence goes on along the minus strand of PRKT01000557.1, from coordinate 52,559 downwards.
ATGATGTTCACTGACTAGTCTGGCACATTACTATGTTGCTTATCGATACTTTCCCGTGAGGTGTTTCCTGGTTTGCCCAGTTTGTTGGCTTGGTACATCATATAATATACAACATTTGTTTTGACAAGACGTGGATAAATTTTACACCAGTCAAAGACTTATTATGATTAGTTTTCTTTATTTACTTCAAGGTTTACCTCGGACTGGTGATGTTCCAACTTCAGCTCAGGAAGCAGAGGGAGCCGTAGGATCAAACGAAGAAGATACAGGCCATGAAGACCTTTCTGTTATTGATAAATTTGATTTATCAACCATATCAAAGTCTTATGGTTCTCAAAATACTTGTTATGAATTTTTAAATTTTTTACCAAAAATTGATGATTATGAAATTTCAACTATTGAGAAATTTACTGTTGGACAACATGAAAATGAAAATTGGCACCGCTTGCGTAAAGGACGGATAACTGCTTCTAAATTTTATCAAGTATATACAAAAGTGAACTCTGTTCTGGATGGTCGTAGAAAAGATGTACAAGTAGATTGTTCTTCACTTACCAAGTCTATCATGTGCTATACAAAGATTAATCCCAATATCAAATCTTTAAAATATGGTAGAGAAACTGAGCCATTAGCAATCTGTTCTTATTTGAATACTTATAAAAAACAACATGTCAATGTGTCATCAAGAAAGTGTGGTCTGTTTATAGACAAGAGAAATATTTTTCTTAGTGCTACACCAGATTTACTGGTTTCTTGTTCATGTTGTGGAGATGGTCTTCTTGAAGTTAAGTGTCCTCTTGTACCGGAGTGTAAAAAATGTAAATCTTTTTGTGTTTGTCATCTTCCAGAATATGTAAAAATTTGTAATGATGGTTTTTGTGTTAAAAAAAATCATGCATATTTTACCCAGATTCAGGGTCAGCTCGGCATAACAGGTCGCAATTGGTGTGATTTATATATATACACAAAAAATGGCCCATTACAATGTAGAATCAAATTTGATCAGGATGCATATTCAAAATTTTTGTTACCAAATTTAGTTATATTTTTCACTGATTACATTGTACCTGAACTATTACAAGGTAAACTTAATGAATGTCAAGAGAATATAGAACCTATGGATGTTGATGTGGGTACAAGTAACAGTTCTCGATATTTTTGTCCAGTGTGTAGAAACATCATAAAAGAAACAGGGTCTATTACATCCTATAGTGACAGAAGCATTGCTTGTGATGAATGCAATTTGTGGTTTCATTTTAAGTGTGTAAATGTAACACAAACAGTACTAAAACAGAAAGATAAGTGGTTTTGTTTGAAATGTTCAACATCCAAGTAAATTATGAGTATTTATTGACGGAGAAAAACTGTTTATTCATAGGGAGTGTTAAATATTATTTCATTGTTAGTTTGTTTGTTTGTTGTTTAATTCATTAATAAATGTTACTGTGAATTGAAAAAATGTTTTACTTGTTCTTGTAGGTGCTATACATAAAAGAAAATTTTGGAATAATTTATTTGTATTTAGGCAAGGGAGGATACAAGTTGCAAATGCCAGCAACAGTTTTAATTATATCATCTAAATGCTGAAATAAAGTAGCAGGGACTTCATGCTTCAATATTCTGAAATACTTCATTCTGCGAATGGCTTGCTCAACATATATACGCCTGTTTGCTATTTGCTTTGTTTGCTGTACTTCGTCAGCTGACATTTGGCAAGCTCCTCTACGTCCTGGTGGAACCATCAAATTGGCATGAAGAAGGGTAACCTCTTCTTTGATTTGGAATCCTCTGTCAGCCATGATGACATCATAGGGTTCAATCAAACTGTAGAAACCAGATCTATTTGTGATGTATTTATCGCTGGTTCTACCTCCCCAGCAGTCTGATATAAAATTAATCATCCCGGATGGGTTGATGCTGATCAGAAACTTAGCAGTATGATGGTGTTTATAATCTGACCACGTTTTTGTCTGCACCTCTAGATTTTGCGGTTTCTCTAAAAATACCTCAGTACAGTCAATGATATGGCGCACAGATGAATATTTTTTGCTTCTGAAGGTTGGTGGTAGATTTTCACGCACTACTTCTTTGGATGGATTGAACACCAAGGTTCCAAGAAATTTGGATAGAATCTTGATCCATGTGGTGAAGATTTTTGAGATATGTGGAGCACTGATATTGAATCTTGTAGCTAAGTCTTCATTCAAAAGACCTAATCTTAATTTCATAAGAGTCAATGCCATCTCCTCTTTTAATGACAGAAATCTTCGTGGCCCTGACTTCTTTAAAACCTTGTGTTTAAGGGTGTGGAACACATGCTTAGGACCTCTCCAGTTCTTGGTTTTCTTTATCTTTGGCTCAATAACCTTGTAGATGGTGTGAAAAGCACTTAACGAAGGCAAACCAGTATGGAATCTTACAGATTTGTTACTTTTTAAGACTGTGTCTGTAATGGAAAGTGGTTTTTGCTTTAGCTTCTTTTGCTTTATTAACTCAATTTGGAGTTCATTGATTTTTGATTTGAGTGCTGAAATCTCTTTTGATTTTTCAATACATTTGATACAAGGATTTGCATAGTCATGATCAAGTTTGCACACAGAAACAGGGTCATCTTGGCTTTCAGATATTTTTCTTTTTTTGGGTGTTTCTTTATTTAATTCTCTTTTAGTTGGAGGTAAGCGACCCTTGGAGACAATAGATGACATATGCCCCAGATTTATGGTGGGATAAGGATGAAGCAGTGAGGGTGCACCATCAACAAAATGCTTAGAACAAACTCGCGAATTGTCATTTGGTGACCAGATGTTCTTCCCATCTGTTGAGGTCCTGTTTATGTTCTTTCTCCATACAGACCGTGCATGGGGATCGCGAATTTCAGTTGGAAAGGGAATTAACTGAAAGGGTGGTGTGCATATGCACCTTCGCAAAACTGTTCTCGCCATTTTTTTAAATGATATCCACTGCTGTTGCAGTCTTTGACACAACAAACTCTCTGGGTCATAATGTTTAAAAACAAACCAAAAATAATTGGAACTCCTAAACTGAAAATTAGAAACTCAACAAAATTTTGCAACATACCCATCACCAAATGCTGAAATTTAAAACAAAATCATAAAGATTTTTCAATATTTTTTGACAATGAAAAATTTAAAGTATGTAATTAACATCTTCACTGAAAGTTAGGGGAGAACAGTCCAAGAGCACTCTGCATTGTATATTTGTTTAAACAAGGTATCTTAAATTTGAATCAAATTTTCTTCTTTAATCATTCTTTCTTAAGACTTACTATTCAAATTTAATACTTATAGCAATTACTTATAATTACATGATAAAGACAACATCTCTTTTTGTGTTTGTTTGGTTTTTGTGTGTGTGTGTCTGTGTTTTTTTTTTTGTTTTTTGTTATACTCTGCTTGAAAAGCAGGAGGGTATATAGTAATTGGTATATCCATCTGTACATCCACCTGTTACACTTTGGGGTACCCATCTCTTATCCGCATCATACCACTGAATGAAATTTGATGAGACTTTCACAGAATCTTTATTACATATTGCCATTGTAACCTCCTATTTTACTTTTTGATCTGACACATTAGTTTGGGTTTCCCACAGCAAACATGGACACTACCATTATATTCTTATGGGAGGCAGGGGTATCATTTAGTGAGCTCACTGCTCACAGTACCTCTAGTTTGATTTTGTTGTTGGTTTTTTTTTTGACACATAAATTTTATCTTAGATATACATCTACATGTACAATATTATGTATAATACTAAATGAGGAACTGCAGGCAGTTGGGATTGTTGTCCATAACTGCATACAGTGTTCTACCTATGAGATGTATGTCTGTTGGTTTAAATAAAATCTTATATCTACTGTAGTATAGATCATTAGATCTAAAATACTGCAATTATATATATGACATATCCGTTGAAAAAACAAAACAAAACATTTTTGTAGGATGAAACAAAGTGATATCAATAATTAAGGCTATGATTAAAAATATTATCCTGTATGAAACGGTATTCATTGATTTTAAATACTAGTTTATAATGTCTCTCGTCATGAGTGTTTACATAGAGAGAAACGCTATGCGACTACATTAATGTCCGATTCGCACGAATTTTGAATGAAAGTAATGGCAATTTATTGTTATTTAATAATTTCAGTAATAAAGAATTTTGATTTTCTTACGTGTATGGATCTTTGCTACAGAATAAAAACAATAAACGTCAGATTGAACGACCCTCTGGACTGATGTATTACATGTAGCCATTTTGTTTCTACTGACGCGATGGCATGTTTACGCCGATTGACCTTTGACCTAAAATGGCGACGGTAATGTGAAAGTCGACTATTGGCAAGACCAAACACTTTGATATTAGCCAAAAAAAAAGGCCGAGAAGCGATGCCAATTTTCGGCTCCGAAAAACTCTCTATACCAGTCGAACTTGATGACGCCACCATACTTCTCCAGACTCTTCTTGACAGCTTCATTAGAAATCCAGAGAGGAAGCCAGTGTACTCTAACTTGGACCATCAATCTGTCACATGCCTGTAGAATCACTGTGAGATCATCCAGTTTCAGCTGTTTGTTATCCAGTTCATTTACGGACTCCTCGGACTCAAATGTGATATACCAAGCGTCCGCCCTCAGCATTTGCCACACCGCCTGGATATCGTCCTCAGTGTCCCCCCGCCGAAGGGTAATCTCAGTGCCCCCCTTGGGTATCAGATTCCCGCTGGAGGAGATTTGACTGACGTTTCCTCTCCCTGGGGACCACCGCGGTCCTCCGCTTTGTCCGAGGAGGAGCTCCAGGGGACAGCCTTACGTGACTCTGGCTTACTAACAGCCAGCTTACGGACCGCCGTATCATACGTACGGAGTCCGTAAGATCTGTGGCCACCTGTCATGATCGGGCATTCCTGCCTCACGTGGCCGACCTGTTCACATTTAAGCCACGGAATATAACACCCTATGCCCGTGTAACTTGCTAATATAGGGTATATGATCTTGGTCGCCCTCCGTCATGGAGAGGACGACCTCCCTTACCCCCGTGGCCACACCATTAGAGAGGTTAAGCAGATGAATTTCTCCATACAGACCGTGCATGGGGATCGCGAAGTTCAGTTGGAAAGGGAAATAACTGAAAGGGTGGTGTGCATATGCACCTTGATGTGCCAAAATTGCAAGAGTGCATTTCGCAAATCTGTTCTCGCCATTTTTTCAAATGATATCCACTGCTGTTGCAGTCTTTGACACAACAAACTCTCTGGGTCATAATGTTTAAAAACAAACCAAAAATAATTGGAACTCCTAAACTGAAAATTAGAAACTCAACAAAATTTTGCAACATACCCATCACCAAATGCTGAAATTTAAAACAAAATCATAAAGATTGTTCAATGAATATTTTTTGACATTGAAAAATTTAAAGAATGTAATTAACATCTTCACTGAAAGTTAGGGGAGAACAGTCCAAGAGCCACTCTGCATTGTATATTTGTTTAAACATGTTAAACAAGATATCTTAAATTTGAATTAAATTTTCTTCTTTAATCATTCTTTCTTAAGACTTACTAATCAAATTTAATAATTATAGCAATTTAAATACTTATAATTACATGATTAAGACATCTCTTTTTGTGTTTGTTTGGTTTTGTTTGTGTGTGTGTGTTTTTTGTTTTTGTTTTTTGTTATACCCTGCTTGAAAAGCAGGAGGGTATATAGTAATTGGTATATCCGTCTGTACATCCGCCTGTTACACTTTGGGGTACCCATGCATCTCTTATCCGCATCATACCACTGAATGAAATTTGATGAGACTTTCACAGAATCTTAATTAAATATTGCCATTGTGCACCTCCTATTTTACTTTTATTATTTTTATTTATATTATTTTGGGTTTCCCACAGCAAAACATGGACACTACCATTATATTCTTAAGGGAGGCAGGGGGGTATCATTTAGTGAGCTCATTGCTCACAGTACCTCTAGTTTGTTTTTGTTGTTTTTTTTTTTTGACACATAAATTTTATCTTAGATATACATCTACATGTACAATATTATGTATAATACTAAACGAGGCACTGCAGGCAGTTGGGATTGCTGTCCATAACTGCATACAGTGTTCTACCTATGATATGTATGTCTCTTGGTTTTAATAAAATCTTATGTCTACTGTAGTATAGATCATTAGATCTAAAATACCGCAATTATATATGACATATCCGTTGAAAAAACAAAACAAAACATTTTTGTAGGATGAAACAAAGTAATATCAATAATTAAGGCTATGATTAAAAATATTTTTCTGTATGAAACGGTATTCATTGATTTTAAAGACTAGTTTATAATGTCTCTCTTCATGAGTGTTTACATAGGGAGAAACGCTATGCGACTAATTAATGTCCGATTCGCACGAATTTTGAATGAAAGTAATGGCAATTTATTATTATTTAATAATTTCAATAAAAAAGAATTTTGATTTTCTTACGTGTATGGATCTTTGCTACAGAATAAAAACAAAATACGTCAGATTGAACGACCCTCTGGACTGATGTATTACATGTAGCCATCTTGTTTCTACTGACGCGATGGCATGTTTACGCCGATTGACCTTTGACCTAAAATGGCGACGGTAATGTGAAAGTCGACTATTGACAGTAATTATTATACAAAGATTCTGTGGTTACATATAACGTAAGCTAACCACATAACTAAGAAAATCTTTAGCTAAAATCGTCGTGGTCAGACAGAAATTCGAAAGATTGCAAACACAAGACACATGATGTGTGGTTTGTTCAGAATGTTTGTCTAAGCATTTATGATAATTAATTTTTTTAACGAAGACAAAAGTATTTTTCAATAAAAGTAATTAAATACCTTTTTCTATTCCTGAACAGTTTTTAGTTTTATATCCCATCCCTCTACAAACTGTATTGTACTTGTTGTATTTTTCAATGAAGTCTTGCGTGCCCTCTTTTGCCGAGACTTCAGACAGTATGCATACAACAAGAACAGTGGCTTTCAGCATACTCATCCTATCAAAAGGCATTGTTAAAGAAAATTACTTTATTTCAAGATACATATCCAATCGTTCAGGCGACACCGGATAGCCTGTTTCTTATACAACTACATAACAGATGTGTAAATAATAACTTACCTATATGATATCATATTAGGTAAAAAGATTTCTGTTTGCTGCCAAATTTAGCCTTAAATTTTTAGTCGCCATATCTATATATCATTTACAAAGTATTCAAAAGGTAATTTGAGAATTGTATTTTTTTTTCAAATTAAATATTTGTATATAAAAGTAATCTTCACAATTTCACATATTGATAAATTATGTGGTGTGTCAATGAAATTTTTTTTCTTCATCTCTTTATTACATAAGGTTTAATTTTAGAAGAGAACATACCTTTTATGATGAAGACAAAAATATTTTTGAAACGTTGAATGTGTAGATACTTTTCATATGTTATAAGGTTTTTGTAATATATAAAGGTATGAATCATTTTGACAAGGGTGGTATTTTGGATACTTTCAATTGAAATGTGTTTTCTGTGATTAACGTAATAAAATTAAGTATGAATGCTTAATTCATTTACAAAATCCTTGTTCCTTGTCAGCATTGTCAGTTGTCACTAAATGAATTAAAGACTAAATTTTAATCAATCAACCAATGCCTCAATAACGTGTCTTCAAGAAAGTGAGAGCGTATGAATGTGTCCTCCTTCCTTTCTCAGAATTTTCAATAGACACCATAACTTATAAAAAATTTATAATTTTTCAGCGTATTCTATCCGTTTTCATATATATTATATTTTTTCTTCTATTTTCAGTTGTTGTGATTGCTTCTCATTTATATGAAAATACTTTTATTTTATTTCACTTTTATTTCACTTGTATTTTTAAACATGATCCGAAGAGGACTATCTCTTTTCTTTTGCAAAAAGAATATTGAAGATATATATCATTTTCACGTAGTAAATATTTGTAAATTTCTTTGTTATATGAAAAATATTTTAATTTTATTTCATTAATACTTTTTATACGTAGAGGGGAAATCTCTAAACTTTAACAAAATCAGGAAAATATTTAAGATATCGAAATCTTGTAAAACGCCTCAATTCATGTTTAATAAGTAGTTGATCATGTAAAAAAGTGAGGGACATTAATTCTATTTATTGATACATGTACGTCAAGAGCCTTGTTTTGAATAGAACATAACTTTTTTTCAAAACGAAAATATGGACAAGAAGTTGAATACGTAATTATATTTCATGCTGAAGTAAGTATTTAAATATCTATAAATCATTTTCACAGAAATGATACATGTGTTTGAAAAGTTACATTTGTAGGAACAGTTGTCCGTTGTAATTAAATTAAGTTTAGGACAGCTAAGTTTATCTATAAAATTCTCGTTCGTCCTTCTAGATCAAGGCAGCTTACAATGATAGGACTCCCACATTTACAAATGAAATAAAACATCCAATAAATCTGCCTTGAAAATTGATTTCAAAACTAAAAAGGGTGCACAATCTTACTTTAAAAGCAAAAGTATATGATTTTCTTCAACTGCTCCATCTGATTTCACATTATTTGGTAGGTCTTTTAAAGGCTAAATACGATTAGTAAATAACAAAGATCTATATTTATCAGCAATATTACTCTGCACTTTCTTTAAATTCACAGCTCCTATATTTATGTTGTTCTTTTTGTCTTGGTTCAATGTAAACAGTTTAACTAGTGTAGACGGAGGTATTCTGCATAGCTAATGCGCTGATATAAAACTTTCGGAAGCGAATGAGCCTTTTAAAATCAGAGTTCAGCTTTAAATCTGAATTGTTTTGGGACGTAAGTTATGCAATTTCTAAGTTTTGTAAAGACCCTGAATGATTTTATAAGATGATAAATAAAAAAAAGATGAGCAAGAATAAAAAAAAAAACACTTTTCATGGAAAAGATTTATATCGTTATTGTCTGCTGCATAATCTAAAATTGCGTTTTTAACAATACAAAGTACGCCCATTCAAACTTCTAAGAGTTAAACATTTATAAATGCACAAAACAATTGGTATTCGAGCTCCGTTTTATCGACAAAACAAATTTTGAAACAAAGCGAAAACATGGATCTCTAAAACATCAAAGGTGTGATCAATTGCAATGCAGGAGTGAGAATTGAAAATGCTCAAACAAAAATCTCTGAATTCAAAAAGTTCTGTATATTTATTCACAGGTTTTACAATTCAATCATAATTAATCATATCAATGTATATTTATTCACAGGTTTTACAATTCAATCATAATTAATCATATCAATTATACATGTAGAGGGAAAATTATCATAGAACTATTAATTCACAGGGACCAATATTCATTTGAAAGCAAAATTTTTATATATAGATCGTGGCGACATAAGTCCTTTGGAAACCAGTATATACAGAAAATTCCATGAATTAATATTGACAAAAATGGTTCGGGGAGATGAAAATTCATGAATGAGGGTGATCAACCCACGAACTTCATGAGCATTGGTCCCACAAGAACATTGATGATTCTCCCGTGCTAGACCTAGACTTGTTAGGTGTGACCGGTAGACAGGGCAGGGATACTCCTCCTCTGCATCTGATCCCATCTCTGGTGTTTCAGAGGTCAATGTTTGCTCTGCTTTTGAGACATCCAATAAATAATGCTACATGTATTTAATCTTTACGAAATAGTTTTGAAATATTGGGATACCAGCACTACATATGTTGCAAAAGTATACTTATTTTATAAAAAAAAAAAAAAAGATCGGGAGGAGTTGTTTAAATCTATCATGCTTAGAAGTCATGCAGTTTTCCAAACAAATATTCTGCTTAAGCCATAAGATAAAGTATATGCAATATATAAGGTTTGATTGTAAGAAATGATGAATTTTAGAACGTATAACATTTTTGGTATCAATTTCAATTGAGGACCGAAGGAAATTAAATTTAATGAACCAAAGATATGTGAAAATTGGCTGTTTAATTAATTGTTTTTATATTAAATGGGTAAAAAAGGAATCCATATAAAAATCAATAAATTTCTATCAAAAGGGCATTAAACACGTATTCATTGATATCATGGACTAAGGAGGAATTATTATCTCTTGTTGACCGTGAGCTGTTTGTATTGACCAGGTACACATGTAACATTACGTAGTAAAAGCCTTAATAATTGGTATAAATCAAGGTAGCCAAAATACAATCCAATGATAGAATATATAAATTATGTGCTGACAAAGTCATTGTAACGACCATAGAATATACGAAATGCCAAAATTTGGCTAGTTTGCTAAACTCTTTGTAACAGCAACTTATATATTAATATCCAACATTGGTTTAAAAATAACAATACTCAGAACATGCACTATATCGAATAAGTCGGGAGATCAAGCAAATTATGCAGACCATGTGATAACGGAATATTACTAATATATAATTAAATAAGAAAGATTCACAATGGAAAAGTTGAATTCATCTCTATTTTCATGCATACAGTCCTTTTTTGATTTGGCCCATATTACCGTATAACGGGTATTTTTTACGTGCTGCTAATTTTTACTAATTTTTACGAGTTTTATAAATCCGTAAAATTTAAACGCGTAAAATTTTACATAATTTATAAAACGGCTCGTGTAATTTTTCAACATCGTATGTGTAACGGTAATGCTAATTGTCATTAAGATCACTCCCTGGAGGCTGTATAATTAGTGTACTGTTGGTATTTTAGCAATTTTGAATCAATCATCAATTGGGATCATACAGGTACATCTCGATTAACTTGTATAAATTATACAAACATCGTCAATTAATAAATCAGTTAGACCTACCTGGTTACTCTTTTTTTAAGTATTTTTACGAGACGCATAACTTCTGATAATGATTTAATAATTACAGTTACTCCAATTATACCCGTGTTTTCAATCGTTGACACTTTGTTCCGTTTTATGTGCTTTGAATAAAACTGCGACTTCTTAATACACTGTACATGTATACATACTTTCACTACAATAATGATAGTTAGAGTTGTCTGTCTTTGTTTTCGGTCAATACCAGACGAACACGTGGTGTGCCTAGCTACATGTATGTGTTTTAAAAAAAAAACATGAATAAATGAATGGCACATGGTTCGTGTTCATATAAAGGTAAATGATAAAAAAATTATACATTATGAGTTGTTGCATTGTTTATAGTGTTATAATTTAATTAATCTCTCTCTCTCTCTCTCTCTCTCTCTCTCTCTCTCTCTCTCTCTCTCTTACATCGGGTTTTCAGACACATTACATGTGTATTTGTACGTAAACGCATCCAAAGTGCTAACAATCAGTGATCTGGAATTTTACATCTGATGATTTTAATTTTTACGGACATGATCAATTCGTAAAAAATTAACGCGTAAAAATTTAAATCACCCTTTTTTGACCAAAATTCGTAAAAATTACCCGTTATACGGTATTTTTAGTTAGTGTAACATCCTTCTATAAACATACGTGGGACAATTGTCTTTTTCAAGTTATATAGGATATATCAAATCGATATATGATTAAAAATTACTTCTTTATTGACTCTACATAGTAGAAGTATCTAAATTTGAAGGCCAATCAAGTATTTTCTTCTGTCGTAAAGGGTCGCCCAATTAGAAAATACATAAATGCATTTAGGGACTATTGTTGTACCACTGTCAAGTCTTGCAATTTTGTTAATTTGATAATATAAACCATAAAATACATTTATTTCGATAATTTTGTAAATTATTTTAGACAATAATTCTTTTACAATTTAAATCCAGTGAATGATGACCAGTTATCTTTGGCATACTTTCCATCATTACCATACGTTCTAATCCAGACTTCGTCTTTCTTCTTCATTTTGATAACATGCAGCTGACGAAGACCCAGAAGCAAAGTTGGAACTGCCCGACAGGCCATTCACATAATTATAGCCAATTATGTTACCATTGAGAACAATTTCCGTGTAAAAATATTGCCCAGCCTTTGTCAAAATGGTCCATGTAAATGAGTAAAGACCATCCTTAGGTGCTGTGAATTTTCCGGTGTTTGCGTTATAGGCATTTCCGGAATTTTGTGTTAATTTCCCGAAAACAACAATGGCATTTTTACCAAGGTTCTGTTGGGCATTTGATAACAATTAAAGCGTGAAAACCAATGTTTTCTGTAAACCAAATTCAAAAGAATATATACATTTCAGATCATGTCACATCAATGCAAATGAACTCTGTTTACCATAAATAAATTCATTGAATTTCATATAAACATTTATCTAATTTTTTAGTAAATCTATGTAGCTAAAAATATCTTTTAAGAAAAATCAGAATGAAATACCCCGCTCTCTTCCAACGCAGTTTCCTGTTTTGTATCCTATTCCTTGGCATACTTTGTTGTATTTGTTGTATTTGCTGATGAAGTCTTGGACGGTTTCCTTTGCATTTACTTCAAATAAAATGCATACAACGAGTACTGTCGTCTTTAGCATACTTAACCAATTTAAAGAAAATGTAAGAGAGAAAAGGCGTTCAGTTAACATTTAGAAACAATAGTTATGTATTTATAGATCGTAATTTAAATATATGTACTTAAATCTTTGAAAGCTGAAGGAAATACTATTTCTGAATGATGTCTTATCTACTCTTTTTTAGCTACCGACCCTCTATATAATTTATATTATACTTGTAATTAAAATGTAATATGAGCACTGTGACTTTATCCCCCTCATTTAAAGAGTGTTTTTTTAACATATACGAAAAGATAAATATCTAAAATATAATCATTTTGATAAATAAAAAACTTGAAAGAAAGATATGGAGATAACGAACAGTATTTAATCTCAAAGCCCATAAAACAATACAAAATAGGAGCAGAGCTAACATGGACCTCCGAAACATTAGAGGTGGGATCAGGTGACATGGAGGAGTGAGCATCCCCTTCTGACAGGTCACACCCGCCGTGTGCTCCTTGTCATGATCAGGAACTGCCATTTCTTGAAAAGAATTTTTTTAAAGCTGTTAAATCAGAAAATGACACTGATTATCGATTACCAGGATTCATCGTTAATTGTTTAGTATAACTTTTTTAATTTTGTTATAAAATTAAAGAAATAAATGAAAACTTGTAGTGTTAAGATTAATTTTTGTTGGTTAATTTTAGTGCCAAGTCTCACCCAATACATGTATATGTTCAACTCTCACCTATCTTCCAACTATAGTACAGACTTTACCAATTAGCTCACCTGATTAAATTACCGTTTTACGCTGATTTTGTCAATGCCTGAAATTCCAATGTGTGCAAAACGGGAACAAACCGTCACTACAGTACCTATGTTTACGTTTAAGATTTGCCACGGCGCCGCTAACTCGGGCCTCCTGATCACGAAGCGTAAAGGAAAAAACAATGAAATTCTACAGGAATTTAACATATTTTTTTGAAAGCTGGATATGCTCATATCTGAAAAGATGAAAAAGGAATTTTTATCTGCTTATAACGACTAAGTTATCTCGTTATAACTAGTAAGCATCTCTTTATAGGAGTTAATTAAAGTATCTCGTTATAAAGACTTACTTATTTTTTTATCTAGTCAAAAATGAGCCTATTTGGCTTTTGTATGTTTTCATATGCGGTAGACAATAAAAATATCTCAAAAGAAATTCGATGCTTATACCGTTTCATTGTTTAGTTTTACTTTTCCATTCGGCGAGCAGGGTTTTGATGCTGTTCAAGTAGATAAATGAAAACAAAGAAATACATGCTGCATATGGTTGTGTTGATAAATTATTGTAGAACACAATGATATTCAACACTTTGGCAATGCATTTCTTCTGATATTGTAAATAGGTGCGTTTCTGAGAAGGTGTGTACTTAGTGTACTGCGGAATTGGATACCTTGTGTTATTAATATACTATGGGTTTAAAAATTATTTCGAAACAAGTGCCAGTCTCAAATACATCTAAAAACGTGACTAAGCAGCCATTTTTTCAAAGACAACATTTCTAATGATTGGGTTAAAATTAAAAGACGTAATTGCTATTTTTGATTTTAAATACTAATATTGTGTTTTTCTCTGATGCGTTGAACACAGGACGGGTCAAATGGGGGGGGGGGTCTCAAAAAGTTGTACACGTAATGCATTTTGCATTTTTACTTCAAAATGAGGAAATAACCAGCAGAAAGACCAGTAGAGATAGTGACATTGATTAATCAGAGTGAAAATAATGCAAATACAGAGACTTGAACGATCGGTTCGCGGCGAGAAATATTCGCGATGCCGAGGCTGTCGCGGAACTCGCAAAATTTTCTTGCACGCGAATAAAAGTTGGTTTACAATACATCCCTAATCTACCTAGTTTCTAATCTTTGTAATTTTGCCCCCACCCCCCCCCCCCCCATTGACACGATCATAGATTGACCTGAATCACGTGTTCGATTTAAAATGTAAACATGTATTTGGAGTAAATGATGCTATTCATTCAACAATTGGTCAGTTGCTTGTTGTAAGACACTCTGTGCGCATGAATAACAATAGTCATATACATGTTAGACAAAGGTTTGTCAGTGTAAATGATATTACACTCTAATTTTCGCCGTAAATTATGACAAGATATATTGTTATGTTAACACCCCCACACTCCCTAGACACTCTTTTCTGCTGGAAATCATGAAAGTCTTTCAGAAATGTTTTGAAACACATTTTTCACTGGGCTATTTTCAAAAGCAGACTAAAGCAATTTTCTGTTTTCTACCAAATTTCTTTATAAAACCGGTTCTAACCTATAGCCTTTAAGTAGGTAAACCTTAACCATGTGTCCTGAATTTAAATCACAATAACAATTGTAGGGGTGAAATTGGAGTCTTGTTTGTAGATGGCTTCAGCGGTTATGGGGAGGGTGATTGGTCATTGAATGATTTGCAGAGGACAGAAAGATCAAAAGACATGCGTGCAACTGTTATTAAAAGAGATCCGAAGATTTTGTCTCGTGTATACTCAAAAGCTTTTGACAGATGACTTGATTATGAAAATAGTGAGTGTACGATTGGTACTAAAATTCTTAAAGAACATAAAATTATAAGCATGTTCATTAAATTCAAAATAAATTAATTTTGGAAAACATTAGAATGTATGACGGTGTGTATCCGTTATGACGTTATTTAGATGCGGTGACTACTAAAAACATATTTTGAATATAATAAGATATTTATAATTGTATTAATCAGGTTGATTTGAAATTTTTAAGTCTGGTTAGAATTTAGTATAGCTTCCAACATTTATAATATTGTTGTTTCACGTTGAGTAGTAGTAATTCTGTTTAATAAAGTTTTGACAGTACAATTTGGATCAACCCTCGTATATGGATGCAATTCATTTTGCGTCTTGTTTAACACATTGAGGAGATGGATAATCCAAATAATTGAATTAATATATTATTAATAGCCAAACTTTTATTTTTGTTTATGGTGCAATTCATTACAATGTATGATGTATTGAAATATAGAGAGAAAAATATTCCAGCAATTGTATTTTCATTTATTTTTTATTACAATATTTATTTTAGTCAATAATTCTTTTACAATTTATAGCCGGTGAACGATGACCAGTCTGCATAAGCGTATTTTCTATCTGGGCCATGTGTTCTTATCCAGACTTCATCTTTCTTCTTCATTTTTATAACAGCTGATGATGATCCGGATTCCCAGTTAGAACTACCTGACACACCATCGACATGATTATAAGCAATAATGTTACCATTGAGAACAATTTCAGTGTTAAAATGTTTCCCACCTCTTGTCAAAATCGTCCATTGAAATGAGTAGAGGCCATTTTCAGGTGCTGTGAATTTGCCGGTGTTTGCATTATAAGCATTTCCAGAGTTTTGTGTTACTTTTCCAAAAACAACAGCAGCATTTAAACCAAGGTTTTCCTGTGTCGTCGATAAACGTGCATGAAAAGCGATGTTTTCTGTAAAAAAAGATTATAAGAAATAATATTAAAGGGTAATGAAACACAAACAAAAGTATCCATGCTAGTTCTTCTTAATTTGAAATATTTGATTTTACCGTCAAGTGTATTTATATATTCTATTTTGTCTTATTTATAATGGCTAATAATTAAAATATAATGCTAGACGCTTGATCTTAGAATTTTTCTACCACTCATTATAAGCTAGATTTCATATTTCTCGACTAGATACTTTTTTAATTTCTCTAGGCCAAGCGTGGAAAAAATTCGGATTTTATTATACAGATAGAATTGATTACATTTTGATAAAATTATTGTCGTAAAACAATTTTTTACCGAAATGCAAGAAAAACAACAAATGGTGTTACGTTCGAATCGTCAGTGGAAATCTCCCATCATCTTGTTATTTTTCGCAAAATCACTTTTGAATATAATATCGAATACATATTACGATCTTATAGGTAAATAAGCATTTACACCTTGAAGATCCCAACAGGCGGGGTGTATACTATGTTTTGCGCGGATGTATGCTTTCGAAGCGAGAGAAAGGGGTCGAGGTACGTTCTTTGTCCGTTTGCTCAACTTACAGATATTTTTCGCCAGAAAGCATGTGCCTACGGAAGAAAGCATTATCTAAGGAGTATATGGATATCTATGAAACTACTAAACACCTTCTAGTTTTATCAAATACCTCAACACAATTCCGAGGATCGGAGCAAGATTGACGCTACGCTGTGTTTATGATCAAATATCAGAGCAAAGCTTTGCTTTATCATCACTCTTATATAATTGTTAAATACATGTTAAAAATATTAACCTTTGTACACATTGTCTGTAAATAAAACAGTTTATATATAAAGATATTGACTAAAAGTCAATCTTGTGTCCGGGGTGTATACACCATACTTTTTTTAGGATTGTTAGTGCGTTTTGCTTTTATCATTCAAACAACATTTTTTGACCACGAATGTTATTCTGCGACATTCACGAAAACGCGAACTTTATTTCCCGCATATTTTTCAAAAGGGTATAAGGTTCTCTGAAAAAATCGTCTAAACACGACTTGAAAATAAGACAACTTTCTTTAAATTTCGAGAGGAGTTGCATTTGTAATGAACGTCATGAATACCACAAGTAGTGTTTTTGATTTCGGGTTTCGTCCAACAGTAAGAAAGGCAAAATATTTAAATTGTGTATAACACTTATAATATTTAAAATTTCCTTCTTTTCCTTGAATTACTGAGTTTAATTACTTAATTCTCCACGTGAGGTCACAACCCAAACCCTCTTCATTTTCAGATGGACAATTCAAAAATAGTCCCTATAAATTATATTTCCTGTATTTATACTTCTTTGTGTAGTAGTAATATATAAGAACCACTTACCAGTTGTTACGATTCTCTGCAGTTGGATACGAATGTCATCCAGTGAAAATGAAAACCTTTGTAAACTGTCTTCAACAACCTGAATACGTGTACTTAAGTTATCGTGCTTCTCTGTGTTTTCCACCCGCTTGTTCAAAGATTCTAATTGCTGTTGGAAAGCAGCCCTAGAATCATTAAAATTTTGAACATGTTCTGTTAAGAGCGTTTGTACGTCACTTAGCCTTAACTTCTGTGCTTCATCATTGTTTTTGTTTGCTTTGACCTCCATCATCAAACCCTGAATATTCTGCTGAAAGTCTTTTTTCATTGCTTCCTTTGTAATATTTAAATAATCGAATGTTTTGTTAAACTCTTCGATTTGTTTTTTAATTTCTGTAGTATCAGAAGCCATCCCCTCATTTTCTTTCTGGAGACGAGAAGTTTGGTTTTTGAGAAGAAGTAATTTTGCTTCTTCTATTGTATGGTTATTTTGATCATTCAGAGCCTTCAGTTCCCGGTGAAGTCTGGCGTTCTCATCCTCCATTCGACGGTTCTTCGCGTGAAGAGTGTGTAGCTCTTCCGTTATGTCATTAAGTTTCTTTTTCATATATACATTATCATTTTTGCTATCTGCTACATCCAACATCAAACTCTGCATTTTTTGTACCATTGAAAACCGAACTAAGCTTTCCTGATTCAAAATGTCCCTTAATACGTTTGATACTTTACCAGATGTGGTACTATCCAATGCATTTATTGCTTGTAGTGCATCGTTTTCTTTTGAATCCAGAAGACCAAATGTCTCATATATAGAGAAGAGCAGATAAATAAGACTCAAAGTTCCCATCTCTTTGGTAACCGCCTTTAAGCAGAGCTACACTTTTCTAATAAAGTTGCTATTTACAAAATATATATATATGTACAAATTTTAACAGATACGCACGTGACATTATGTGTTCAAATACTTGAAAAAGAAACTTTGTTTAAGATCGAAGGTAGTTTCTGTTGACATCCTAAATATGTCAGAAAGACTTTTTATAGTACAAAGTTTTCTTGTATTACTTAAGTACTCATACCTCAAGAATCTTAACTTTCTGAAACCACTTAAGGAGTACAAGGGTATAATTAAACAATTTCCTGTCCAAGTATTTCGCCGACGACGATGTTTAAACGGAAGTACCTATTACCATAAATATTTTTACTTAATGTATCAGCAATTTACGTACTGAGGCTATTTAAAGTTCTTCCTATGTTTAGCGTACACGAAGGATTAGTTTTATAGTTATAAAATTGTAAACGCACACATATTAAGATTTATTGATACTCTGATAAGAGATAACTCTTAATGACATAAATGTTTATCATTCCTTTTTAGGTTTGCCAAGATGAAGTGTCTTTTTTGTCCAATTTTATCCCGTAAGCTTTGCTATTATTGTTTGTATTTAACTTATAAAATGCATTACTTTTGGAAAATCATTAAGATTCAAGCAACATTTCATATGAGTTAGCAGAGGGTTTATGAACCTTAAAATCGACCAATGAAATTGTTTGAAACACAATTTACTCTTACTCTTCTGAGATCAATATATCTTTCTAAAGGGATTTTCGAAAAAAGATTTTTTTTTTTAAACTAAAAGATTAACTTAGTAATTATGCAAGAAAAATTCTCAAATCAAAATGAGAAATTATAGAACTGTGCTTGAAATGTTTTGTTTTTCGCTTTTAGCCTGTACATTTTCCCAGATAAAATGGTTAAGGTGGGATTCTTATCTGGTTTCTTACTAGATGAAATATTCAAAGTATATTTCCTTATATGTCCTATATATTTAGGTGTTATAGATTTTAAAAACCATATTTTTCTCTCCTTATCATAATTGTAAAACTTTGAATAGAAATTGTAACTGCCTTTGAAAACTAGCAGGGACTGCATTTTTGGCGGAATGGTGGCGTGTTACAACGCACTTTGAAAAATTACGCATATCGAAAAAAAATTACAAAGTGCGTTAATTTTGGACCAAGCTCACGCACTTTGAAAAAATTTTCTATTTTTTCAAAGTGCGTTAATATCGACCATATTAACACACTTTGAAAAAAATGTAAAGATTGATCAATATTCCTACAAATAATCGGTATGATAAATAACAGATCCTGGTTGGATACCTTCTTTATGATAGAGTCACTTCAGGACCTGAGATATTGACGTTTTAAATATTTGAGGTTTTGATAAAATAAAAGGTAAAAAGGTCTTAAAAAAAGAGTGACGATTGTTTAAGATCATTAATTCGTTTCTTTTTTTATTAATTCGGGTCTTTGATAAGTAGATGTAAAGGTGTAAAGGGGGCACTAACAGTGGACAGCTTTAAGCAACTTAGCATTTATCATAATAAAAAGGGGGCAATTTGATTGTTCAAAACTCTGAAAATTCTTCCTCTCTCATACGTTTTACTGTACTTAATTTTTTTAGTTTTCATCTGTTTTAATTAACTCATTTAATATTGAAAGTTTTCAACGTCATACCAGTTAGGTAAATACATGATTATATGAATGTTTTGAGTATAGCATAGAATTCCTGACCGGGCGAAGGGCCAGGGGAGGGGGGGGGGGCTAAGCCCCCCACTTATTTTGGAAAGATATATACATTGTATAAGCATTGAAAATGCAACTTACCCTTTTGGGGTTTATTGCTCCCCTCCCCCGTTTATTACCGACACCTATGTATTGGAAAGATAAAGATTTGGACTGAGGGATCTTATACCCGTCTTCTCCTCTTTTCGACAGGAGTAAATCAATTCTTTTTTCGAGGTTAGGGTTAGAGTTAGTTTATTGAAAGAAAAATAACAAATAAAATCTTTCCATTACTAAAATAAGATTTTTTTTCAAATTGCGTTAAGTGTGTCCATGGTAAAATATATTGACATAGACTATTAACGCAATTTGAAAATTTTTTTCAAAGTGCGTTGATTTTGTCCTACTTTTAACGCACTTTGAAAATTTTTTTAATTTTTTCAAAGTGCGTTGCCACAGTGGCATAAGAAAATATTTTGTTTCCTTCGTCTCAAAATTATTATAGAGAAATGAATTTAGTTAAAATTTTTACACAATGAAAGACTTCAAGGAATTTTCAAATGTTTTAAAATATATCAAATTAATATGATTCGTCAAACAAATTTGAGCTATGTTAGCTTTAAAAATGTAACCAATCTAATTACAGATTTGAGTCAAACATCCGTGAAAAGTGTTGTTTTTTCTCTCTTATTAAACGATAAAACCTTTTTGTGTTTGTATCATTTTGTATCTTTATATGACAACTTTACCATATATGAAAAAAAAGAAGATCTTAAATATAAGAAGCACATAAAAATAACTGATATATTCTAATCTTTGTGAAAAGTAGAAAAAAATTCGGATTAATTAATGTCCATTTTAGTTGAATTATATTTGTCAATTTAATAACATTATCTTATATGTCATATATGATAGTTTATACAAAAAAACAACCATTGTAATTTCATAAAACGGCCTAATTTAATCTCACTAATGCCATCACTTTATGATTTTTTCTCCTTGATTCTGTGAAAATTTCAATAATTTTTAAATACAAGAAATAAAAGAAGAAAACTACCTTAACAAGCTTAATAGAAAAAACACTTTATATGGCCTGACTTTAAGGAAAAAACTTTCTTTTTATTAGTTTTCGGAACCGCTTCAAAATACATAAACGTATGCTCTAATTCGGACTATAAATTCATCAAAAACTCATTGTAACCATACACTATAAGAGATATTTCTCCTGTATTTTGTATGTTATTTACATCCATTTTCTCTACGCATATGCATTTATTGCCATAACCAAATCAAAAATATTCTTGCTGATATGGGTCAACACGGGCTGATTTGATATACCGGTATGATTTGTATTTTATAATGTCATATTTCCTAATACAAGATATTATAAAAATAAAAAACTTTCTTTGGTTTAAATCGGTTTAAATGCACAAATTTGTATTTCACTCAGAGTAAATGATAGGGTCGAGGATTACGAAAAATCGTTGCAGGAAGGTTTTTGATTTTCAAAATTGATTCAACGTTTAGATTTCAACATTGAACTTAATTTTCAAATTCTAACATAAACTAAACGTTGAATCAACATATATAATCAACGTTGATTCAAAGTTTTATTCAACGTTGTGTGCCGGCTGGGCTTTGTCAGATGCAAGAACATTGAAAGTCATATAATCGGTATCCTATTACCGTCAACTAACTCAAGCCTAGAAGTTTTCAGATTAGTCCTAGAGCATGTAAAAAAAACTGTTTAACGCTTATACTTCAAATATGCCTGTTATACTTCTCGGTGACATCAATGCTCATTTATCAAACAAATATAGAGAGAAAAATTGCGTCAAATCCAACGCACGTACGCAGATCATCGAGGATTTTATGAATGAACGTAGACTCGAATCTGTGACAAGTCAAAGCACCAGCACTGGTCCAGCTTACTCCTATGTTGCTCATAATGGAGAGCAAACGTCTTTGATAGACCACGTGCTTGTAGCACAGGATAAACTTGACTTTTTCAGGACCGCAGAAATAATTGAGGGCCACTATCTAAACTGCTCCAACCATTTTCCGATTCTTGTTTACATCTCTTTCGAAGGTAAATTACCTGGAAGAACGAAAAATTTAGTATTAACTGGAGCAAAGTATCAGATGCATGTACATACAGACAGTTCGTTAGACAGATGACCAATAGCTTAACACTGGGTTACCGTTCAGCAGTTGGCATTGAAGAATATGTGTATAGAATTACAATATCCGTGACAAACGCGCTCCTTAACTTTCTTTACCAGTAAAACGTAACCGTTCTTCCCTTAAACCGTACAGGAAATCATGTAATACTATATAGTCATTGGGACTCATAAAGATGGAAAAGATTATTCAGAAGAATCAACTACTCCTCTGGAATTGTTTCTGTAGATCTAGATTCACTTCATTTTCTAAGCATCTGTCTATTTCAAGGTTGTGAACCTTTTCCGATAATACTCTTCAAAAGAAACGCGGATTTATAGACTCTGTTTATAAGATTATGAAAAGTTACAATATAGATTACTTCTTCGGCGAGTACCTTGTCAATAGAGAAACACCATCAAAACTTAATTGGAATCAGTACTTCAGTAATTTTATAAACCTTTCTTTTCTTTTAACGAATGGAGGATCTCACTTGGATACCAACCAGAAATAAATCGTTTTGCAGAGATACACCAAGGACTTACCCATAAACCACTTTGGACACTCAGCCTCCAACATCCGGAGTTTACATGGAAACTAATCAAACTCATAAATCTCTGAATTACATATGAGACAGAAGAAGAATTATGCAAATTATGCAAAAGAAATACACAGGATATTGTATTACATATCATCTTAGACTGTCCGAATCTGTACAAAAGCCGCGAACATCTCATGACCCTGATCGTTAATGGTCTACCAGTGAACACAGATGCCGATCACACTTGCCCGAAACTACTATGGTAAATATTCTTCTAGGGTCTATCTAAGGATGGAACTATGCCAGAAAAGTTATTGACTACCTTTATATTCTCGGTATCGTCCGGCATAACAGTAATGCTGAAGGACATGAAAATTATTTTATTGTTAGAAATAAAAACTTTATCTAGTTTCATTGTGAAAAAAGATCATGAACTAATTTGATCAATGTACTTGAACATATATTTAATTAATGCACTGTTGTCGTTTAATGTATCTTGATATGATATGACCAATCCCTATACTATAAAGGAAATAAAGAATGTCTGCCTGTCTGATTTGGTCTATAAATTCACCAAAAACACAATGTAAACTATACACTTTCAGAGATATTTCTTCTTTATACTGTACAGCTTATATTATTCACATCCATACTCTCTACGCATATCCATTTACCACTGTAACCTAATCAAAAAATATTTTTGCTGATATGGGTGAACTTGGGCTGATTTGATACTTTATTTATATTTCTTTTTTCTTCATACACGATATTATAAAAATAACATTACCAAGATTTTTTTTGTTTAAGTCGGTTTAAATGCACAATTTTGTATTTCACGCAATATTCTCTATAAATCCCTTGTTTGAAATGTTTATGACTTTTTTCTAGGTCCTGGTAAAATTTGTATTTGTTTTAGCTAGATTAAGTAAATAACAAAATATTGAATTTTTTTGAAAGTATGTAAATTTCCCTATTTTGTATACGTAGGCCATGTCGTTTCCTATGTTCGCTATTGCTCATTATGCTTGGATTCTGGGATGAAATTGTGCGACAAAATTAAGAAGAAATCCTTAATATTTCACAAATTTTTGCACATGTTAGGTTTATACTTTACTTATCAAAATTGCCTCTTGTATACTTTTACAAATGAAACCACTCAACAAGTGTTAACGTACACAAAGAATTTCAAGACATATTCATTCTTTTGTTTGCGAAATTAAACTTAAGGAACCGAATGATCGGGTCAGAACTGTCTACAATGTTGCATTAAATCATAACGTCAAAATCTCATATTCATATGGCACCAGGGAACAATGTACATGTATTTAACTCGTTCTTTGGTTTCCTGTATGTCCATCTGTCCTATGTGTATAGTTGTCGCAAGATTTCTGGTTGATTTTATCCATGCCAACTTCTACTCCTGGAATGTGGCTTAAGTGTTGAAATATATGCTTTTGGATGAATAAAATGTGTGTAGAATGTTATATGGGTATGCGAGTCAAGTGGTATTTTAAAATTTGCCAATGGTATTTGCATTTAGTTTGCCAAAAACTTCACTTTCAAGTATTATAGAGGATATGTAGATTACAAAATGTATTCAAGCTTAAATGTCCAATCAAACTATACAAATCAGGAGCAGAGCAAACAACAACCCACCAAAACAGGGGTGATTTCAGGTACCATTGAGGAGTGAGTGTTCTCTGCTGACAGGTCACAACCGTCGGATGATCCTTGTTATGATCGGGATATAAGTTGAACGGAAAAATCCGTCAAGAATTCAGTGTGTTATATACAGTAGTAAATAGTCTAAAAATTAGTATGAAAACATCAGTCAGTATTTGACGAAATGATAAATTATCTTTGGTAAAATACTACTCAAAGTATAAAAGTCCTCATCTGTTCGCACTTAATCATTTTTAACAAGACAATTTGTGATTCTGCACGTTTAATCGAAGTGATCAACTTCAGACAGCTTTTTCATATGTTGGATTTTTCCCAATTTCATGACAAGTCCCACAATTCCCGAATTTTTATATAACTTTTCTGTTTATATGAGCTAACCGGTCTTGCTCTGTGTTTCGTTCTGTTTTTTCTGCTAGTTGAATGTAGTGGTAGTTTCTTCACTGTGTGTGTTTTCAGGTGAATAGAAAATTGCTCATTTGCCCTGCAATCGTTAACTGTACATTCTAATGTCAGTTAAACGTCACGAAGTATCCTCTTTTTTTATTTTCTTAGAGCTTACACCACAAACAGTTCGATCATACAGCATAAGATTCTCTTGAGTTCCCAACTCTGATGTTTTGGAAGTTCATATTTGCTCTGCTCCTATTTTGTATTGTTTTATGATAATGATATTGAATACTGCTCTTTATCTCCAAATCCTTCACTTAGAAGGGAAAATGCCATTAAAGCTCAAAATCAAATTATTTATGGAAACTTTAACATGTCATTACTTTTCATATCGTTTCTTTTTTACCATCTAAGGATAGAAGCCTTTTATATGCATATAGATATAGATGCAATTCAGTCTGCAAACCTCTTTGCTACCTTCATTGAGGAGAGGTATAATCCAACTATTACAATTTATATATTATTAGTAACCAGACTTTTGAATCTATTTATTTGTTTATAGTGTAATTATTATGATGCATAGAAATATAAAGAGAAAAATATTTTATTTTAGCGGTTCTATTTTTATATCTTTACCTCCTTTAATGATGGAAAGGCTATTTTAGCGATTCTTTGAAATTTCATCTCACCCTAGGTCAGAGAAACATGAATATAAAGTCTTCTAAATACTAACTGTATCATTTTGTTCCATACTGATGTGAAGTTGAAAATTTTGAATTTACTGGGTATAGGCAAATACAAACCTTACAATACGATAATTTTCATGGTGTAAATTTTGCATTATTTTAACTGAATGCTTCGATACATTGTTTGATAATTTGTTTCATATCTTCAAGGGTTGCACAATTACAAAAACACATTTAAAAACTATTGCAAACCGCAATGCCCTCTTGTACTTTCGTCCATTTTATGATATAAATCATAAAATACATTTATTTCCATAGTTTTGCGTATTTATTTCAAACAATTCTGTTACAATTTAAATCCGGTGAATGATGACCAGTCTGCATAAGCATATTTTCCAGCTGCACCATGTGCTCTAATCCAGACTTCTTCTTTTCTCTTCATTTTTATAACAGCTGATGAAGATCCGGATAGCCTATTAGAACTACCAGTCACGCCGTCTGCATGATTATAACCAATAATGTTACCGTTGAGAACAATTTCAGTGTGAAAATATTTTCCCTCTGTAGTCAGAATCGTCCATTGGAAATAGTACAGTCCATCTTCAGGTGCTGTGAATTTACCGGTGTTAGCGTTATAGGCATTTCCAGAGTTTTGTGTAATTTTTCCAAATACAACAACAGCGGTTGAACCAAGGTTCACTTGTGTCTTCGATAAACGTGCATGAAAAGCGATGTTTTCTATGAAAAGAAATTTAAATACAAGCATCAAAGGGTATATGAAAAGACGAAATTATCCTAACTTTACTCTGCTTTTTGGAATACTTTTACAAAAATGAATGTTATAATAACATTGCAAACAACCACATGTACTTTGAAATAAAACTCTACATTCCAGAAAGATCTAGGCCAACGAATGAATATATCTAGATATTTTTATAGCGAAGAAATTTATCGTTTCAAAGGACTTCTGTCATATTTATTCACTTTAGAATTAAATCATCAATGCAAGATCTTTCTAATTTGAAATATTTGATATCACCGTCGAATGTCTTTTTTTTTTGGCTTTGACTGTAAAATCCTCTAATTTAAAATGCTAATAATTAAATTACCAGTAATAGTATAATGTTAGGCGTATAATCTTTGAATCTCTCCGGCACTCAATAATAGCTAGCTTTTATACCTCTCGAGTAGATAATTTTTCTAGACCAAGCGTGGAAAATTCGGATTTTATTATACAAATAGAATTGACTACATTATGATAAAATTTATGTTGTTAAATAATATTTTACCGAAACGCAAGAAAAGCAACAAATGGTGTAACGTTCATTAGTGGAAATCCACTCAAACGAAATATAATTTTCATGTATAGATAAAGACTTGTTGTGTTACCTAAGTTGCTATCGGTTAATGTGATATATCGTTCTCTAAAAAAGTTTCTAAATACATATGGACATAAGGCAAAAAACCATGACGTTTAAGGACGTAACGGAGCAGCAAATAGCAATAAAAATTTACTTTGCGTTCGGGAAACTTCTTTAACAAACTTCAAAAATTCTGTGTAAACCAGGAAATGTATGAAAAATTATTCGTGAGTTTGTATATGAAGGATATGGAGGTAAGGAACAGTATTCAATATCAAAGTCCATAAAACAATACAAAATAGGAGCAGAGCAAACACGGACCTCCGAAACATCAGAGGCGGGATCAGATGTCAAGTAGGAGTGTGCATCCCCTGCTGACCGGTCAGACCCGCCGTGTGCTTCTTGTCATGAGCGGGAAATAACAGGAAAACCAGTGGTCAATTCAGTGTATAAGTAATGGACTAACAATAAGTATGAAAAAGGTCAGTCAGCATTTGATTCAATTATAAATTGTATTTGCTGACAAGGTCATTGCATCTACCATAGAACTTACGAAATGATGACTTTAGATGAGACTGCTGATATTCTTGTTTCATCAACTTGCTTGTCAATAATTTACCTCTATTTAGAAATTGTTCATACGTAGAGCATGCTCTTGTGATATATATACTGAAATATATATACTCCGTATGCGGGTGATGAAGGTATATTGCTGCATAAATAAGGGAAGTTGACGATAGAAAAGTTAAAGTCATCACGTTTATCATATAGCTTGGATGTTATTTACCATTAATGTATTTTTCAAGTAAAATATCCAGGTATGAAACAGATGTGTCAAACTCTGTGGTATCTTTTATCTATATAAATGGAAATTAAAGTGTTTAAGTGGTAGCAAGTTTGAAGCGGACGATGAATGGTCTCCAAAGAAACAGGTTTAAAATATTGTCAAAAGATTTAGGAACGTCATTAGACGTTATTTGCACTTCACTGTTCCGGGACAAATAGAGTTACGGTAAAGAATTTGAAAACACTGACAACCTAGTTCAAGCTATTTGTACAATTTTTAGCAAACTAGGTGTTAAGATATTCAATATATAATGAAGGGATTTTGAACGATTTTAAATGATTTCAATCTAGTCAAATTGCTAGATAACGACAAAAGTGAAATGAACCAAATTCACAAGACCGATAACACATGAGACGGTCATTTTGCACATTGAAAGTTTTCGAAAAGTTATCTGCCCTTGATAAAAAGATTTCTCAAAATTTCATATTTTAATAAAGAGGGAGTTTATGCATATTTTCACCATGAGATTTGTTTGATATTCAAATTACTTTTTACGATATCTTATAAAAAGATGGGCTGCCTATAGATTTTATTGTTAAATTCATGGTGAATTAATTGGCCATTATTCACAATTTTGTAAATTCCTTTGATGGAGAATTGTTATTTGTTAACATCTTCAAAATGCTATCATGATTAAAAATATTTGACCATCCATTTATCAGGTACAAAATATAGTCGTTATACAATGAGTACCTTAAGTGTTATGAATACGTTTTTATGAATGGAGAAGACGCCACAAACCGTGTATGAAGCAGAGTAATTCTGAGAAACTTTCTCGACGTTGTTTTTGACGTTACAATGTTGGTTGATCATGCTAAGTGGGAACAAAACAATTTGCTTTAAATATTGGCTAACATGAGTTCTGTTTAATCAAATGGTATGAAAATTCACACATCACTCAAAATACGCTTTTATTTACCAAATTGTGTTTATCTATAATCTTGTAATAATAATATGATGATGGGGAACATTGTATCACAACCGTAAGATATCTACTCCATGAATTGAATAAACAACAACATGGCTATTGGGTTCTATTTGTATTTCTACGTTTCAACTACTTTGGATGAATATGCTAACAAGAAAAACAATATTACCTGTAAAATAAATGAATACACTCATACACTAACACTCACATTTTAATTATTTTAGAATATTTCAACTGTATTCTTTAATTAGATAAATTATTGATAAGGCATTTAATTCATTCAAAGCAACGGTGGTAAATTAAATCTTACCGACTAGACAGGTATAGATTGTCTTCATTACTTAATGAAAGAATATATATATTGAGAGGAGATATACTCTTCCTTCCTCCTGATGTCTTAGGATGGAGTGAGTTATCAAGCCTATTCGGCACCAAGCATGCGTATTTGGTGCCAAACTAGTAAAACCACTCACACACATCTCACACTAAAATATCCACCAATCACACACCTTCAAGCCTCACCCATTGTGACACATAAACCTTTGGCCTTTCACACTCCCTAACCAACTAATGGGCATTCAACCTCATGAATATCAATAAACAGCTTCATGAATGAACTAAACACATAGTAAATTCCAGAGGACTGTAATTCACTATATTTACATTTTCAAATGTTTTCCTTTATAAAACACTACTGAAAGCAAGCGTTTTTATAACTGTATAAATACAGGTACGGGGTCAAGAGGTCATAGATGTTCGTATGGATAAACGTTCGACGTAATTTCTCAGTGACGTCATAAAGGGTCGACACGCGTTTAGCGGATAACATACATGTCGTTGGGTTTGAAAAATAATGCATTTCACACGTTAAAAGTCACAATCAGGCAAATTTAAAGTATGAATAAGTCACAATGTAAATATAAGTAATAAGGTATCATTTTTTGAGTTTTATTGTGATGTAAAACGGGTTGGTCACGAGATCAAATTTGATAAAGCCCGAAGGGTTTTATTTAAGAAATAAGGTATCATTTTTTGAGTTTTCTTGAGATGTAAAACGGGTTGGTCACGTGATCAAATCCCATAAAGCCCGAAGGGCTTTATGGAAGATTTGATCATGTGTCAACCCGTTTTACATCTCAATAAAACTAAAAAAATGATACCTTATTACTTATATTTACATTTGTGACTTATTCATACTTTATATTTACCTGATTGTTACTTTTAACGTGTGAAATGCGTTAATTTTTCAAACCCAACGGCATGTATTTAATCCACTAAACGCGCGTCTACCCTTTATGACGTCACAGAGAAATTACGTGGAACGTTAATCCAAACGCACATCTATGACCTCTTGACCCCAAACCTGTATTTACACAGTTATAAAAACGCTTGCCTTCAGTAGTGTTATGTAAAGGAAAACATTTGCAAATGTAAATATTGAGATTTGATCACGTGACCAACCCGTTTTACATCCCAATAAAACTCTAAAAATGATACCTTATTTCTTAAATTTATATGGTGTGTAGGTGAAAATGATAATGATGGTAATGAAATGATTAGTATATTTATCACAAATCATACGTACATAGATTATATAGTATTTATTATAATAATAATTTATTCACCCTGTGACAGGCGCTTATACGCTTTTATTTACCAAATTGTGTTTATCTATAATCTTGTAATAATAATATGATGATGGGGAACATTGTCTACGGATTTTTTAATGACACTCGTATATTTATAATAATTCAATATACGCATTTCAAGAAAATTTATTGACTTTATTGACTTATGATGTGTTGACGGTCATTTTTCTGCAATTAACTCCTCTCACAAACTTAAATTGTCATAGGCAGACCAAAATTCAAAACAATGAATCCACTATTTCACTTAAATTTTGAAAACACTAAACCAAGTTATATTTTTTTTTTACTATTTAAATTATTTCTACTTTAGACAAGAGTAAATTTGGATAAGAGTAAATAAATACCTTTCTGCTTTCCTTAACAGTTCCTATTTTGATATCCCATTTCTTTACAGACCGTGTTGTATTTGTTGTATTTATCAATGAAGTCTTTTGTAACTTCTTTTGCCCGGACTTCCAACAGTATGCTTCCGACAAGGAGAATCACTTTAAGTATGTTCATCATATTTAAAGATATTGTAAATACACCAATAATATTTTAGAATACTCTCCAATGGACGAGGCTATCTGCTATCTGCTTGAAGGATTCCTGTTTGCTGGCAAATTCAGCCTTATATATTTGCCTAAATTGCCTTCTCTTGTATTATTTACAACGTAATTAAAAAGTAATTTGAGCTCTGAGGTTTCTATCTCAAACAAAATATTTGTGTATAAAAGTAATTAACAATTTCCCATATTGAAAAAAATAGGAGGTATATGAAGAGAGTTTTGTTCCTTTTTTCTTTGACGTAAAGATTCATCCTAGAATGGAACATGTAATTTTTGCTCAAAACCGAAATATTTATGGAACGTTGAATATTCCATTACTTTTTATATTTCATGACTGTTAGTTTTAATTTCTAGGAGGTTCATATGTATATTCATTTCAAAAACTGTGATGAGTTTTCTATTTTAACCAAATTATGTGTATGAACAGCTTAGATTTTTGTATAAAATTCTCGTTCGTTGCTAGCATTCTTAATTATTAGTAAGTGGATGCAAGCGTAAATACTTACAATCAACCAGTAAGTTGACAACGTGATTTCAAATTATCGAAAGCGTATAAATGTGTTGCCACTTCCTGCTGAGAATGTTTATAAGACTCGATTACAATATAATAAAACACTTACTTTTGGGCTATAGTATCCGTTTTCATGTGTACGATATCATTTTCTGTTAGTCTAATCTGTAATAACTTAAACATCTTGGGGTTTTTTTTAAATTCCCAATTTTCCTTCCTCTTATTAGACAGGATGGTTTAATAAAGATAAGAATCTAACGCTGAAACAATAATAGAAAAGAATACAGCTACCGTGATTTATGATATGTATATATCGATCAGCTATGCACGTCATACAATGCATTAAAAACAACACGTTGTTTTAAAAAATAATAAATGCACAACATCATACATCTGATTTAGAAAATAACAGGATTTTTCTAACTTCAAACGTCTATTTTGTCTTATTCTGTTTCTGATTTGAAAAAAAAAAACCCATCTAATTTGTGTATTTTGATTCGATCAGTACGATCGTCATGTGGTAAACTTATCAATTCTGTCATCGATTGGTCTTCCTGGTATATACTGAACATTTTCTGAATAGGATAGTAATACAAATTTTTAAAGGAATGTGAAAAAGGGTAAAGTTAAACTAATGACTTTTCTCCATTCCTTTACAGTTCTCTGCTTTATATCCCATTCCAAGAATTCCTCTACAAACTTTATAGTACATGTATTTATCGATGAAATCTTCCGATGTTTCTTTTGCATAAACCTCTCTCAATATCCATACAATTGAAGCTAGGGTTTTATCACTAAGACTCAGTAGACGGTGATCTTTTTACAGGTATATATCTTCATGGTCGTTTTTTAAAGCTTCATTTAATGATTTTCCTATTGACGTTTCCAAAATTTGTGTATATTCTTTTTCATTCGTTATTTATTTTCATTCATTCTATTGCTTCAGACTTAAACGTATTTTCAGATCAATTTCTTAACTTATGAATAATAACTTTCAAAATAAAAACAAATCAAATCCAAGTTGTCAACTTTGGAATCTATTGGATTGAAGTAAATACAAACCCTTCACCACGATATTTATCGTTCTGTAAATTTCCATTAATTCAAATTGAATAACTTGATTGCCGTGTCACTCTCATGCCATGTACTTTTGTTCATTTTATGATGTAAATTATAAGATACATTTATTTCAGTAGTTTTGCAAATTTATTTTAGACAAGAATTCTGTTATAATATAAATCCGGAGAATGATGACCATAATTCATAAGCGTATTTTCCATCTGAATAATTTGTTCTTATCCATACTTCGTCTTTCTTCTTCATTTTTATAACAGCTGATGAAGACCCGGATGCCCAGTTAGAACTACCTGACGTACCGTCCACATAATTATAACCAAGGATTTTACCGTTGTGAACAATTTGAGTGTTAAAGCGTTTACCACCCTTTGTTAGAATCGTCCATTGAAATGAGTACAGCCCATCCTCAGGTGCTGTGAATTTACCAGTCTTAGCATCATAAGCATTTCCAGAGTTTTGTGTTACTTTCCCAAAAACAACAACAGCGTTTGTTCCAAGGTTCTCCTGAGCTTTCGATAAACGTGCATGAAAAGCGATGTTTTCTAAAAAAAAAAAATTAACAAATAATATATTAACCTGTACCTCAAACAAAAACGAAGAAATCTTAATTTATCATTCTTCATGTACATTTCTATAAAAGTAATAATATTGAATAATATTGTCAGCAATTAATATGACATTCAACTCTACAATACAACAGAGTTTAGACTATATTAGAATACATCTGGTCATTCCTCATTTTTAACGGTTATAAAAGAACATTTTTCATTTTTTGTTTCGTTATAAATCCATGCATTTTGATTAGCAATTATTGGACACGTCTGTAAACAACACTGTCGGATGATATATCTTAAAATTCTGTTAAGCATCTAGAAAATTTGAAATGAAATATGAACAAATTATAATTCTTGAAAATTTTATCTTTAAATTTTTTCTGCCACTAGACTGATATATATTTTATATAGGTTGATTTTTTATGCTTATTTGGAAAATATTATTTTCACGAAATAAATAAAACTGCAGTAATAGTATTGTGTAACATGGCTGTTTGTAGATGTTCTCATCAACTTGTTCATTTTTGTAAAATACACTTCTGATGTATTATAATAAACAATCAAAAGTCGAAGGCTCACATGTGCATGAATGCTGAAATATTTGCAGCAAATCGTATTCTTTTTGAGCTTTTCTCTTGTGTATATACATTAGGCTTAGATTTGAGCTAATATATGACCTTAATGCAAAATATTTATCTAGCTTTATATTAGATTTTTTTCAAAAGGCACACAATGGTCACTTATTGATTCTTACTACACGGTTTATGTTGTCAACCTTTTATTTAATACCGGTAAAAAGATTATGTAGTTTTCAGTAGACTTAAATAAACTAGAGTCGTTTCCCGTCGGCCACTATATTGGGGTCAACATGCTCATATTCCTTCATCATTCAACCAAATTTAACTTTTTTACATGGACAATTGTGGAGTTAAAAGGATTGTTTTTTCTGAAAGGATGTGGACATAACGAACAGTACTCAATCTCAAAGTCCATAAAACAGTACAAAATAAGAGCAGATGAAACACGGACCCCCGAAACATCAGAGGTGGGATCAGGTGCCATGGAGGAGTGAGCATCCCCTGCCGACCGGTCACATCCGCCGTGTGCTCCCTGTCACGATCAGGAAATAACGGGGAAAATCCGTCGTCAATTCAGTGTATATGTATAAATAATGGACTTACAATTGGTATGAAAATAATACTTATGTCTTCCATATGATAATAGTGCAAATTTAAAACCAAGTTTCCCGCAGCTTGTTATTTTTCAGATTGAATGAAAACCAAGAATGAGTATTGTTGTAAATATGTCATTTATTAATGACACAAATGAAACACATGAAATGTGGAAGATCCTATGACTTTCTACAGTTTGTATCTACACCTTGTTCTGGATCTCCCAAAATTTAAAATAACATCATGACAATACTCAAAAAACACAAATATATCAAACATTTAAGCTGAAAAATAAGGTGGCAACAAACAATAGGCCACTAGACAAAAGAAATTATCAAATACATCCCAAAGAAAAGTTTAACCTAAGGGACGGTTGTACGGGGTGGCGGAGGATATGTTTTTCTTACAAAAAAATGGTGTGTATAAACACTTGCAGCATCTACCAGCGATAACAATCACGTGATATCTCTGACGTTAGCTAACGACTAATCAACGCAAAGCCCAAAAACCTGAGACTATGCATTACATAACATCCTAGCTCCAAAACCTGAGATATACATAAAATCTACTACAATCACTACATTCTAACCAGAATGGAAAATTACATATGTATGCATAAAACAAATTATTATCAATAATATTGCAATTTGTTGGAGCCTCCTTTATTTGATAATTTTTTTTTCCTTAAGGATTTTCCCCAAAATATTTCTACTACACCCTCTCATATTTGGTAGGACAAAGAGGGAAAATTACCAGGTGGACCCCAAAGATGGCGGCCAACGGAAAATAGCTCTTGTTAATTTGGGTCTACTAAAACCATATATTCATAAGTTCATAATGTTCCGGGGCACTTGTTCATAACTTGTTAGTTATCGACAAGTTTGTGGCGTGTTTGTTCTCCCATCTTTTTTGCAAATTCTTCTAGTCATATTTGCAGAGGAGTTACTGTATGTGATTTGTTTTTTTCAATTGATATGTTAATAATGTTATAATATTATATCATCATAATTATTTTGATGTTTATATATAGTATACATATATTTACATTGAAGTTGTTCTCTGATCTGATATGTTAAAAATGTTACAATATAGTACTTATTTTTTCTCGTGTTTCACATATTTTTAAGAATTTGGGTCATATTTGTATTTTTTCCTTTTGTATATTAATATCCTTATAAAGGATTTTTACATATTTGTACATATTTGTACATGTTTGTTTAATTTGTTTGGCATTACAATAAATACTCATTTACAACAACATTTAGTTTTGATATTTGCAAAAAACAGAGCAGAGTAGACTCATTGATGGAGAAAAAAATTATTTGAGGAAGGTTGAAGACGATAGTATAATGTTCATAATCATATAAAACTCTGATGGTCACAAACGACACCAGTAAACAACTAACTAAACTATTTAATCGTCGCTAATATGCCGAAAGTCGAAAAGTTGAAATTAACTGTTGCACTTAAAGTATGCCAAGTCAAGACCAATAATGTACGATTTCATTTAAAAATATGTGCAAAACGTGTGTGTTAATTCATCTCTATCTTCTACAGAATTTTTTTTTATTAAGAGTAAGTAAATACCTTTCTCTCCTAAGTTTCCTGAACAGTTGTTTGTTTTATATCCCAATCCTTGACACACTCTGTTGTATTTGTTGTATTTACTGATGAAATCTTTGGTAGTTTCTTTTGCTCGCACTTCAAACAATATGCATAAAACAAGGAGTGTCCTTTTAAGCATGTTCATCCTTTTTAAAGATATGAAACCGTCTTAATTTAAAATACGTATTTTATCACCAGAATTTTTAATATCCCGGACAGGCTTTGATTCAAAGATGTGATATTATATAAATTGAAATATTTCTTTTTTCTGCAAAATTTAGTCTGAACTGCTAAGCTGCTGGCTATCTATATTTTTAACTGTACAATTAAAAGGTAATATGAGTATTGAATTCTTTTTTTGCCAAATTAGCCAATTGTATATATATAAAAAGAATCTCAATGATTTCCTCATAATGACAAATTGGGTGGTGTTTGAAAAGAACTTGCTCTCTTTTATTTGTTTTACAAATATTGTTTTAAATTAGATTTATAATTAAATTTTATGCGCAAAACCTATATTTGATACGAAACATTTTATAGATCATTACTTTACATACATTTAAAAGAGTTCAATATTTAAAATTATGAATCATTTTGGAAGAGGAAGTATTAGTAAAATTTGGATTTAGAACGAGTTTTCCAGGTAGGAAATCTTCGCTAGCTAAATATTTACATGTACCAGTACTTTGACAATAGGACTTCCAGTGAGTGAGAGTACAGGCACACGATGAATACATATGTACTCACCCTCCCCTCTCCTTTCCCTAATCTAAGATTTTTTTTTATTAAACGTGATACCTTATCAAAACAAATTAATTACAAGTGAATTGTACCCTTTCTCCGTTATATGATATAATTTTTTACTTAGATTCCGATATTGCTTCTCTTCTTTATATAAAAATACAATTTCACTTGTATTTGTAATACAAATACAGCAGAGATACAATATCAGATATACAAAACATAACAGAAAATGAGAATGACTTTTAAAATTAATATTATAATGATTATTATAATACGTTGCGTGGTTAAAAATAGCCAAAACAAACTACCTTGACAATTAGATATCAAAACTGAAAGGGTGCACTTTTCACTACATAAGTAAAATAGAGAATCGAAAGGTTAGTTATCTACTACTCTATAGCTTTATCGATTAACTGTACATTTCTGACATTAAACACTGTCATTGAAAGTGACACGTTGCTGAATAAATAAACATGCAACATCCTTATGCGGTCAAAAGATGGGATAAACAGGTTTCTTCATTCTGACGAGTAATATAAACTTGATAGAGAGAATTAATAAAGTATCACGCAAACAATGGAAAAATCAAAAACAATCGTCCAATTCTTTTTTTTCTTTGGTTAATCTGATCTTTATCATTATTTTACTGTATTTTTGCGATGCAGAGATTAATATGATTTTTTGATGAAATTCAATCCAGCACTAACAAAAATATTAACACATTTGACAGTAAAAAAATTCAAGATTATGATTTCTGTTAAAGGATAAATTTACTTTACTAATATCTAAGGAACGCTACGTACAATGAAGAAAAAATAAACCCATATATTTAAATTAGCAGTTAATTCCCTCAAATCAAATTAATCAAATAAAATTGCAAGAATGTTAAGAACAATGTGTAAAAATTAAAATGCATATGAAGAAAAATCCCTCAATGAAGACAACATGGATTCTAAACTATGCAATTACCAATATGTATTAAAGTTATGGCAAGCCCTTTTACTATTTATTCGTGAAACAAACATTTTCTTTTAAGAAGAGAAATATATCTCTTTAACATAGAGAGATATCTCTTAAGCTTATAGAGATATCACTTAGTTTAATAGATATATCTTTATACCTAAGAGATATATCTCTTTAAACAAAAGAGATATCTCCTTTTGTATGAGAGAATTTTTTTACTTTGAGAGATATCTTTATAAGCCAGATAATATCTCTTTAAGCGAGAGAGATAATTCTTAAAGTTAGAGATATCTCTTCAACAAGGTTAAAAGGGATATACTGTAAAACGAGAATATTTGGCGCACTACTAATTTTAGCGCCTTTGGTGCAAGAGTCCCTGAGCGCTAAAATGTAAAATGTAAACCGGAACGCGCGATTACGTAATGTCGAAGGGTCATTGGATTTTATGTACACACTAGCACTGCACATATTCGGAAGACAGAAAGTTCTGACAAATTATAATTTAATTAAACTATTGTTACCTACGGAAGCCCGTTGGTGCCACGTACGAAAAATATTTTATCTGGCGGCCGCCAGATATTAAGTGGCGGCCGCCACTTATTATTTGGCGGCCGCCACATAATTTATATGGCGGCCGCCATTTAATATCTGGTGGCCGCCGCTTATAAATATGGCGGCCGCCACTTATATATCTGGCGCTCGCCATTTATTATTTGGCGGCCGCCACATAAATTATTATGTAAAATGTGAGTGTTATTGTGTCTTTATTGGGTTAAGATTTGATGGATGTTGACACAGCCGCTGCTTATTGATACAAAAATTAAAAGAAAAAAGAATTCTTAAATATTGGAACACCATTCTTGGAAATCCAGAATGCAAAACTTTATTTAGTTCTCAAATCAAATATTAATCTGCTCTATGCAAAAACATATCTACTAAAAGTGTGGTTTGGAGTGTCGGGTCCTAATTATCTCTTACAAGTTTGGTTGATTTTCACACTGTATACACCTCTGAAATCACACGTTACAACATGCGCGCGCATCAGGTAGCCAAATGTTATCTGGCGGACGCCATATAAAGTATCGCGGCCGCAAAATATTATGTAGCGGCCGCCAGATAAATTATGTGGCGGCCGCCAAATATTATGTAGCGGCCGCCGGATAAATATTTGGCGGCCGCCAGATAAATTATGTGGCGGCCGCCAAATATCATGTAGCGGCCGCCAGATAAATATATAGCGGCTGCCATTTAAATTATGTGGCGGCCGCCATATAAATTTTTTGGCGACCGCCATATATTAAGTGGCGGTCGCCAGATATATAAATGGCGGCCGCCAAATAAAAAGTGGCGGCCGCCACATAATTATCTGGCGACCGCCAGATATATAAGTGGCGGCTGCCAGATAAAATATTTTTCGTACGTGGCACCAACGGGCTTCCGTAGTTACCCCAGTAGTTGTTACCCGATTATTATCATTAGCACTTTCAAAGTTTGGCTTCTCTGCGTGTAAATCACCTATTGCCTCGAGGTAAACAATGCAATCAAGCATGGCGATTGAACTTGCAGACAATACCTGAATGGCTGATTAGGATTACCGTTCTATCGAAGTTTTATCGAAGTAATTTTCTGTCGATGC
This sequence comes from Saccostrea glomerata, assembly GCA_003671525.1. Classification (NCBI taxonomy): domain Eukaryota; kingdom Metazoa; phylum Mollusca; class Bivalvia; order Ostreida; family Ostreidae; genus Saccostrea; species Saccostrea glomerata. The sequence goes on along the minus strand of PRKT01000557.1, from coordinate 13,574 downwards.
ATGCATTTTTTAATATGATTTAAATGACTAAATACTCCATTTCTTTTGATTGAAAAAAGAAATAAGATAAATTTTAACATTGTGCCACGTCCATGTGAAAGCAAAACGTACCGCGGTAAAGTTAACGATTGTTTACTGATACTGATATACGGGAGTACTAATGTGTTTCCGTGCTTGCCTATCCCAAAAGTCAAATACGGGTGTAGATAAAAAAATCACATTTTTATATTTTGCTGACAAGTGCAAGCGCTAAAATTCATTTTGCGCCAATGCATTCCCACTTGCGTTTGCGCTAAAATACGTATGCGCCAAATTTTCTCGTTTTACAGTATTTCTTAGCTAGACAGAAATCTCTTTGGATTTTCAAAAAGAGATATCTTTCCAAGAAGGATGTGGAGATAACGAACAATATTCAATCTTAAATTCCATAAAACAAAACAAAATAGGAGCAGAGCAAACACGGACCTCCTAATCATCAGAGGTGGATCAGGTGCCATGGAGGAGTGAGCATCACTTGCTGTCTGGTCAACCCTCCGTGTGCTCCTTGTTATGATCAGGAAAAAAAACGGATAAAATCCGTTGTCAATTCAGTGTATAAATAATGGACCAACTATTGGTATGAAAAATGTCAGTCAGCATTTGACTTAATGATAAATTGCATTTGCTGACAAGGTCATTGTATCGACCATAGAATTTACGAAATGATGACTTTAAACGAGACTGCTGATATTCTTGTTTCATCAACTTGCTTGTCAATAATTTACCTTGTTTTAGAAATTGTTCATACGTAGAGCATTCTCTTGCGTAACGAATCAATTGAGATATATATACTCCGTATGCAGGTGATGAAGGTATATTGCTGCATAAGTAAGGAAGTTAACGGTAGAAAAGTTAAAGTCATCACATTTATCATATAGCTTGGCTGTTAGATTAACCATTAACGTCTTTTTCAAGTCAAATATCCAAGGATGAAACAAATGTGTCAGACTCTGTGGTATCTTTTATCTCAAGCTGAACAGGATATATCGTGTTGACGTAGGAATGAAAATTACTATTGTTATTTGACAATACGTCGTCGATACCTCTAAATGACGAGTTGAAGGCCACAGCTAGCGTTTTCTTCTTTTCACACATAAGATTTCGCACATATTCTGCTTCATGTGAATATAAAAACAGGTCTGCTAATAACGGATCGCAATTTGTACCAATGGGAATTCCAATAGATTGTTGGAATAACCTGGTCTCCAAAACCACATAGATATTGTCAATCAGAAATTCAGGCATCTCTTTGATGTCAACTTCAGAGTACTTGTGTGTGTAATCAGAATGTGTTTTAACAATATAATTTTGTAAATGACCAATGACCAGATAAGTAAATTTACGAGTTCTGTTTTATTGGAAAAGCAGCTGTCAATGATATCAAAAAGCCAGGACTTTAATTTATCGTAGGGAATGGTTGAGTATAAAGTTGAAAAGTCTTAAGTTTTTCAGCTGTTGATTTTGGTAAAATCCTGTAATTTCAAATTGTTCTTTGGAATTTTTTAATTCACATCTGATTCACGCCACTTCTTAAATATATTGTTGCACAGTTGTCTTGAAGTTTTTCCTTCACTTCTGTCTATATCTTAGTGAGGAGTAACGAAAGAGGCTTGGTTGAACATTTACTGGAACCCGCAATGTATCTTTGTTTGTAAGGATTTTTATGAAGTTTTGGAATCCAATATATATAGGGTAGTTCAAATTTATTTTGGCTCTGTGGAATATCAAATATATTCAAAACTTCATGATTTTAAAGAATTTCTTCCTTAGAAAGGGAAGTGTAAGTTGGATTGCCATTTGTAGAATTAAATCCAAGTTCTTCTAAAATACATAAAAACATAAGCAACACTGAATTACTTGTCATGTTTAGTAAAGCTGTTATGTAGAATATCATGAATATGTCGAATTTTCAAAATACTTAAATGTACTTCCATGAATAAAAGACTTAATTCCGGTAAAGGGAGATGTTATAAAAACGCAATTTAAATAAAAATAATGAAGAGAGATATCTCTTTGAAATAAAGAGATATCTATTTTTGCTTGAGATATATTTCTTTTAGATACTTTTGAAAGATATCTCTTTCACTTCGAGAGATATCTCATAAGAAACACTAAGACAGATGTCTCTTTTACTTTGAGAGATATCTCTTTAACTTGAAATAATATCTCCCAAAGAAAAAGAGATATCTCGCTAGGTGAAAGAGATATCTCTTTAACGTTCAGAGATTTCTCTTTTCGGGAAAGAGATATATCTCAAGAAGAAAGAGATATCTGTTTAGTAGGAAGAGATATCTCTCTTACAAAAAGAGATATCTCACAAAAAATAAAGGTATCTCTCTAGGTCTTAGTGTAAGATATATCTCTTTAAAATGAGAGATATCTCTTTAAGTTGGGAAATATTTCTATTTTTTCAGAGATATCTCTATGAAATGAGAGATTTCTCTGTAATTTTCAGATGAACTTTACTTTCTGAATAAATAGCAAAAAGGCTTGCCAAATAAAGTTTCACTAGTACCCATCAAAACATAACATTAAGCTATAAGCACATTACATTTTATAACTGCTTCTGAATGGATATACACGTATGACAAGCTTATTTATATTTGTTTGCTGATACATACGTGTACAGTATACGATATTAATTGTTGCGAAGATTTCAAACGATTTTTACAGAAGGATAATCACAAAACTGGTAAATTAAATCTGACACAGGCAATCTTTTTATGGAGAGAGAACTTATATACGCGATCCCTGAAGAATTTATTTTTTTATGTTTTATACATAAAATATGCTCAGTTAAAAAAAACTTTCTTGATCACTCTTAAACTTTTTAATACAATATTTCAACATAATTCCTATAATATTGTTATAATGTAAATCATTAAAATTCAGAGGGACCTATTTTGCAAAAAGTTTAACCCTATTTAGGAAAAATGCTAAAAAAAAAAATTTCAGGAATCAGATAAACCTTTTATTCCTGAACTTATCTAATAATTACATAGAATATCTATCTGAAAAAATATTCAGGAACATCATAAACAATAAGCATTACTGCTATCACCAAATCTCTTTCATAGTTGGGAGTTAAAATAAATCATATGAGAAATTACACATTTTAGATCTGTCAGGAAGTCATACAGAGACTTTCAGTTCCGTGGGCATAGCCACGCACATACCAACAATTAACAATAATTACCTTTCTACACATGTCGACACGATAATTCCAAGAGAGCTTGAAATAAAAGCTACCAGAAAGTTTGACACATCATATTCATATTTCGATATTTCACTTTAAAAAGGCATTAATGGTAACCTAACAACAAAGAAGATTGGTGGATAAGGCGGACGAAGTACCTATAGTGCGACAGACATGAAGTGAAAAATTAAATCTCAATTATAACCAAATTTATTTGATATTTCATCGAACATTAAACTATACTTTATTTAAAATCTCTTCAATTTACAAAAACCTCACAAAGACTGAAAATATTTGTGTACTAAAAATCATACACACACAGAAAAGGACAAAAAAGATCCTTTTTTCATACTTTAACATTTCTTTTTAATATGAGTGGGTCTTCTCTTCATTTTTGTGAAAGAGCGTACTAAAAGTTTGTAATAAATTATACACTTTTTTTGTTTTACAAAAATATGGAGCAAGGATCAACTATATCCTAAAAGTATACTTTTATGACAAAACATTTGCATTTTTCCGAGAAATATTTCAAGTCCATTAATTCAAAGGTCATATCACAAATATGACTTAAATGCCCCAATTCCTCATGAGCTTTTAGCGTATTGGTTGGCGCATCAGTCTCAAAGCAAGACTTTTATTGCTAGAGTTCGAATCCCACGAATACCATCTTATATTTTAAAGTATTCAATGTCTAACGACCATATTTTGTACCTTCTAAATAAATGACCGTTCACGGTAGCTCAGTTGGTAGACCGCTCGCTCCGTGATCGGGAGGTCGTGAGTTCGTATCTCGGCCGCGACTGACCTAAGTCGATAAAAAAAATGGGTAGCAACTATTCCGTCTCCATGCGCTCGGCACTTTGAAGTGAATGTTGCGGGTTCTTCGGATGAGACATTAAAAAGCGAGGCCCCGTGTCAGTGGCAGGCGTTGGCACGCTAAAGATCCCTCACTGCTCCGTAGCCCTGAGTGCCGAGTAAAGGTCAAAATTTGAAGCCTTTCACCGGCATACAGTGACGTCTCGAGCTCCATATGAGTGAAAAAATTCTCGAGAGGGACCACTAAACCACTAAAGGAATTAACCAAATTCTGTTTATTGTCCAATTAATTGCACCTTGAATTTTACATTGAAGTCTATGGGCAGCGCATGTTTTTATCAGATATTGTAAAATGTAATTTGATTTTCAAACAAATCCCTTGGTGAAAATATGCATTAACTCCCTCTTTATTATACTATGAAATAAATTATTCACAGCAGAAATTTTGAGAAATCAAAAACTTTCTTCTTTCCATCAAGGGCAGATAACTCTTCAAAAACTTTTAACGTACAAAATGACTGTTTCTTAAAACCATTTAAAGTCGTTCAAAATCCCTTCATTATACATTTAATACCTTAATAAAAAAATAATTTTTCCGATTTTTTTTTCTCGGAAAAGTTTTGTTTCTCATAATGTCATGAATTTAAATAATGGAACTTTATTTAAATACTTGATCCCCCCCCCAAAAAAAAGAATATGATTTCTTAATATCTGAAGCTATAGGCATTCTGCACGTCTTGTTCCCACACCTTCTTTTATAAAAAAAAAAAAACAAACAAAAACGTGACGACTTCAAGTTTTCAATTGTCAACTTCCCTTACTTATGTAGCAATATACCCTTATCTCCGGTATATGGGGTTTATTTCTCTCAGTTGATTCGATAAGCACGAGCATGTTCTACGTATGAACAATTTCTAAAAGGAAGCTAGCCATTTACAAACACTTTGATGAAAAAAGTATATCAACAATCCCATTTGAAGGTATTGAGTTTTATGGTCCAAATAATTACCTTGTCAGCAAATACAACCATTCATTATGTCAAATACTTATTTAATATTTGTATATAAAAGTAGTCTTAGTGACTTTTATCTGATGAATTAAGTGGTGTTAGAAAAGAGTTATCCTCTGTTTTTCTTCTAAAATCAATTATTACATGTACATGTATATAAGGAAGGGAACATTCCTTCCATGCTCAAAACCAAAATAATTCTGAAAAGTTGAATATGTAATTATTTTTTCATGCTTTACAAAATGTTTAATATATAAAGTTATTATTTATTTTGACAGAGGAAGTATTTGGAAAAGTTTAAAATGTAACTTGTTTTCTACTTTCAACGAGTCAAGTTTATACACAGCTTTGTCTATTTTTAAAATTCTAGCATATTGCTAGCAATGATACGGTAATTATCATTAAATGGATATGAAATTAAATATTAACCAACCATCCAATGCACCATCGACTTGGCTTCTAGAAAATGAGAGTGCATGGATGTGCCCCCCCCTCCTTTTAAGACTTTTCATTAGACACAATAACATATGAAAAACACATAAACCTTTAGCGTATATTATCCAATTTAATTGATACAATATCATTTTCAGATATTGTTAGATTGCTTCTCTGGTATATAAAATACTATAATCTTTTTCACATTTACATGATTGTATTCTATACATGAATCGTAGAGGGATTAAGATTGATAAAAAAAAAAAATATATGACATCTAATCTTGATGTAATATGCTCTGAATTCATGTTTTATAGTACGTTGATCGTGTCTAATCAATATCTTCTAGGCAGTGAGCGATGTTGCATCATCCTTATTCTAAGTGCCTTGCTTTCTTTTGTTTAATGTAACTCTTAATATTCAAAACGTAAACATTCATAAAAAGTTGTAAAAAATTTGTAAATCAAATGGAATTGAAGAATAGCTTAGTTTTTCTAATAAAATTTTCATGTGTCCTTCTCCTAAGACAAGATTTTTATAAAAACAAGAATCGTACACTGAAAAGGGGGGGGGCAATAAATCTTCCATGACAATTTGATTTTAAAACATGCTGCTACTAAATCAAAGTCAATTATCGTAATTTATGGTACTTACTACTTTATGATTATATTGATAAACTGAACATTTCTGAATTAAATATGACTTTATAAGTAACAGGTTACCTGTGTGGCGGTCAGCCGGGTTCGATCGCCGGTGGCCAGATAGCTCAGTTGGTAGAGCACCTGACCGGAGTTTCAGGGGGCCCGGGTTCGAATCCCGGTCTGGTCCGCTGCATTTTCTCCTCTCCCGTTACACCTGAATAAATAAACACGCGTTATCCTAGCCTACTGCTGTCAACAGATGAGACAAAAATGTCTTTTCTTATGAGTAAAATGAAGCTGTTCTGGAAAAATAGAGAATTGCAAAATATTGAAAACTCAAGATCAATAATTCATTCATAATTCTCAATCCGAATTCATATTATCATCTAATATTGTTTACAATGTAGAAAATTAATTATTTATTTCAAATGGTAAATGCATATTTCAGTACAAAAATGGAACAGAAAATAAAAAGAAGGCCTTGCCACATGGAATAAACACGTGAAATATGAAAGCCATACCTCAAAATAATAAAATAATATGGACAAGGTTAAAGTATTGCGGACAAACAGACAAAAATGACAGAAAGGCAGGCAGAAGGAGGGACAGACATACAGAAGGACGGACAGAGAAAACTGCCGAATCTTCTATATATCGGGCAAAACAATTACTGTTTTAAAAGTATATGATAATTCGAAAGTGAAATACATCTTTCATACATAGTTCTTCTCTTTAAAAAAACTTTATAACAAATCACAGGATATACATTTAAGATTATCTTTATTTCAAACATTTTTATCTGTTACAATCTAAATCCTGAAAATGATGACCATTTTGAATAAGCATATTTTGCTTCACCATAGGTTGATATCCAGACTTTATCTTTCTTCTTCATTTTTATTACAGCTGACGATGTTCCGGATTCCCAGTTAGAGCTGCCTGACACGCCGTCTGCATGATTATAACCAATCGCATTACCATTAAGAACAATCTGTGTGTTAAAAAATTTCCCACCCGTTGTAAGAATTGTCCACGTGAATGAGTAAATACCATCATCAGGTGCTGTGAATTTTCCTGTGGAAGCGTCATAAGCATTTCCGGCGTTAAGAGTAACTTTTTCAAATACGACAATGGTATTCTTTCCAAGGTTTGCCATAGCCTTTGATAAGCGTGAGTGAAAAGCAATAATTCCTATTGAACAAAAGCAAAAAAGTACACATATATAGTAGGGATGGCTATTTGTACAAAATAATCGGTCGGAGCGATAGTAATCGGTTGGAAAAATCCGCATTCAGAACCCAAATTTCTTGAACTTCATTCTTAAAAAAAAACTTCGGCATAAAAATTGATATAAAAGGAGATTGGATCTTACCATTAAAATTAATATGAATTTTTATCAAGTATATTTTTAGAAAATAAACATGATAGAGCTTATCTAATCAAAACAAAGAATAGGGGTAAATGCGCCTCTTTGTCGCTACAGAGCATTTAGTTGGACCATTTCGCACTGTAAATACGTCGTACTCGTAAACCAATTTCTAAAGTTTTTCCTCCAATATTTTTGTTCTAATAAATTATGGGAACGAACACAGTCTTAACCATCTTTAATAGACACATTTTAATTTGTTACAAGAAAAAAAAATCAAATTACTCTGAGTGTTTTATGTGACGGGGGTCCTCCCTGTCACTGGCACTGGTAATTAATGACTATAGTTTTTATTTACATCGTTTATTTACATATTTACAACACAATATATATTTATAAGAAATCACAATGTTCACAATACAAAGACACGTCCACACTCATTGACTTTCAGACTTGTTCTCCTCTTTCTCTCACGTGTTCCCAGGGCATGGCCATACCAAATCTCTTTTTCCCCACTTTCTCACACAATCAATCTAATGCTCACTTTCATCTCTCAGAACTCTATCACGCACAATAAACAACGATAACAGAAATGACAAATAAACAAATTATAAATCCATGCTTGTCCACTCGCTTTCTCTCTAACTAACTCAAATTACACTCTTGGGAAACAGGGCTACAACGCCTGCGCCGCGCACCTGCAACCTATCAGAACTTCTAACTCTCTCATTTACAATTAATTAACTTGGGTGATTGCTCTGTGACATACCTCCCCTCTTAAGTGTGGCGTCCCGACACACTAATAAAATTACATGTAGTAGACTGATAATGACAATTTGATATCGTTTACATAATTAGCTGTCTATACCAGATTCACACATTTATAGATAAAGAGACCTTACTACACAAAGAAATAATAAAATAGTTTGACATGCATACATATTTCATGTTTTACCTTTTTTTTCTTAGATTTTTGCGTTTTATCTTTACATTTTTTTTTTCAAAACAAATGTTCATTTTAGATATACATTATATACACAACCTACATATACACACTTCAATTATTTATTTCTTTGACTGAATAACATCTTCTCATAATTACATATGCATCTTGCACACTCTCACTAACTTCTTTGCATCAGGATTAAATGAATAACATTCACCATTTATATACACAGAATAATTTGTATCATCCAGATATCATGCAAAGTCTTTCAAAATGTCAAAGTTAAAAATACAATTATACCGGAAATTTCGGGCAATAAAAGCATTACACATAACATCAATTATTTCTCACCAATTCTTATTAAAAAGTCGCATTTTCCCAATTATGTCGACACGGTCGCCCGTTGCCATACACAATATCCAATTTTTTTTTTCTTTACCAATTCTTATTCTAGAGTCGCATTTTCCCAATTATGTCGACACGGTCGCCCGTTGCCACAAAAAAAAAGGTCACTCCCTAGGCCGTTTTCTCTACGTCTCCACGCGCGAATCTTCACTGAAAATCATCTCACTGGATCCATTATCAATCAACTTGAAGACTATTTGACTCTTTACACGTCCTCCAATTTTGGCGAAACAAAATTGCGGATTTAAATGACAATCACCTCCTCCAGTTTTGGCGACACAAAACTTGAAAGTAAATTTTCAAAAACATTTTTCACAGATTGACGAAACTTCAATTTCTGTCTTCTGTCACCGGCTGTCCTCAGGAGTACTGGATGCGAACTTTAGTTTTCGGAATCGGCGTATTTCTCATCGTTGCACTGGAGTGCGAGGTACCCTACATTCCCACAGTTGTTACAGATTGGTCTCCCGTCGATGATCCTGGGATTTCGGTCCGGTCTTTGGCGGAATCCATGGCCTCGTCCTCGAAGGTTTGGCGGAATGTGTTGTTGCTCATAGGTGAGTCTTTCGAACTCGGTAGCCATCACCGACACCTCAGCTGTGTTTTCTGCAAGTGCAAGGGACTTTTCTAGCTCCTCTGTTCTCATAGAGCCGCACGACATATATCTATCTGCCACTGTTCCTCTGGTCATCCGGACATCCACCAGAAATTTATTGCACTCATTCCTCTTTGCGAGCCTGAAAGCTTCCTCGTATGTTTTAGGAATGGGAAGTAAAACATAATTCTTGATTTCAGGTGTTAATCCTTGATCGAAACGCTCCTCAGTGAGGGTTTCTTTTTGCCGTCCAGGCATGCCCATGGAGCTTCGTTATATTTGCAGCATAATCCTTTACAGTTTACGTCTCCTGTGAATTCGAGTCATTTTCCTCACAAATTTTAAACAAGAGTTAATTTCCCAAAGTACATGTATCCGTTGACATGGTTAAGTTAATCTAATCCCACCGCTGCCACCATAATATGTGACGGGGGTCCTCCCTGTCACTGGCACTGGTAATTAATGACAATAGTTTTTATTTACATCGTTTATTTACATATTTACAACACAGGTATATATATATAAGAAATCACAATGTTCACAATACAAAGACACGTCCACACTCATTGACTTTCAGACTTGTTCTCCTCTTTCTCTCACGTGTTCCCAGGGCATGGCCATACCAAATCTCTTTTTCCCCACTTTCTCACACAATCAATCTAATGCTCACTTTCATCTCTCAGAACTCTATCACGCACAATAAACAACGATAACAGAAATGACAAATAAACAAATTATAAATCCATGCTTGTCCACTCGCTTTCTCTCTAACTAACTCAAATTACACTCTTGGGAAACAGGGCTACAACGCCTGCGCCGCGCACCTGCAACCTATCAGAACTTCTAACTCTCTCATTTACAATTAATTAACTTGGGTGATTGCTCTGTGACATTTAGAAAATAAACATAGAGCTTATTTAATGAAAACAAAGAATAGGGGTAAATGCGCCTCTTTGTCGCCACAGAGCATTTAGTTGGACCATTTCGCACTGTAAATACGTCGTACTCGTAAACCAATTTTTAAAGTTTTTCCTCCAATATTTTTGTTCTAATAAATTATGGGAACGAACACAGTCTTAACCATCTTAAATAGACACATTTTAATTTGTTACAAGAAAAAAAAATCAAATTACTCCGAGTGTTCAATTATTTGATCTTTCTGCACTCAAAGAATTTCATTTTTCTGGCATAAAAAATTTACAAGCAAAAACATCATTTGAAAGTAATGACATTTTACTGAATTTAAGAAGAATGGTTAAAAATAGCGTATATAATCAGAAAATAAAAATAAAAATGGGGTCAATGATGTTAATTTTTTGGATATTATTAAAGAAAATATATAAAATAGTGCTAACTTTAAGCTTTAATTAGTGCTATTTTTTCTGCAATTTAGCAATATATTTGGTATGTTTATCAAATATGTTGATAGAATTTATGACGGTTTATTTTATAGATAATTTAGAACCAAAACAAAACAGTCCTTTGCACAAAATAGTTCTGTGGGCAGGCTGCATATGAAAATAATGATAAGAAATTAACATACTCTAATTACTTCGAAATAGATAAAATTATTATTATTTTCTAAAAGAAAAAACCTTCTGCCACAAAATATAGTTCCTCGCATAATTCTATTGTTATGGGATTTAATCATGGAGTTTTAAGATGAGATGAAGGGTATGGAGATAACGAACAGTATTCAATATCAAAGTGCATAAAACAATACAAAATTGAAGCAGAGCATACACGGACCTCCAAATATTGTATATTTAAAAGTATTATTGGTATTGACCTAGCATATAGCATAAACTATTACAATTATTATCAACTGATGATGTGAGTGAACTTAGTAATATAGAGAAATTCCTCCAAAAAGCAGGAGTATTTAGATATTCACATCTTTAAACTGAGTATTCTTTTATGTTTGGATAGAAATATTGCATACAACCAATGTTATCTTAAAACAAGTATATGTATTTGTAAATATTTCTTTTATGTATATTCCTTCTGTGCTTTACATCCTGTATTTTGTAATTATGTTATCTAATAAGTCGTATGACTTAAGGAATTATTTATTTTATATAAATAAACAAACCCAGTCAAAAATATATCGTTCGTAGCCCAGAATGTCCTGTAATTCTTTAATGATATTAATAGTGTAGTAATTCTCCTTTGAGCACTGTTAATAAGTATGTTTATATTTTGCTGTTATCTATTTAATTGTTTTATTAGAAAAAATTATTAAGTGAAAATCAAGGCATAGTTTTTCTTATTGTGACAATGCAGAATAAACTTAAATATGTGTATTTATTTAGTTTCCTTGTCAAGATAACAACAAAATGTTTCTAACTTCTAACGTCTTTTTTAGTATTCTTGTGCACATTAACAGAACTACTTAAAAATGTTAAAATATGTATATTTTGAAACGATTAATTGGTTCATCGGTTAGAAAGCCCTGTGGTTAACCGATTATCAGAATTTCTAGAATCGATTGCCATCTCTGATATATACTGAACATTTTCTGAATAAGGTAGTACAAATTTTAAGGAATGGGAGAAAAAGTGAAGTTAAACTAATGACCTTTATCTCCTCCTTCACAGTTCCTTGCTTTATATCCCATTCCTCTACAAACTTTATTGAACCTGTTGTATTTATCGATGAAATCTTCCGATGTTTCCTTTGCCTGTACCTCCAACAATATCCATAGGACAAGTAGTGTTCTTTTCAGCATAATTAAGCTAATTCAAAAACATAAAAGTATTAAAACAAACTTTCTTTTTTAACTCAAGATACATTGATAATACTTATAGGATAAATCATAATTTTACTCACATATTTGACATTAAATGAGAATGTTTCTTGGTGAAGAATTTTGAAATATTCCGGCACTATGCCTCTATTTATACCATTGAAATAGTACAATGTAATTAAATAACAATTCGAGTACATGCCGTGTTTATTCAACTTCTTCATTGAAATATATATATATAATTTCTTGTTCTTAATACTGAAACGGTGTAAAGCTTAGTTACCAATGATCAGTGCATTGACGTTGTCTTATCAAAATTAGATATTTAATATATTTTGAATATAAAGGAATTTGGCAAAATTTTTGTGATTGTGAAATTGATTTATTGCACGTTTCTGATACAGCATTACAATATTACAAGCGCTGGTAACATGTGTCTTCATCTAATACACACGCAAACGATTTGAAATACTGTAGAAGTACTTTTTCCGCGTGGTATTAATTTACGCTATGTAAGCGGTCACAAATAATCCGCGGAAATTTGTCAAAGTGATTGATTGATTGTATATTGTTTAACGTCCCTCTTGAGAATTTTTCACTCATATGGAGACGTCACCGATGCCGGTGAAGGGCTTCAAATTTAGACCTATACTCGGCACTCAGGGCCATTGAGCAGTGAGGGTTCTTTATCGTGCCAACGCCTACCGTGACACGGGACCTACGTTTTTAAGGTCATATCCGAAAGACCCGTGACTTTCACTTCTAGTGCCGAGCGCTTGGCGAAGGAACAGTCACTACCTTTGTTTACGTCTTAGGTATGACGCGGCGCCGCGATCGAGAATCGAACCCGGGCCTCCCGATCACGAAGCGAACGCTCTACCACTAGGCTACCGTGACCGGTTTGTCAAAGTGTACTTAATATAAATGTAAGGCATATAGTGGCAGTCAAGAAAATCCGCGTAATTTTCTACCCGCGGATTAAACAGAAATTTAGATTCCGCGGATTTATGAACCCGTGGAAAAAAGTATGTCTACAATACAACAAAAACATTACTACTAAAGATTTCACGATTTTTACAGACATACTTATAAGTAATGCGTATTGAATATCTTTGTTAATGTCTACACAAAGAAGGAAAATAAATATGATTAATGCATAAAAATTTCGAATTTTACTTTTAATAAGTACCTAATCTGACATAGATGAGTCTATGAAAGCACTTTGAAACCTTTGAAATAATGTTCTCCTAATTGGATATATTTGTAAAATATTACAAGTTTGCCGTGTGTGTATTTTATTTATTTTGAAACAATTTAACTGAAAAGCTTCATGTTTCAATTCTGGGGGTAAAACTGTTCTATGTAGATACCCTTTACAAT
>PRKT01000556.1:322411-350772 GCA_003671525.1 Saccostrea glomerata | reverse complement strand
AAAGAATTTCTTCGTACATGTAACATGGTTCTTCGTAAGTGTACAATATATACTCTTCAAAAAAAGAAACGTATAGAAGGAACAATGCCCTGGAAATTTTTCATAGTTTTTTTCATATCTTTTATTTTTGTATGAATACGATGTATTCGAGTGAAATGACGCAGCATTGTTAAGGCTTGGATTAGGGGGCGGGGCCTAATTTATACGGGAAAAGTTTACTGTGACGGCACACAAAAATATGAGTTTTATGTATTTCTCATAATACCTGAAAATAAAATAATTTGCAACTTTTAACTGTATTAGCATTGTAAACAACAATAAAACTTATCAATGCATTAAAAACATTGCTAGGTAAATTCCGTGTAGCTGGTTTTAAACAAAGCACTGATTGCGATGAACTTGTATATATGACGTAATTTTGGTAAACATGACGTATTTCATGTACTGTGAGAGGCAGATTGAGGAATTTTTTAACAATGAATAATGCGGTTTATAATGAAACGGAATATTATTTAAAGGTTTTAAATAGTCGATTAATACCAATGTAGATCCTTTCTGTAGTGTGATTATTTATTAACTTTCCAGAGAATGTTTTTTTTATTAATTATGTCGTGTTTTTAAGAACAGGTTACGTATATTTTACATCGGGATGCACCATAAAATCGTACTTTCGCAAGGGCATACACTGCATAGATCTTAATCATTTTTTGAATATAGATAAAGGATAATATCCTTAACTGGAAAAGTGCTGCTGCTTTCTTTAAATTGAGGGCGTGATTTCATAAGTACACAAAATATTTGGTAAAAGTCTAATATTTTTGACATTGGCCTATTTACTTGAAAATTTAACTATTAAAACGCGAATTCTATTCAAAGCAGCAGCACTTTTCAGAAACTACAAAGTATGCAGAAACAATGAAAGTGTGAACTTTTAATTTCAACTAGGGTATGCCCTTGCGATATTGAAATTGTTATTGACCTACATTCAGTACACGTACTATGCATTCATCACATGACTGTCCATCGATGGGACTAAACTTCATACAGTACATATTGGGTTATACTATGCTATTTCCATATTAGGTATTTAAGTTCTGTGATAATTAAACAGCTTAATTAAAATAAATTCAATTTAAAATAAAATCCCCCTTTTTGCACATGTTTTTTTCGTTGATTTCTCATAGTAGGCCTTAACAGTGCTGCGGATGGGAAAAAGATCCTCTAACCATGTTCTACCTACACATACCCATTCAATTTTACAGCATCCTAGAGCCGTATTTGCAATGTAAATCGCAAGATTTAATCCAAATTAAGCAGCATTGGAAAAAATAGATTGACATGATTTGCAAAAGACAATCGCATCCCCAGACTCAGCAACAGCTGACTAAAGTTCTACATTTGGAGTGACAGAGTATTCCTATACAGTTTTTATTACATGCATTTGCTTCCATTAGATGCCATTTGTGGCTATCATTTGTGTCTGCAAGGGCATACCAGATATTGATCTTAAATGGTCTTTAACTGACCATAATTTTAAAATTGTTGAGTAATTATGACATTTAGAAAGTATTCCTGTTGTTTACCACATTTCTGTTTTATCAATGCATCATTTTACTAAATAAACTTTTTGTTCAATGTGTCACTAAAATGCTAGGAAGCGTTTCTTTTTTTGAAGAGTATATAAATGTATAATGCATTCATTAATTAAAACATATTTCAGAAAAGGAACGCACGATGACGCCGACCGGCTGATATGTGCATTATTTTTTTCACTTGATTTTCTCCACATTGTGAGAAGTATCTCTGCCTTTAATGAAATTACATTAGGTATAACTTTCGACATAGGTTATGCAATTAAAATTCTTTTAAAAGAAAAAAATGAAAACCAAGAGTTACGTGGTACTTAAATCCTTTCAATCTTTTTCATCTTTTTTGTACTTTTAAAACTTGAGAAATCTTTTTCTCATACCTCTTCTGTCAGATATTGTTCAATTTCGTGGAATCTTCGCCATAATCGAGGATTTTCACTTCTTTCTCCTTTTGGAATATGATTCTTCTCTATATTAGAAATGCTTATGGTAAGGTTATAATTCACTTTATCTTCAAGGAGAGAGTAAAGTATTAACGTTTCCAAATATTTTTCCCTAAGATTCTGTATGCAAATTAGAAAAGGTCCATGTTTTCATGAACTAGCATGGGATGAGTAAGATATTCAATGTGTGGTGTCATTGAAGCGAAAGAAAGAAATGCAACTTTTTTTCAAAAATGATCTTTGAATTACAAAGCCGTGTGGAAAGTCATAAGAATAAGATGTGTCTATGAAAAAATATACGCCCGGCGGCACAAAGTTCGAAAAAAATATTTTTGGCATACAGATCAAGGTCACTAGGTCATTCACCTCGGTGTCATTTGAAAGAACTTAATTATTAAAGTAAGCATACCAAATATGACGTCTCTGTCTTTCATGGTGGAAATGTTATGGCGATTGTTAAAGTTCGAAGACAAAAAATATATTCTTAGCATAAAGATCACAGTCAATGTTATAAGGTCATTGAGATTGATATCATTGGAAAAAAATCCTTAATTAGTGGAGTACTCATATTAAATATGAAGTCTCTACCTTTCATGGTTCAAAAGTTATGGAGAAGGTTAAAGCTTGCAAAACAAAGCTATTTTTAGCATATATATCACAGTCAAGTTGACAAGGTCATTAATTGTGAAACCATTTGATAAAAAAACCTTTATTAGTGGCGTATGCATACCAAATATAAAGTCTCTATCTTTCATGGTTCAAAAATTATGTTAAAGGTTAAACTTTGCAAAAAAAACAAACAAACAGACAGAAAGACAGACAGAAAGACAAGACAAAAACAATATACTGATCCAGACGCATAAAAATCATGAAAAAGAACGTTTCACGCCTGCGTTTTTAACATGAAGCATTGACAAACTTTATGAAATATGCAGACTTGAAGCATCGTACTCATGTGTATTTGAATTTATCAACACTATGCGCCCGTCGGCAACAAAATTTTTAAAAAGTTATCTTTAGCATTTATGTCACAGTCACGGTTCCAATGCCATTGACGTCATTTGAAAGGACTTGATTTGTAAAGTATGGTTACCAAATATGAAGTCTCTATCTCTAGTGGTTCAAAAGTTATGGCAAAGTACGAACATTATTTTTAGATTACAGGTCACAGTCAAGATCAGAAAGTCACTGACACTGGTGTCATTTAAAAGAGCTTACTTAGTGGAGTGTGCAAACTAAATATGCAGTCCCCTTTCTTTTCTGGTTCGATATTTATGCAAAGGAACAAAAAAAACTATTTTTCGCATACAGGTCACAGTCAAGGTCACAAGATCATAGACTTTGGTGTCTTTTGAAAGAGCTTAATAAGTGGAGTATGTATATTACATATGAAGCCAATTTTTCATGCTTCAAAGGTTAAGGCGAATGTTAAAGTTTGCAGACAAACAAACAAACAGATAAACAGACTGACAGATAAACATGCAGACAGACAGGACAAAAACAATATACGCCTCGTATCTATTCTTCCGGGTGCATAAAAATTGAACTCATCTCTTAAATAACAAATACATGTATATTACAAAACACACTAAAAACTAATTCAAAACAAAATCAATTATCGAATTCTGTCATCTGCAAGCTTAATGATATTTAATGATTGTTAAAAAAACGCTTTCGATCCTCAGATCTTCAGTGATCACCTGATAATTAAAGGGTATCAAAGTAAAAACATCCAGTGTCAGACTGAAGTTTATTTGTTTCTGTTGGTTGTCAGCTTATATATAGAATAACTTGATAAACCAGTCTTTTATGTATGTAAACGTTATGGAGAAGATTTTTGTGTTTTTTTTTAATTGCAACGGATATAAACTATTGAAATTAGCACGCTGTTAGGATACTGTTAATATTGCCAATTAAAGTGTTTGATTAATTATATGTGACGCGCCAAGCAAAAACCTCCCTTATCTCTATTATGACGTAACGGCAAAAGACGCGTCTAAAGTCAACAAGGTAAAAGCAACGTAAAAACGCCCCATCAAGAGAAACTCTCCCCAGCAGAACAAGGGATTATGATAAGATGGATTCTTGGGTGTGGTTTGATGTAGTTTATTATTTAAGAAGTTAGTCCCCGTCCGTGTCTGTTTGATCTTTCCTTTTCATAATTAAGTGTATATTTTTTTTAAGATGCCCAGTGATAGTTAAAAAAAATTCCCGTTTTCAAAATGAAGTTTGTTTGTCCTCTCCCTAGTCGGGTTTAAAATGCGTTGGTAGGTACGTCGATTTTTTTTGTCGGAAATTTTCAGTGTTGAATAATATTGAAGGTATTTTTGAAATTAAAAAAAGTTGTTGATTAGATGAGATACTTTCTGTATGAATAATTCGGAGGTTTTAAAGAGTTTTAGTTGGGTCATCTTAAAATGTCAAACAAACAAGTTTTTAAAGATTTTCGTTTTTTATTTAATGTCCATTTGTTTCATCGTGATGCATGTGCAAGAAAAATTAAACAGAGGCAATAACATTATTAAACTAAATTAAAAATAATGATGATGCGAAAATTGACCTAAAATACTTCTCTTTTATTCAATGAATGAATTTAATAGCTACCCCCAATTAAACCTATACATACATAAATGCATATTAAACTGAGTTGGGACAGTGAACGCTGCGGTTTATAAAAAAAATCGTAAACTGTTCCAACCCAGTTTATACCGTTTAAATTGGGTAGCTGTAATATCATTTCTTATAATTAAATTGTTCTTCATTTGGTTTATAAAAAAAAGTCGATTTTCATTAAAAATCACTTCAAATTGTACATTTATTAAAATGTAATGTCAGGAGGATTGATATGTTTTTATGCAAGTGATTGTGACATAGGTAACCCAATTTATGTGATAAAAAGTAATCAATGTATTTAACCAATCAAACACCGCGTCATAACCGGAATTAAATTATAGAAGTATATAAATACATTTTTTTCACTTTGGTAGATTATGCAAGTTAGAAAAATGCATCGCTTTTCGTTGCACTTTTCTGTGCAAGTAGTAAGAACTGTACATAATCTTTGATAGCTTGCTAAGGATATTGAAAAATAGTTAAGTTTAGTTTTAGAAATGTAATTCTCTATAGATACGACATAGAATTTTCAGTTTGGTCACTTCTTCCAGAATAAGTTTTTATAATTAGCTGTTGATTTAAAATGAATATTTTAAAGAAAGGCCTTTTGGGCTCTTAAATTTATTTTGGTATCGTTTAACACCTTCTCGTGTTGTACACAAAAATGTAGGAAAAATTCGCCCCCCCCCCCTTTCTCCTTCGTCATGTGTCTGTTCTATCTCTTTGGAAACTTCGTGCAAATTTTGTCGTGAATACATGAATGCTCAAATACATGTTAAGTTAAAGTCCCACTTTCTAATAAGATATTTTATGATTGAGAATAAAACAGATTGGACATGTGTTTATTTACCTTTCCCGGAAAAAAATAATGAGACATTCCATAATTTTGGTGCACTGTTATGTATTCATAATCCGTTTGCTGAGGTTATACACACACTGAATGTGAAACTGGCAAACATGGCACATCGCAAAAATGTTATAATTAATACAAATTGTTACAAATTAATAAAAATTGTTTGAAAACAACTTTTAAAACATTCCAACCTGTTATTATTTTGTGCACGGTTTATCTAACAAAGAAAAAATTATGTGAAGAGATGACTTTAAAGTTTTAATTTCCTGTAAACAGCATACATGTAATTGACAACCAGATTTTAGAACGCATTTCGGTCATTTATAAAATCGCTGAGTCAGGCTGCCGCATGTAGTACTAAACACAGTCTCCGGCCATGCTCATTCAGCCTCTGAACTTAGAACATCAAAGCAGGATGAACCTTTACGGTTATAAATCCGTGGTGATATGCCCATATTTTTTTCAAAATTATCAAAATGCTCTGTGTTCTAAGATAAGAAATATCTTCGAACTCTACTACAAGAGACATATACGATTTATTCCTGGATGCGGAATATCTTATCAATAAGCCAAATAAATGATGCCGTAATTCTGCATATTTTTCCCGTTTGAAAACATTCGAAACAGAGGGGGGGGGCTGTCTCGAACTTTTTAAAATCTTTAACTACTTTGAAAGTGTTACAGAGACAATTAAGTGCCTCTGCTTAATTGGGATCGAACCCGAGCCTCTGGCTTGTCAGTCCAGTGCTCTTCCGAATGGGTTTAAGGAATAATCCACTATCCCAAGCTAGTAGGAAGCCGTGTATCGTTTATACTACCACAATAGGACTTTTTTCCTTCTAAATGTTGCCGATTTCCTTTAACAGCTTTGTAGTGATGTAGATTTCAGCCATTTTATTGATTAAAAAAAGTCATGAATTGAAAGATCTCCCAGAAGAAGGGAAAATTTTCGATTTTGATTTGAGTTTTTTTTTTATTCCTTGTCAATCATCCCCCCCTTCCCCCTCATTTTTCAAAGATATAGTTTTAAATGTTTATTTTCTATTATTAAGATGAAAAAACAAGTGTTGATATTTTAAGGGAATCAAATCAAACGTTTAACAACAGAAATATCATAAAATGATATTAAATCATTATATAACTTTACGTTATTTTACGATTTTACGCTATGAAAATTCATGCAGAACTTTACGCACGCGTACACTGTACGTCAAAGTAAATTATACATGTATATATTCCGTCTTTGTCATGTGATCTTTTATACATTGATATACAGAAATATATGTCATGTTATACATCAAATGAAAGAGAAAGAAAAACTCTACAAGAATCAATAAAAAACTGAAAATGTCAAAAACATGTCCAATCTGTTTTATTCTCAATCATAAAATATCTTATTAGAAAGTGGGACTTTAACTTAACATGTATTTGAGCATTCATGTATTCACGACAAAATTTGCACGAAGTTTCCAAAGAGATAGAACAGACACATGACGAAGGAGAAAGGGGGGCGAATTTTGCCTACATTTTTGAGTACAACACGAGAAGGTGTTAAACGATTACAAAATAAATTAAAGAGCCCAAAAGGCCTTTCTTTAAAATATTCATTTTAAATCAACAGCTAATTATAAAAACTTATTCTGGAAGAAGTGACCAAACTGAAAATTCTATGTCGTATCTATAGAGAATTACATTTTTAAAACTAAACTTAACTATTTTTCAATATCCTTGGCAAGCTATCAAAGATTATGTACAGTTCTTACTACTTGCACAGAAAAGTGCAACGAAAAGCGATGCATTTTTCTAACTTGCATAATCTACCAAAGTGAAAAAAATGTATTTATATACTTCTATAATTTAATTCCGGTTATGACGCGGTGTTTGATTGGTTAAATACATTGATTACTTTTTATCACATAAATTGGGTTACCTATGTCACAATCACTTGCATAAAAACATATCAATCCTCCTGACAAATACATTTTAATAAATGTACAATTTGAAGTGATTTTTAATGAAAATCGACTTTTTTTATACACCAAATGAAGAACAATTTAGTTATAAGAAATGAGATTATAGCTACCCAATTTAAACGGTATAAACTAGGTTGGAACAGTTTACGATTTCTTTTATAAACCGCAGCGTTAACTGTCCCAACTCAGTTTAATATGCATTTATGTATGTATAGGTTTAATTGGGGGTAGCTATTAAATTCATTCATTGAATAAAAGAGAAGTATTTTAGGTCAATTTTCGCATCATCATTATTTTTAATTTAGTTTAATAATGTTATTGCCTCTGTTTAATTTTTCTTGCACATGCATCACGATGAAACAAATGGACATTAAATAAAAAACGAAAATCTTTAGAAACTTGTTTGTTTGACATTTTAAGATGACCCAACTAAAACTTTTTAAAACCTCCGAATTATTCATACCGAAAGTATCTCATCTAATCAACAACTTTTTTTAATTTCAAAAATACCTTCAATATTATTCAACACTGAAAATTTCCGACAAAAAAAATCGACGTACCTACCAACGCATTTTAAACCCGACTAGGGAGAGGACAAACAAACTTCATTTTGAAAACGGGAATTTTTTTAACTATCACTGGGCATCTTAAAAAAAATATACACTTAATTATGAAAAGGAAAGATCAAACAGACACGGACGGGGACTAACTTCTTGAATAATAAACTACATCAAACCACACCCAAGAATCCATCTTATCAAAATCCCTTGTTCTGCTGGGGAGAGTTTCTCTTGATGGGGCGTTTTTACGTTGCTTTTACCTTGTTGACTTTAGACGCGTCTTTTGCCGTTACGTCATAATAGAGATAAGGGAGGTTTTTGCTTGGCGCGTCACATTTATAGATAAACACTAAGAAGATTACACAAACACTGTACTTTCACACTCTGGTTTTACAAACATGAAAAGTTTGAATTACTAAGGATTAATCATAATGACATAAAAGACAAGACAGACAAAATGAATATTAAAATACTCAGTCCTCAAGATTGATAGTTTTTAAAGATTGAAAGTCTGAAAGTTTTTAAGATTGAAATCCTAAAAGGCTGAAAGCCTGAAAGTCTGAATCTCAAGATTCAATATATATTGTGTTTTGAAGGATTGAAAGTCAGTATATGATTTGCTTGTAAAACTCCCTAAAATAAAGGAGCACTTTCAATGACATATTATAGAAAAGAGTGGGAGATGTTATACCTAATTTCTTACAAATAAAGAATATCACTATGAGATCTTTATAATGAAGTTTTACTGTAGCAGGAATACATTGACCTTTAACCTGTAAAGTCAATAGAGGTGTTAAGATATTCATAGACAACAATGGTATAGCAAAAATTGTGCTGATCTTTGACCTGAAAATCAAAATAATAAACAGAAAATATTGTGATAATAAACATTTTAAATACCTGAATTTTTAAAGAGTGCGACAGGTTTATTTTATCTAATGGATACCATAACACTTTTTTTAACCACAAGTATACTATTGACATGTTTTAGTTTCGAATGTTTTCAAACGGGAAAAAAATATGCAGAATTACGGCATCATTTATTTGGCTTATTGATAAGATAATCCGCATCCAGGAATAAATCGTATTTGTCTCTTGTAGTAGAGTTCGAACTTTTTCTGAGTGTCGTTATGAAATCAGTCTTTAATTAACAAGAGGAACTTGCTAGTTGTCAAACTTGTTTCTAGTCCTTTTGTATATCTCAATAAATGCATGTTCAAACTAAAACTAAAGATTAGATGCATTAAATTTTAAAGTGTTCGACCATTATTTCTTGTTAATTTTTTAACATTTGATTTATTTTTCCTGCCCCCCCCCCCAATTTTAGTAGTTGAAAAGAAATATGTTTAGAATTAATTTCATAACGATAAAATATGTTTGCATACTTTTCAGTGAATCAGAATGTAACACCCATCCCCATCAAATATAATATATATATTTTTAAAAATCTGGTTTGAACAAGAATTCGGTAATTTATATGTATAAAGTTGATCATGAATTATGGAATTTTGAATCGATTATTTGTATACTATCCGAAAAACAAACCACAATACTAGAATATACACGAATCCCACAAGTAACACAATCCACAACTTCATTTACATTCTCTTAGACATAGAATATAAGGCCTAATCTAAGCTTCACTGATATCTTCTTAAGAAAGTATATGCACACATTATTTTTATTTTGATCATATCAAATACTAGTTGCTTTTTCATATACGTTAAAACATGCATGTTTAAAAAAAATGCAACAGAAAGTAATCGGGGGGGGGGGGGGGGGGGGGGGTCTCGGCTATGGACATATATTCACGCTTAACTAATTACCTGAACTAAACAAGAAAAAGGCACACATGTTTAATCTTAAGTTGTAACTTTTATTATAAAAAAATTAATTGATTTTTGTAGGTTGTACATATATTTTTCTTTTCTATAAACGAGAAGCTGTATGAATGGGTTAGTTAAAAAGCTCGTAATATTTCTTATCTTAGAACACAGAGCATTTTGATAATTGATTTAAGTAAAGTATATTCAGATATTTATATCTACCAACGTCCATATACCTTGAAAAAAATATGGGCATATCACCACGGATTTATAACAAAATTTAATTAATTTTTGTGTGAAATGCTATTAAAATATATAAGTCGTAATATTATAGATAAAATAATAACTTCAAATCTGTGTCCAAGTACCTTTAAGTCATCTACTCAAACTTTCATATAAAAATTAATACACTGGCAGTATATTTTGTAGAATGATTCATTATAAGTATTATTCATAATTCTTAATGACAACCAAATTACCAGTAAATAAAACAAGTTCAAACGAGATTTCGGAGCATTAAAATAAATCTCTTGAATACATGCTTTGAAAAAAGTCATTCTAGCCTTCAAAATTTACAACTTTCTCTATTTATTTTAAAGATGAAAGGATGGCTACATCAATTTCAAGGCAAGGACAACATTACCTAGAATGCGATGTTTGTAAAAGTCCTGTCAACTTCAAATGCAAGAGATGTGCTGTCAAATTATGCAACACGTGTGTAGGGTCCCACGTGCTTATCAAATCAGTAAAAGGTCATGAAGTAACAAATTATTATGAAGAAAATAAACCCGAGGGTACAGAATGCTCTGCCCATCCAAAGCAAGAGTGTAAAGCCTTCTGCGAATCTTGTGATATTCCCATCTGTGTTTTATGTGTATCAATCAAACATAAAACACATGAAATTTGTGAATTATCAGAGAAGATCGACACATTGTCCGATTTTATAACGAAAGAAAATGAACGGGTACAGTCGATACAATCTGAAATAGAGAAAATTCTCAATCATATAGCTAAAAGATCGGCGGCTCTTTCAAATATCTACAAACAGACGAGATTTCATATTTCAGCCCATGCAAGGGAGTGGCATCAGGAGATTGATAAAGCAGAGACCCAACTGCTCAAAGACTTGGATGTATTGCAAGAAAAGCATGCAGGAATATTATTGAAGCAAAGGAAAGAACTTGAAGAAACACTTAAGAAATTGAAAATCCTTAATCAAACAGACCTAAGCTTGGCAAAATCCAAAGATATTTTTGGGTTAATGGAACTTCAGCTTGAATTTGAAAATCAGCAGTTGCCAACCTATATAGAAGAAACACTACCAGCATGCTTTCAGCCTTGTTTGTTCGATGAAAACTTTACAACTTCGCATTTTGGCTTCATGAATACACTAGAATCGCAAAAACTACCTATTGGCGATCTGACACAAGAAGAAAAAACCTCATTACGACAAGCTCTAGATGTCCCTACAGTCTTGTCCGTCTTTGATACAGAGTTCCCAGCCAACAAAGAAAACGAGACCCGGCTATATGAATCCTATATCGGTGGGGTACCTAAATTGGTGGCATCTCCTTTTGAGCTGATGATTTTTAATAAGAGATCAGTGGCGTATATTCCTTTCTGCTAATGTGTAGGCTTGTGTGAAGCCACATATTGAACCTTAGCTGCAAAGCTTTGGTAGACAAGGGGCTTCCTCTCGATAGGTATTGGGGGGGGTCAAAGGGACCACTTTTGTAAACTCAGACATCTGCAATTTTAATTTGACCAGTGAAAATAATATTGTACATATATTACAGTTTATATCGTGATGTGAAGACCACTTAACAAAACTGAGAACTTATCCTTTTATTTGATATCCGCTTAGAAAATATGGAAACTCCCTTACTAAATAATCAACAATTTATATCGTGATGTGAAGACCACTTAACAAAACTGAGAACTTATCCTTTTACTTGATAATCGCTTAGAAAATATGGAAACTTCCTTACTAAATAATCAAAATTCGATCAAAATGTTGACTAACAAATATAATGCAAATTATCAATTTCGTTTCCTGCACATATTATGGGATTCTGTTGCTTTTGATTAAATTTTCTGATACAGACTTGATATTAATAACACTGGCTTAAAAAAATGTCAAGCTAAGGAATACTTTTGTCCTTAAATATAAAGCAAAACTGTAAACATAATCGGTTAGGCATAAAAGTGCGGATTGCAAAGAATACTTTTTTTCATTTCCAACAAAATGAATTAATAGGTACGATTTATTATCAACTCCCCGCCCCTTTATTCAACCAAAGTTTTACTCTTGAGGAAATGATGTGTAGGGTACAGCCTTTTTGCCTATATGGAATATACGCCACTGGAGATCTGACTTCATCAATATATGAATGTTACGTAACACAGTAGTTTAAAGTACATGTATGTAATGTAAAATCAAAAATATTCCTAGGACTGACGGTGTTTGGTTAACTCAAAAACACACTAAATTTATGAAACGTAAACAATTTACATGTAGATTGAAATTACCAATTATTTTTTAATTTGTTGAGAGTATGCAATCAAATACCTGTTTGTATTCTACTATTCTTTATTATATTTTCTCAACTGATGACAAAACAAGTTGCTAAGACACTAAGAAAACTACGTACGTTTAAATTGAAAATATATGATTTTAGTTAGTCAGTTCTCCATGATTTTTCCCCTCGCTTATTTCATTATTACATGTTTCATATGTGTTTTTCTTTTTTTGTTTCCTTTTCATATTCTAATTATGTATATCATATATTTGTACCTCTGACCTAAATTTATAATAAATATATTTTGTAAATATTCTTCATTGTCCTCATGTACCTGAAATGGTTTGAGTGAATAAAATGATCTTGAACTTGAACGGGGGCCAGGTGCCTTAAACAAAATATCAAATGTATATTTTGATTAAGATATTCTGTTATCATTTGATTAAATTTCCTATTCAAATGTACTTGTTCAGAAAAATTTTATAACTGTTAATTACCATGAAATACATGTAGATTTTCCGAGGACAGAACCCTATAGAAAGCATAGCTACTACATCTGATGACCTTTCAATTTTTTTTACTTTCTATGGAATTCTTGGTAGTTGATAATGTAGCATTGTAGGTTGTCCCCCCTCCCCTACACTGAAATTGCTTCCTATGGGCCTGTTTTGTTTATTCAAGCTAAGTTGTTGTTTCTTTCTTACATTCAAATATCTTAAAATAAGTTTTCCCTCTTTCATAGTGCAATAATGCTCCACAAAAACCCACTAAGGTAAAGAAAAAATAATCATACATGACTTTCTTCTTTCCATATTGACATACCTGTCACTTTTTACCCAATAAGAGTTCCAGCAAGGGGAGATAACAATTTAACTTCAGCAAATTGGTAACAAGGGGCTAAAATAAGCAAAAGAAAGTTATATGAAGTATCCAAATTAGTTATTCCTCTTTTAAAAAATATATTAGATTAAGAATCTTCAATTTTTCATTTAAAAATAGCATTTAAATATCATAGAAATAATCCAAAAATATGGTAAAAGACTGTTATTTAAAATATGAGAAATTGTAGCAAAATATGGTATTTCAAAGTTAATTTAAAACATGTAGATATTATTATCCAAGCTCAATACTTTAATACAAAGTAGACCTTAGATCATTCTTAAAGTAACAATTAATTTAATTTAATTTCAACCTTGGTCTTGAGAGAAACGAGCATCTAAAAATGGCTAAAAAATCACACTCATTTATTTAGGATCTATAAATAGATGTATGAAAAATAAAATATTCATTTGAATTCAGTTTTTCCTCATTAATTGTGTTAATTGGACCATGACTTTGAAAATAAAACAAAATTTGAAAATAAACTGATTACAAAAGGTATCTTTTTGACTTGATCAATTTGTATACATTTTCCATTGAATTCTGTGTTATTTTCGACAAATATGCAAATGAGCTGTTACTAAAAATAGGTGTAGGGTTCAACATTTTTTTTGTGAATATTCTGACCTCTACCTTTATGTAGAAAATTTTAAGCCACTAAAAACTCACAAGTTGCAACCTTCCATTTGGACGATTTTTTTAATTTTGCATGGTTTTCTCGCGGACTGGCTCTTAAAACTCCTTGTGAACAGCGAAGTCATGATAAGTTGTTCAGTATGTATTTATTTAAGTATTCTCCAGCAGTGTAGCTTCAAGTTTGTTCAAAATCATGACTGCTGAGGGTTTTATGCAGACACAAAAGGGAGCAGAGAAGAGTCAAGTATTTTGAAATTATGACCACCCAGGGCTTGTGGGCTCAGAGGGTCAGATTGACACAATACAGTAGCCACATCGAACACCCCTTATATTTATAGACTAGTAAGCATGAAACTGCATTGTGCTAATATCATTTCAAACCGAAATCAGATGAAGAAATATATTTTCATATCCAAAATAAATGTAGAGAACAGGTTCAGATATTTTGAATACTTTTATTATCATTATTTTGAAATTCCATGAAAATTGGAAATTCATTTTAAGATTGTTTTATTATGTTTTTGTTGTTGTTGTTGTTGTTGTTTTTGTTTTTTAGCTCTTCTGAGCCAAAGGCTCAAAGAGTAATGCTTTGGTTGGCCATTTGTGTGATGTGCATTAACTTTTTAGAATATGGGCCATAACTCAAGAATTTGTCACAGGTTATCCTTGGCTTAAGGGCTACCATGAATACTAAAACTAGGAGTGGGACCCTAAAACAAGGGGAGATAATCAGGAAAATAAAACCCAAAGTACTGGTTGCTAAAAAATCTTTTTCTCCAGAACCACCAGACAGATTTTCACAAAACTTACATACAAGGGTCAGGTTATGTTAAAGATGGAAAATTGTGCAAGGCATCACCCCGGGGCAAAGGGCGTGGCATCAAGGTCACTTTTAAGTTGACCAAAATTTAAACTTATAATGAAAATGTTGATATTTTGCTTATTATAAAGACTAGGATCATCAAATCTTGTAAGTTGATGTATCTGAGGACTTCACATCACGTTAACATAAAAGTAGGTCACAGTGACCTACTTTTTAAATTTTATGGACTTTTGTTTTCAGATTGATTTGGAGGCATATTTTGGACAATTTAAGGCCTATGGTCATCAAACTTTGTCAGTTGATGCATCTTTGGTCATCAAACAACGTCAATTTAAAAGTAGGTCACTGTGACCTACTTTTGAATTTTATGGCTAATTTTTTCTTAAACATTTAATCCCATTATTTCAGGCACTGAGAGCTTTAGAATCACATTTTGTAAGCTGATGCATCATGGTGACCTACTTTTGACATTTTATGGCTATATATAAGTATCTTAGGTACTTGTTGGCTTAGAATCATCGAAACTTTGTCAGTTAATGGATCGTAGGTCTTCAGAAAATGTCAACCAAAAATCAGGCCACAGTGACATACTTTTGACATTTTATGGCTATATTTAAATATCTTAGGTACTTATTGGCTTAAAAGAATCATCAAAATTTGTCAGTTGATGCATCTTGGGTTTTCAGAGAAAGTCGACCAAATGTAGGTCACTGTGACCTAGTTTTGAATTTTATGGCTATAATTAAGTATCCTGGGAACTTATTGGCCTAGAATTGTTAAGCTTTGTCAGTTGAGGCATCTTGGGTTTTCAGAGAATGTTGACCAAAAAGGAGTTCACAGTGACTTACTTTTAATTATCTCAGGTACTTATTGGCTAAGAATCATCAAACTTTGTCAGTTGATGCATCTTGGGTTTTTGGAGAATGTTGCTGAAAAGTAGGACAAGATGACTTGTGACATTTTATGGCTATATTTAAGTGTAAGTGGCTTAGAATGGTCAAACTTTGTCAGTTGATACATCTTGGGTTTTTTGAGAATCTTTTACCACAAAGTAGGTCACAGTGACCTAATTTTGAATATCTGAGGTGCTTATTGGCTTAGAATCATCATATTTTGTCAATTAATGCATTTTGAGTCCTCAGAAAATTTCAAATTAAAAAGTAGGTCATCGTGACCTACTTATGGTTTTTTATAGCTATATTGAAATATCTTTAGTCCAAAATGGCTAAGAATTATCGAACTTTGTCAGTTCATGCATCATGGGATATTTAGAGTTAAAGCTTCAAATAAAAGTGACAGATTGTACAATTTATCAGAAGAGATTCAAGGCCCTTGGGCCTCTTGTTTTTTTGTTGTTTTTTTTGGGGGGGGGTTGTTTGTTTGTTTGTTGTTGTTGTTTGGTTTTGATTTTTTTTTTTTGTTCATTGCTAACTATTGTATTTATGCACAAATGTTAAGGATATTTAAATACCCAACCCAGAGGCAGTTGAATATTCGAATATCCAACTAATGGCCAATATTGAATTTTTAAATTTCCATCTAGTAAGTGCTGGTTGAATTGCTAAAATATACATAGACAAATAACAATGGGCGACATCATTGTAGTTTTTTTAAATATATGTAACAGAGGCATCCTCATGAAGTGTAGATTTAAATATTGGGCATGCAGGGTCATAATGAGCAGTCAGAGTTTTACATAGAAAAACAAGATGTGTGAAACACTGCATATGATGCCCCCGTATGGCAACATATAGCGACGATTAATCTTTTCTTAAATGCAAATTAAATTTATATATTGGTGCCCAAAGTAGAGTCCATAAAACAATATAAAATAAGAGCAGAACAAATACGGACCTCCAAAAACATCAGAGATGGGATCAGGTACCATGTAGGAGTGAGCATCTCCTGCCAACCGTTCACAACCGCCGTATGCTAGCGCCTTGTCATGATCGGGAAATAACAAAAAAAATCCGTCGTCAATTCAGTATATAAACAGTAGAGTAAAAATAAGTATGAAAAACGTCAGTCAGCATTTGACTCAATGAAAAATTGTGTTTGCTGACTAGGTCATTGAATCGACCATAAAACTTACGAAATGATGACTTTAAACGAAACTGCTAATATTCTTTTTCAGCAACTTGTTTGTCAATAATTTACCTCGTTTTAGAAATTGAATTTAATATCTACCCATTATATACGTTATAAATTGGATTCGGGCAGTTAAGTGAGTTTAACCTTGATAAATCGCGAAGCCCGTTATGCAAATTATCCGATGTTTTCCACTACCGTTGATGCCCTGGCATACTATACTAACTAGGCAGTGGTTCCTTGAATATACCCGTAATTATCATCTGCATACGGGGAATGTATGTCTCTCAGTTGATTCGATACGCATTAGAGCATACTTTCCGCACGCAAATGAACAATTTCGAAAACAGGATAAAGTTTTGACAAACAAATGCAAGTTGCTGAAACAAGAATATCAAGAGTCTCGTTTAATTAAAGTCATAATTTCTTATGTTCTATGGTCAATTCAATGACCTTTTCAGCAAATACAATTTATCATTGAGTCAAATGCTTACGTACTGACATTTTTCATACTGAGTGTTCTGGGTCATTATTCATATACTGGGAATTGACGACGGATTTTCTGGTTCTTTCTCGATCATAACAAGAAGCACATCGCGGATGTGACCGGTCAGCAGGGGATGCTCACTCCTCCATGGCACCTGATCCCATTTCTGATGTTTTGGAGGTCCGTGTTTGCTCTGCTCCTATTTTGTATTGTTTGATGGACTTCTGAGATTGAGTGCTGTAAGTTATCTCCATATATTTAATTCTATCGGATATGAATTTAAATTAATTACAGATATTAATTGAATATCTTATTTGGCTAACAAAAATACAGCTTAAAACAGACTATAGCTTATCTGTATTTTTTTCTCGAAAATGATGGCTCAGTGGGATCGAAGATACCTTATATCTATATGTGTTTCATAAACACATCTACCCCATCTGGTGCTCTGACTCTAGATCTATTTAATTAAGGAATAATGTCTAATTTTTTGGTTTCATGATGTGATCACTCGATTGGCTTGCGTGATAATTTGCAAAAAACGCCGAAGGCGTTTATGCATGAAATTATCACGCAATTCAATCGATTGATCATCGTCATGAAATTAAAAAATATGACAGTTATTCCTTATATTTACATACCCTTGATGCCGCCAATCCACGTGCTCTAAGCCCCGCGTCTGTCTCTATTTGTCCCGCCGCGCACGTGATTTTTTTAACCACGCCTATCGATGAACTAGTACATTTATGTAGAAATAAAGTACTTTAACAATTTGTAATTTTGTCCCGTACAATTAAACGTATTGGAAATGTAAACATAACAGTAAATGAATTTATATTTACATTTCCAATGTCTTTGTCCGAGATAAAATTACAAATAGTGTATTTTATTTATTATTATTTATTATTTATCAAATCACATGCGGGGTGGACTTCAAGCGATAGAGACACTCGCGGAGCTTGTAGCACTTGGATTAGCGTCCAGTAAAAAACATGTAAATATAATGAATAACTGTCAGATTTTTTTAATTCATGACGATGATCAATCGATTTGCTTGCGTGATAATTTGATACACAAACGCCTTCGGCGAATTACAAATTATCACGCAAACCCCTTTGATTGATCACATCATGAAATAAAAAAATTAGACAGTATAATTATTCCTTGATTCAAGACAATTTTTAAAACGTATTTGGCAGCGCCCTAATTACGTTGGGAAATCTTAGTCCTGATATCGTGACGATGAAATTCTCAAAATTTTGCCTCTAAAATTTGAATTTGATGAATATTTATTCATACGAAATGATTTATTCTTATTCAGAGATGCATTTGTAATACAGAAACCTTTGAAGTCTTACGCGTTTTGACTTAGTCTCTAAAACTCAATATTGTTATTTTTCATTTGTTATCACATGTGTACTTACTCAGTAACCTAAAAACGTGATTTAGAAGATGGAGGCTACGAGTACTTTAAGAAAAGAAGAAAGTTATTTTTAGCTTTTGAATTTATTACTAATGTTCCTAATGACAAGATAAAATAGAAGTTATGTTCATGTGTTCAATCGAAGTTAGTTTCAAATAAAAGTTAAGAAAAGGTATTTAAGTAACAAGAATTATAGAAATAAAAAAATAAGTATGAAAGAATAAGTAATAAGTTATAATAACAACTAAGCTTCATGAAATGTTTCAACCGCATTAGACGTTAAACAACAATTAATCAATCTAAAA
Organism: Saccostrea glomerata; assembly: GCA_003671525.1. Taxonomy (NCBI): domain Eukaryota; kingdom Metazoa; phylum Mollusca; class Bivalvia; order Ostreida; family Ostreidae; genus Saccostrea; species Saccostrea glomerata. The sequence goes on along the minus strand of PRKT01000556.1, from coordinate 331,755 downwards.
CCACATAAAAACTAGGACTGAACATATCATTGTAATAATAAAGTAAGTCAAATTATACGTTGTAGATCTATAGCAATGTTACATTTAGTTATAAAAAAGTCATAACAAATAAGCTTGAACTTGAACCATATTTGTACAACGTCTATTTCTGCTTTTGAAGGAAGCGTTTGTACTTCAATAGCGTTTCCTGACAATGATATTTCACTAAAAACAGGTGTCAACATTACAGGAGAAAAGAAATAGCATTAAAATACGCTTTTGTTAAAAAAAAAACCAAACACATACACCTTCTCTCACACACATGCACATACAGGAGGAAAGATTCAGGTTATTTTTTAAATATACTTTTTCTTACCGACATGCAGAACATCAGTAATACAATCAAAATCAAGAATAAACTTAATAACATTGATTAAATGTCTGGATTATCAAAATAAATGTTTTCTCTCTATATATCTCTTCCTTTGACAGGTTTAAACATTTTACAAATACTTACAAATATATTTTGTTTGCAAAGGAAATCTTAATAATAAGGGAATGCAATTTATTTCCAGAAACTTTTAAAGGCCCTTTGACTATAACTAGAAAGAAGTATATTTGTTCATCTTCGTTGAATGATACTTTATACAATGAAAACATTCTGGTTTTTACTTTCACATCGATATTCAATGATTTATTAATTTCACCACTGTTTTTACTTGGAATTATTATTAAATGATCATATCACTGTTTCTTCTTGCATATGTAACTATGTTTATTTTAAGTCAAAACAGAAATTACAAAAGGGTATTGGAATGAATAACACATGTTTTGTCCTCAAACTTCCTTTTCAGTCTAAATACTTTATTCTCTTAACCTTTCCTGAATTGCATTCTCCCACCATTAATTCCCCCTCCCTAACGACACACACGGCCCGTGGATCCCGTATCCCCTGATCAGGAATGATGTACCTCAGGAATCGACCGTCCCTGTCCAGCATGTGAATTTTGTTGCTTAGATAGTCAGTGATGATGATGTGACGCATACTGTCTGTGGTAAGGGATCCTCCATGAATATTTTCCTTTAAAGCTTTGTTCCCTTTGTAGGAGAACCTAAATATCCCGAACTTGTCAACGACTGTGATGGCTTTTTTATCCCAGTCTGCTACACAAATGTCGCCATTACCATTCTCTACTACGTAATTTGTTTTTCCAAACAGAGGCTGGTACTGGGAGTCGTACTGGATTTCCTGCACCACGTCACCGGAAATGCTGAATCTTACGACCTTTGATTCTGTTTTATCTGTTGTCCGAAGACAGACGAGGAAGTCCAGTGCTGCAGTACAGGTCATACCATAGGGTTTCCAATCTTTAGAACAGAACAGTGTTTCTTCTTTACCGTTTATAAACTTCTTCACGGTATTGTCATTTCTATTGGCATACACTGCATGTCCATCATGCAGGGACAGATACCCTCCATAATCTGTGATAGGGACTGTGTTGTGGAGACGTCCCTGGAAATCAAACAGTTTGAGCTCATAACTATATCCTCCTACCCAAACTCTGTCGTCATCGAAGGGGACCAAATCATATAGCCGGGTCTCGTTTTCTTTGTTGGCTGGGAACTCTGTATCAAAGACGGACAAGACTGTAGGGACATCTAGAGCTTGTCGTAATGAGGTTTTTTCTTCTTGTGTCAGATCGCCAATAGGTAGTTTTTGCGATTCTAGTGTATTCATGAAGCCAAAATGCGAAGTTGTAAAGTTTTCATCGAACAAACAAGGCTGAAAGCATGCTGGTAGTGTTTCTTCTATATAGGTTGGCAACTGCTGATTTTCAAATTCAAGCTGAAGTTCCATTAACCCAAAAATATCTTTGGATTTTGCCAAGCTTAGGTCTGTTTGATTAAGGATTTTCAATTTCTTAAGTGTTTCTTCAAGTTCTTTCCTTTGCTTCAATAATATTCCTGCATGCTTTTCTTGCAATACATCCAAGTCTTTGAGTAGTTGGGTCTCTGCTTTATCAATCTCCTGATGCCACTCCCTTGCATGGGCTGAAATATGAAATCTCGTCTGTTTGTAGATATTTGAAAGAGCCGCCGATCTTTTAGCTATATGATTGAGAATTTTCTCTATTTCAGATTGTATCGACTGTACCCGTTCATTTTCTTTCGTTATAAAATCGGACAATGTGTCGATCTTCTCTGATAATTCACAAATTTCATGTGTTTTATGTTTGATTGATACACATAAAACACAGATGGGAATATCACAAGATTCGCAGAAGGCTTTACACTCTTGCTTTGGATGGGCAGAGCATTCTGTACCCTCGGGTTTATTTTCTTCATAATAATTTGTTACTTCATGACCTTTTACTGATTTGATAAGCACGTGGGACCCCACACATGTGTTGCATAATTTGACAGCACATCTCTTGCATTTGAAGTTGACAGGACTTTTACAAACATCGCATTCTAGGTAATGTTGTCCTTGCCTTGAAATTGATGTAGCCATCCTTTCATCTTTAAAATAAATAGAGAATATTGTAAATTTTGAAGGCTAGAATGACTTTTTTCAAAGCATGTATTCAAGAGATTTATTTTAATGCTCCGAAATCTCGTTTGAACTTGTTTTATTTACTGGTAATTTGGTTGTCATTAAGAATTATGAATAATACTAATAATGAATCATTCTACAAAATATACTGCCAGTGTATTAATTTTTATATGAAAGTTTGAGTAGATGACTTAATACAAAACTGAATACAAAACCAATACTGATTTATTTTAAAACAACACCCCTGACGTAGTGATCAGACACTGCTTATCTTAATTGAATCCTGTTATTGTAAACTCTGCCTACACTTGATGATTGACATTACTCTACACATGCTTCGGGGACTTTATCTGAAGTTTTTCTCTGGATGTTCGCGTGAATGCTGTTCTACCGGGTATATTTAACATATGTTTACTTAAGGTAGGATTCTTCTCTGGTTTCTGACTAGATGAAACATTTAATGTATACTTGCTAACATGTCTTATATATTGAGGTGTAAGGGATTTAAAAGACCATATTTTTCTTTCTTCATCACAATTGTACGACTTTAAATAGAAATGGTAAACTGCATTTGAAAACTAGCAGAGACTATATTTTTGGCGGAATGGTGGCGTATGAAAATATCTTCTTTTCTGCCTCTCAAAATTTTAATAGAACAATGAATTTAGTTATAATTTTTAGACAATCGAAGACTTGGAGAAATTTTCAAATGTAAGTTAAATTAATAATGAGGGACTAAACTTTCAAAATATATCAAATAAATATGATTTTTCAAACAAACTAGAACTTTGTTAGCTTTTAAACGTTTCCTATCAAAGCGCAGATTTGAGCCAAAAATCCATAAAAAGTATTTTTTCTCTCTCTTAGTAACCGATCAAAACGTTTCGTTCTTGTATCATTTTGTACATTTATAAGACTACTGTATTATATGTGAAAATAAGATAAAGTTAAATATAGGAAGCATATGAAAATAACTAATATATCCTAAAAAATTAATAAAAAAAGAGAAAATTCGGATTAGCTAATATCCAGTTTAGTTAAATTATTTATGTAAATTTGGTAATATCATGCTATAAACCCGATATAGTAATATGTTTTTGAGCAAAAAGAACAACCTTTAAACTATTGGAATAGAAGTAGGTATCACATAATTAGCAACTGTATTTTTTTATTTTTAATGTCAAGGGAAAAGATAATTACCTTGACCTGACCTTGCCTCTAATATAAAACGGTCAAACTTAATCTCACTGATACTTTCACTTACTGATAGTGTCTTCTTGTTTTTGTGGAAATTTCATTTTTAAATATTAGAAATATGAGAAGAATCCTACCTTAAGTAACGATTATAGACAAAGAATAACAGAATTCCTTATGCATAAAGAGGAATGTAACATGGTGTCAGAAGTGATTGTGAAAGTATCATCTTTAATTCGGTGGTGAGAAATTAATTAAGTAAAGGAAAAAGTCCGAAAACTGTCCATTCTGTGAGAGAAAGAACTGTTCGTCAGGCCTGAAGGGCCGAGAATAGTTTTTTTCTCTCACAGAATGGACAGTTTGAGGACTTTGTCCTACCAGAAGGTCATTTTAACCAACCTCCGGAGATGGACTTCTCTCACGAAGGAAACTTAGCGGAAAAGTGGAAAAGATGGAAACAAACCATGGATCAATATGTAAATGTTGCCCCCACTGACCAAAGTGAAAAAAAAGTGCAAAGCTCTTTTATACATTATTGGTCAAGAGGGAAGCATTCGCATTTGCTGTTGATGATGTTGACAAACTGGATGTTTTAATCAAGAAATTTGAAGATTCCTGCATCCCAAAACAAATATGTTAGTTGTTAGACACAGATTCAACACTAGAGTATAAGGACCTCGTGAAAGCATTGACCAGTACAAGACTGTTGCTTTGAAGACCTCGGGGATGGCCAAATATTTTAGACAGAATTGCATGTGGAACAACTTCATAAAGAGTGAAAGAAAGATCGACCTTTACGGCTTAAAAATCTCAGTTTAGAGAAAGCTGTGAGCTTGTGCCGAGAAGATGAAGAGCTCAAATAGCAAATCAAAACAATCAATAAAAAAGAAAAAGTTCGTGCTCTCAAAAGGAAATTTGGGAAACAAGGAAACGCTGGCATTGGACAAAGGAAACAACAAACAAATCAAGTCAAGAAATGTACATTTGAAAAATGCAGAAAGAAACAAGAAAAACGAAATTGTCCAGCGTACGTGAAAGTATCTTATAACTGCAATGAATCAAATCATTTTCAGAAATTCTGTAGGTCGAAAGAAGAGTGAATAATTTGCGAGAAAGTGTAGGCCTAAATGAATCTGAATGTGAGAATTACAACTTCTTCGTCGGAGCGGTCAACAAAAAACTGAAATATCTGACAATTCCTGTTTCACAAGGTTCAAAGTTCAAGGTAAGACAATTAAGTTCAAAATTGACAATGGATTCCATGTCAACATTCTTTCAACTCAATCGCCAAAGGTTAGGGTTTAAAACTGAATAATGTCAAACTCAAAAGAACAAAAACAACATTAATTGGAGCTACTCAGGAGACAGCCGACTACATCTACAAAACAAGAAACTTGAATTCTTTGTAAAAGAAACCAGTTTCCATTGTTAGGATTAAAAGCATCGAATATATTAATTGTGACTTATTCATGTCGTCTTGAGCGTTCAGTCCGAAATTGAAAATCAAATCAAACATTTCTCAAAGTATATTTTGGCATAGCATCTCCGAAAATACTCTCTCAGTTTAAACTACTCTACATCCATCCTCCAAGAAAAAATACCTACAAATTTACGTGACAGACTCAAAACAACTCCTGAAGAAATGGAGAAATTGTGACTGAAAAACCAAAGTCAAAGAAAACCAAGAGTACTAGTACGCCTTGATCCAGGATCCCTAAATCGTGAAATCAAAAGGGGAACATTATGAACATCCTACCATAGAGGACCATATTACCAAACGTATGTCAGGAGCAAAGTACATGAGCAAAATTGACTGTAATCATAGATACTGCAAAATGCCTTTAGACAGAGAAAGTCAACTTTTGAATCTCCATTTGGTAGATACTGTTTTCTACGAGTGCCATTTGGGATAAATTCCATTTGGGATGAAGGCGTTGAGATTGGCAGAGATGGCATTCTAATTAGGGAAAAAAGAACATGATGACAGATTTCTAACATTGCAACGCAAATGTCAAAAAGTAGGACTAACACTCAATCCTGAAAAATGCAAATTCAGAATAAAGGAGATTACCTACACTCGGTGCAGATGGACAAGACAAAGAAACAATTATCAAAGCAATTTCTGAAATGCCGTCACTAACAGACAACTAACAGACAAAACTCAAAACTTACTTGGAAATGAAAATTACCTGGCAAAATTTGTACCGAACATGTCAGCTGTGACAGACTCATTAAACTATTAAAAGATGAAAACGGAAAATGAATTTATTTGGACAGTCACATGAACAAAATTCGGCATTCTCAAATACTGTGTACTAACTTTAATTCGCATGCGATAAATATTCGCGAGTTCCATATCAATATCAATTTCCACCAACCAATAATTTTAAGTATTAGTAGAGAATGTTTCCTAGGTGGCGAAAATTAGTTGTCGAGGATTGATATCAAACTAACGATTTGCGAATAAAAGATAACGCTAATAGTAGTTGGTTTACAGTACTTTGATGTCACAGTTAGCTGTGAGACATCTAACACTGGGTTGTGTGCAGTTCTCTTACAGGAAGGAATCTGAAAGTTTATGCCTCAAGATTTTTATCAGATGCAGAAACCCGTTATGCAAATATCATGAACATTGAAACAGAGTTGTTGGCAGTTTTATTTGATTTAGAGAGATTAAACCAATCCACATATGGCCGAGATGTTGTCGTGGAGTCAGATCAAAAACCCCTGGAGTCCACTAAGGAGACTCCCTGCCAACACTCCAAAAAAAAATGCTGTTCAGACTGTAGATACTAGTATATAATTTCACGCTAATCTACAAACCCTGAGAAAAGACTTCATGCTGTCAAGAGCACTACTTAACAGATATGATGGACAGATAATCGAGGAGGAAATTGAATGTTTTGTCAACATGAATAAAAGTCTCTCTCGATCAAGAGTTAAGGATTAAACAGGAAACAGAAAATGATGAAATCATGAATACATTGAAAACGCTCATAAAAACTGATGGCCAGTAGAATAGAAAAGTTTTTAAAAAATTGCATAACCTGTTTACAAGGGGAACTTGTTTACTTGGTAAACCCTGTGTTTATTTTTTTTTTGTCTCTAATCATATTGTGTTTATTACGAGTCTAGTATTAATACAAAACAAGCTAAAAAAAAATAAAAAATGGATCTACCAGGATTTGAACATTGGCCTCTCGCATGCTAATCCTTGACCTCTGACCTTTGACCTCAAAATCAATGAGGATCCTCCTTTGGCCATATGGAGTTATTGTGTAAAATCCATTGCAAAAGAACACATGCTTCTCGAGATATCGCGTGGAACCGAAAGCGTTATATGCAAAGACAGAACTACAGATAGTCAGACGGACGGACGCACAGACCAGAATCAATATCCCCAACTTTCAGCGGGGAACAATAAGGAGTGAAATCAAGTTATTTAGCACTGTATGTTAACAACTACATTTCTATTGTAAAGAACGAAATATACTCTATACGAATTATAAGTCTAAAAAATTAAGAACGACTTCATCATTTGTTACAAACCTCATCATAGCCAACCCTCCGCCTTCAACATGCAGTTAACTAACATCTTCCAACGGCAAAAAGTGAAGCGGATCTTATATCAACATAAACCATGGTTGAACGAGCAGGTGCATCCATGTACTTTATGTGTTGTAAGTTAACTGCATCCACAATTTAATTATAAAATTATTTATACATCTATGACTTAATGTTACTGAGATTGTTTCCATTTAAATTTTAGTTATTAAATAACAAATTATTTGATTCAATATTTCATGTACCCTTTTGTGGCCTTATGAACATCTTTATATCATGTCACATGACTAAAAGGCGTAAAATATTACCATTTTTGTCTCAAAGATACAGATATCTAAATTAAGCTTATATCTTTTTTTTTCTAAACAGGGAAATTGTGAAATTTAAACATTCAAGTAGTTCGCCATTTTAGTCTTTTATCAGAAGGGGATGGGGAAATACACGAACCCTATGAAAAAATCAAAATAGTGTTGGAAAAGGCGAAAGTAAAAATTGAAAAAAAAAATGTTGATTTGAACCACGACTCTTGATAGTGGAGTGACAAGACCGTCACAATTTTGAATTTAATGTGCCATCCTACCCTATACGCCCGATTTGTACTTTTTTGGTCAGATATATTATCAAGCAATAATCTTTGCCCGGTCGTAGAAAAATAAATGGTCAAATTTTAAAATTATAGATTAATCAAATATCAATTAATGATATCTGACCATAACATTATACATAAAGAAAAGGAATTCACGAAAATAATGTAAATTTTCATAGGAATTGTATTTATTCTTTGAATTTATTGATTTCATGGAGACGAAAATTTAATAATAATATATGTACCCCGTTTGTCTGTCTGTGAAATTAATGGTTTGTCTTAAGTATTCTTAAAATATTTTTGTTATGTAACCCTTTGTGTTTTAAGTACATTATACATGTATGGCATAATAGATTTGGATATTTAAAACCAGCAGGCATGCTTATTTACGTCTTAGGATGTTTCTTAGGACATGTCTTAGGAATATCTTGAGATTATTTTAGGATGTAAAACGAAAGCATCTTAGGAATATCCTAAGTTAAGATGTCGTAAATTCCATCTTAGTCATTTTTTTTTTCATTTTTGTAAAATAAACACTACACTAAGTTTTTATTTCAAGTTTCCATCACATACATTTGCTAATGTAGTGGGTGGCGATCTACAGTTGTTGTTATACAGAGAAATATATCGAGAAACAGCGCATTTTTTGTGCGCAATATATTCTTTTTTTAAATGGATGGCACAGTAGTTTTCTGTGCGTTCATTTCAATTTTTTTCAGATCAGCGAGCTGAAGAACTACTGCTAATGTATATACGATAAGCACATTTTCATTTCATAGTTATTTGTATTTAGGGATCATAGGCGTCGGAAGCAAATTGAAAGTGGGGGGGGGGGCTAAACCAACAAAAAAGGTAAACTCCAATTTTCAATGCCTATATTATGCATATATTTGCAAAAAAAGTGGCGGGGGCCACCCCTAGCCCCCTCCCACCTCCCCGGTTCCGACGCCTATGTGGATAAGTATATTAGAAAAGTAATAATGTAACGAAGACAAGACATCATTTCTTGTCGCGGTTTGTGCCAAGTTGATGAACAAGTCCTTCCTCTCTCTCTCTCTCTCTCTCTCTCTCTCGGAAGGGAAGAGGAAGGCACACTTATAGAATTTCTTTAAATTTTTCCTATGGTGTTTTTCGGTGGCCTTTATCATTAACACCGGCTACTACCAATACACGCAACAGTTCAATACACAGGCATTAAATTCATATTATTCGTATTAACTTGCAGTTTATATATTTTAAAGGTACTACTATGTGACTGCATCCTCCTTCCCCCTCCACCCAAATAAAAATATAATTACTGATACAGTTTTATCTATTATCTATTGCGAGAGGGCTTAAATATTCTCCTGTGTGTTGACCTTTAAATGCATACATAACCGTAGTAATCAGGGAGGAGGATGCCCCCAATAATTTTGCCGATATATAGAATGCTATATAGGAAACATGGCTACGATATTTGTGTGCCCC